>JAFIRS010000163.1:0-600000 GCA_018342105.1 Gonioctena quinquepunctata
TCTAATTTTTCCAAATTGACCGTTGTTTTCCGCGGAAGAGCGACTGTGGGCTCTTCAACGTCCTCCCTCTTGAGGGCTGTCTATTTATCTCCGATACAGCATTCTCGAATCGGACGGTTGGCGACGGCATGTTCCAATTGTTTCCAATATTGACCGTTGTTTTCCGCGGAAGAGCGACTGGATGGTTCTCGAATATCTCCGGGGATGATCTCATCGCTGTCGATGGCAACGTGTGAGGCGACAGGTCCGGCCTAGGTTCGTTACACTATACTTATGATAATAAAGCATATTTTGAATGGAATTGAATTGAATTTGAATTGAACATACATTTACGTCAATTGGACCTACAGTTCGAATAATATAAATGGAATTCATTCCGAGGTCTGTACTTATGTTTGCAATAAAAACTTTTTTGTGATGTTAATTTTTACTCGTGTTTAACAAATGGGGCCCCTGAAAGATTTGATTTACTGGGTAAAAATGAGACAAATCAGATGGAATTCCGTGTATTCTATCAACTTTTCCTGTGATTTTTTTATTCAATGGTGGAAACAGTGCAAGCCAACCGAAATGGAGAACAGATATACAGCTATTTATCGACATCTTTACAACCTGGCCATATGTCGTATTTATAATTGGGTCAATGTTCGCCTCTTTCAAAGTTCGTGGACCTCGAAGACATTTTTCTGATGAACTCTAGGTAAAATGTGTGGATGTGAGGGTTTATTTTAAATTGTTAATAGGTGATTTTCCACTATGCATTTTCCTATGGAGTCCATGGATTTTGGAGAAGATTTGTTGATCTCAACCATGGTTTTTACTAACAGAATTATCACTTTGAAGTTGTGACTACTCCAAAAAAAAAGTGCCGAAAATACGTGAATTTGTAATTCTTGAGGACGGACATTTTGTCTCTCTGCTTGGTATTTTTCTATAATGTTAGTTGGGTAGGTTGTATCCCCTCTTCAATGTTAGATTGTGATATATATATATATATATTGACTATCCGCATTCTGCTCCTGGAACATTTGACATCAAGTGTCACAAAGTCATTAGTGCCGGTATCTGAATAACCCAATAACTTTGAAGTGTTAATGAATTTCTATCATTTGAGCGTACTGTGGAGTCGGTCCGGTTCTGACTCTCTTCCTACTGCTTGTTTCAGGCTCGCTGACGATAATTAGGTCCTCCGCGTGCTTTACAAGTGCATTTCGGTGTTGTTTGTGTGTACGGGGTGTGTCGATATTTTCGGTCCGAGGTGTGAAGACGTTAATTGGTACGATTCGATTGCAGGTGTGCGAGAACGTATGCGCTGACTGACGTTGCGAAAATTCCTTGGGAATTATTTTATGTTAACAACCAAGTATTCTTAGCACTCCCTCATTTGTTCGATGACCAGTAATTGTCATATTGATATAAATATACTGATATGAAGTTAGAACAGGTGTGCAAGAGTAAAGTCACAAGAATTATTTGAAAAGTCATTCGGTTTTTCGTTCAATATATAAATGAAGTATTCGGACATTCACCAGCTTGATGGAAAAATTATTACATTAGTCACATTATTTTTCTATAACGTCTGCAAAATCATTCCCAACAAATTGAATTGGTAATGTTTATATATATATTTATACAGTGCTTCTCAAAAGTCCTCTCCCCCCCCTCTTATTTTTGGGACGATTATACATAAACAAGTGAAATTTGGAAACTAAATATTAAAGGTTGTAAACTTCCCTACTAGTGATGATAGATGACGCAAACGTCAAAGATGACGTCACAAGGCCATTGTGACCAATAATTTTAAATGGAACCCTACGGCAAGCGACACCTCTTTTGAAAGGTATCAAAAAAAGCTATTCGATGATACTAATTTTGTTTGTGTTTATGGCAGTTTTGGCAACTCGCTTTTAAAAAACGCAAAGCTGTGATGAATTAAATCAGTTAATACTAAAATTCTAAATTCAAGCTCCGCCTCTGGATAGTTGTCAAATAAGCTGAGGTTTTTGTTAGTCTCCCTAATTCGACGTTTTTGTAATTGTCCAAGTTTTTGTACATTTAATAATTTGTGTATTGTTGATCGAACGTTAAACTGTTTTAGCAGCTTTTGGTACTTTTAATATTTTTGTACATTTTAATAATTTGTTAAACTGTTGTGAGCCGAACGTTCAAGTGCTTCAAAAAGCGAAATGGTACGTGCTTTAGGTGATAAAGTAGCAGCGATCCTAATTCTTGGTGAAACTGGACAAAATATTCATGCAGCAGAACGCATTTTTAATGAGAGGTTTCCCGATCGCCCCGTTTCGAGGACTTATTTAAGGGAGCTTCTTCGTAAGTTTGAAACAACAGGTAGTATTAATGATGCGAAACGATCTGGCAGAACACAAATCTCCTCACCTGTTTCGTGAAACACATACCCAATTTCCCCAGAAGGTGAATGTTTGGGCAGGTTAATCCTTGGAATTTTGGAAGATAATCCAGATGAATTCGGCAATTTGGAAATAACATTCCAACAGGATGGTGCTCTTCCACACTATTACGGTGCAGTAAGACGGTATTTGGATGAGGAGTATCGTGGTAGATGGATTGGACGACGAGGTTCAACGGAATGGTCAGTTCGATCACCGGACCTCACACCTTTGTATTTTTTTCTGTGGGGGTACCTTGAATCGAAGGTTTCCGCTACTGAACTCGACAATATTGACGTTTTAAAACAACGTATTGTTGCAGAATGTGAGGCTGTTCTGCAGACACATTTGCAAAAGTTCGAGAAGAGTTTAAAAATAGGATATTTCACTGTCAGGAAGTAAATGGAGGTCACTTCGAGCAAATTCTTCAAGTAGATACTGCATCTTAAATCTGTAATTAATATCATACTGAATGGAATTTAAATTTTAATGTTTACTAATGAGCTATTAAAACTGCCATAAACACAAACAAAATTGAATAGGTTTTTTCGATACCTTTTAAAAGAGGTGTCGCTTGCCGTAGGGTTCCATTTGAAATTATTGGTCACAATGGCCTTGTTTCCAGTTTCCAAATTTCACTTGTTTATGTATAATCGTCCCAAAAATAAGAGGGGGGGAAGGGACTTTTGAGAAGCACTGTATATATATATATATATATATATATATATATATATATATATATATATATATATATATATATATATATATATATATATATATATATATATATATATATGTTTCTTCGTAGATTTTCGAGGGTATAACGTGTTGAGCTAGTTTCTCGGGTTTCCTTCCGCGTTCTGTGTTCTTGGTCCTCAAAAGGTCCGATTTCACGACGTTTCGGCAAATTCACATGTGCTATCTTCAGGAGATGTCCAATTCATTCGATTGTTTCGAACTCGACTCATGTTTTCGTGTTGTGCTCCTCAATGTGTAATGGTGGTTAGTCGTTTGCACACGATCTTCACGATCGATTTCCTTCGTTCGTGCCCTGTTCCGTGTAGAGCCGGAAGACGTCGTTGTTGGATGCGTTGTTGCCAGATCGCCACCGGTGTTGCTCAATTGTGTACGATCGGTCTCCTCCGTTCGTGTTCTGCTTTGCTTTGTATGGATCCGGAAGAGGTCGTCGTTGCCGGGTCGCATGGATGTTGCTAGGTAAACTCTCTGATGGAAGCGTCGATATGGTCTCCTTGTTTCGTATAGAAATCTTGTGTTTCTCTTTGCGGATGTTGATTCTTCTGTTTGTTTGGCCTATGTACTGTCTTTTCACAATTTCCACATGGTATTTCATAGACTCCTTGGCACTCTATGGTATACGGTCCTTGGGATTTCTGAGGGTAGATTTATTGTACGGTCTGTTGTAAACGTTGTAAGGATATTGTGTCGGTGAAGAATTCTACTGATCCTATCCGTTGTACCTTTATGTATGGTGATAATGTTTTGCCAATCGGTGGTTCCTGATCCTCTCGTTGTATATATACAAATTTTGGAAAAAGTTAAAGTAATTTAGAACTAATTTATTTGATACTGTAATATCAATCACGTCAGAAATATACAAATGAAACATTTTTTCATTTTCCAATTTCATACCCTTTTTCTTTTATTTCATCTACTGAAAATGTATAGCATAAGAATTTTGTGTATTGAGGAAATTATTCACTTCATTTCGTATGTTTGTCATTGTTAGAAGCCAATGGCAACATCGAACTGTTGTGGGACGATATTGAGATTGTAATGCTTGTGTCTTTCGAAAACGTTCGGAATTAGAAGCAAGCAGTATTAATCTCCTGTGGGGCATTCTTGAGATTTTGATACATTCTATTTATTGTATAGAATTATTCCTGTATCGTTCGGATTTAGAAGCAACTGGCAGTATTAATCTCTTGTGGGGCGTTCTTGAGATTGTGATACATTCGATTTATTGTATAGAATTATTCCTGTATCGTTTTCCATACCTCACTGTGAATAAAACGATGGGTACAGGCCTCCCCGTTGTTCATCCAAACACCACTAATCACAAATCGTTGGGGTAAATGTATCTTGCTAAGCTAAAATCAATTCACTGTAAACCAACATAACCTATCTTACTTGAATTTTAGTTGTTCTAGTTCTTTTTTCCAATGTTTTTCTCACAAGCTGAATGAAAATTTTTGACGCAGATTCAACATCCACTGAGGAAGAAACTTCATTTGATATATAATGGATTAATTCTATATTATTTATTTTTTCAATAATATTAGGATCATTTTCACAAGGGTTCTTCTTTTGCTGTGATGAAATTTCAATTATAAATGTGTAATAATCTCACTACTTGTTTATTATGGTTTTTCAGTTGATAATTAATACATGATGTTTGAAAAATAACTGTCCAACTAAACTAACGTGTAATTACTCATTGTTGTAATTCTACTTGCGATGCAAACTTTTCTGTGATAATGTAGATTTTCATCCACGTAACACAAGTATGCCTACAAAAATATTGAAAATGTAGAAAAAAAAACAAATCAAATTCCTTATAATCTGTCGACTTAAATTAAGTTCACATATGTAACATTAATCCATTTTTGACCTATTAGATATTTGGAGATAACATGGATATTTGAACAAAAAATCTACGAAGACCGCAGTGTTTTCTTATTATCAAAAAATAATAGAATATATTGAAGCGGGAGAATGCCCTGTTGGAATCTTTTGTGACCTCAGCAGGGCATTTGACTGTATCAATCACGACATACTTCTGGAAAAGTTGTATAGGCATGGAATTAAAGGTTGTCCACTAGATTGGATAAAATCATTTATACTCAAACGACACAGTACGTAGCAATCAACAATCATTTCTCACAGCAAACTGAAACAGATATTGATGTCCCTCAGGGGTCCATATTGGGAACAATTCTGTTCCTGTTCTATATTAATGACTTGGATAAACTTCCTGTGCCTGCATCCTTCACAATGTACGCTGATGATACGTCGTTAATCATATCGGAAAAAATGGACTCTTCCTTGCGTGATAAATGTAAAGAGGTGTTGATTTCTTTGAATGAATGGTTTTCAGCGAATTATTTGTTTCTAAATACTTCGAAAACGCTAGCACTGAGGTTTCGCCATATCCAAAAAGAATGTAACGACTTGTCATTCCAGTCAGACGAATCGAGTCCATTGATTTCAACTAGTTCGGATCAAACCATTTTTCTAGGATTACGGATAGATAAAAATCTCAATTGGAAGGCTCACTCCCATTACCTAATCTCAAAGTTGAATTCGATTGCCTTTCAATTCAGAAATTTGCGGCATGTACTCAATATAGATCAATTGACACAACTCTACTATGCACAAGTTGAGAGTAGGCTACGATACGGTGTAATATTTTGGGGTTTATCTACCATAGCAAAAGATATCTTCGTTGCACAAAAACGAATTTTACGAGCAATGACGGGGCTTTCACAGACTGATTCATGCAGAGATATATTTAAAAAACTCAAAATATTAACATTGCCATGTCTAGTCATATCAGAGATGAGTATGCTAGTATTGACAATAATGATGAAATATATGTGAGGAACAAACAAAATCATAATTTCAACACGAGACAAAAGAATGATTTTTCAATTCCATTTGGAAAATTCAAAATAACTCACCAATCTCCCAGTCATATGGCTCCTAGAATATACAATGCTCTTCCTTCAAATGTGAAAAAATGCTTCACAAAACAATTATTCAAACATAAGTTGAAATCCTTTTTCATGCAGAGATATATTTAAAAAACTCAAAATATTAACATTGCCATGTCTAGTCATATCAGAGATGAGTATGCTAGTATTTGACAATAATGATGAAATATATGTGAGGAACCAACAAAATCATAATTTCAACACGAGACAAAAGAATGATTTTTCAATTCCATTTGGAAAATTCAAAATAACTCACCAATCTCCCAGTCATATGGCTCCTAGAATATACAATGCTCTTGCTTCAAATGTGAAAAAATGCTTCACAAAACAATTATTCAAACATAAGTTGAAATCCTTTTTGACAGTACAGTGTTTTTATAGACTGGATGAATATTTGTCGTAGCAGTCTGCTGTGAAATCAATTTGATCTTTTTAGTATTATTTTATTTAAAATTTACGTGTGTAGCTATATAAACATTTTGAATGTAAGCAACTGACTTTTTCCAACTTTTTGTAACTGTCTTAAGGAAATAAAATTATAAAAAAAAAAAATTAGATGTTAATGTTTTGGAATAAATTATTTTATTCTTCATTTTATGCCAATATAGTTTGTTTCACGTTGACATTCGAGTCTATAAAATGTTTACAAAACTCCATTCGATTTATTGGCAATTTTTTTCGAAAATTCCATGACAATGTTTGCTGAACTATTAGTGAGATTTCACCTAATGAATATAATAACTTTCCCCCTGTGGCTATGAGGGTGGAGTTAATAATGAGTAACTTTCTATCATGCACTTTGCATATGGGCTTAATGGATAAAGAGGGGGAATCGTTTGATCTCAATTATAATTTTTATAATATGAATTGTCACTTGAAGGTTAGAAATAAGTATATTTGGATTTTATCGAGTCATTTTGGCTGTCCACTTGGTATAATTTGCCTATAACGTTAGTTGAGTAGAGGTACAGTTTGAAATATTCAGGAATTATATAACTTTGATGTTTCAAAAACTCCATATTCAAACTGCATTAGTGTGTGGACTTTATGTATGGTCTTTATTTTACTATTTTATTGAAATGTAGAAAAATCATTTGTGAGCGGAAAGCCGAAAATACCCTTCAAATGTATATATTCTCCACAAAAAACAAATTTCACCAATAAATGTGTTATAAAACTTTGTCTACCAAGGAATCGAAGCGATATACCTATAAGAAGAAACCAGATCTTATTGACATCAATGCAACCCTTTAATTCGATTATAGGCCATATTGTTTTATGAGAAGATATAAACACCAATTTCCAGTTATATTTTTATTGGCCGAATCATACACAATAAATAAGCTAAGTGATTTAGTTCTGAAATCCTTTTCGCTGATCTATGATACTTTACTAAAAGGATTACAGAGATTTGTTGGAAAATTTTGTAATATACGATTATAGGGGATCGAGTAAAGGATTAGTTTTGTTGTTAATATTTTATAAATCTCGAACAATCCTTGGGTAATAGAAAAAATCCATTGATATTTGTTTCTCAATATTTCATTGTGTTATCTCTAATTATATTTACTGAGAAATTATGCGAATTAGTCTAACATTTCTCTATCGATGTGTCTGATATACTGTTTCTTTTAATTATTCGCATTTATATTGTGATGCCAACAATTTCCAGAAACACATGTACAGGGAGTCGATTTAATTGAAGATTGTTTGTAATGTGGAAACTACTCAAAGACCCCACTGAAAAAATTACAAGTAGGAGTACTTTCTGTTACTATACTTTTGAAAATTTTTGTACTTTTTTACGAATGAATCTTCATAAACAATTATTTCTTCATTGAGTTTCTGCATGACGTGCCATTGCTTCTGAATATTCTTCGCAAAAGGCCTATCGGGAATTTGGTTATCGATTTTATGAGCTTTTTTGTATTTGTTGAATTGTTTCATTCAACTGACATATCCGAATGTCCTGTTTTGGTATCCGCAAGTGTTGCTCTGATTATTTCTTACTTTCTTTTGTTTGAAGTAATAGATCTTTTGGTAGCTGTGAAATGGAGTATTGAGTGCCTGTATATTGGAGTAGTTTTTCTTGTGCTTGTTTCCAAGACTCCCTAAAGCGTTTGGAGTGTAATTTTCAAATTCTTTTGAGTTTTTGTGTATTTTGATTTATTTTGCTTCTTGATGGTTGGCTAATGGGTTGATTTCTCCTATTGGTATTATTTTGATCTGCTTGGGGAAAAATTACCCCAATGTTTTTTGTGTTTTTCGAATTTTTGGCTGAATATTATAGAACTGTTTATCTTCGAAATTCACGATCTTCAACCTCTAAAACCCCCACATACCAATTTTGAATCGAATCGGACCATAAACACAAATCTCGTCCGCCATCTTGGAGCCGCCATTTTGATTTTTCTCTAACAGAAATTGTTTAATTCATTGTCACCGGAATTATGAACACCTGCCAAATGTCACGTTGATCAGACAACTAGAAGTGGGTAAAAATTCGCTTGCAAGAATTGTGTTCTGTGTGAACAAAACATACAAATCTGAAGTTAGTATAAAGCTTGTAAAAAAGGGATCATCAAAGCCCTTTACAAAAATTGATCCAAATTTGAAACTATCAGCTACAGACCAGTCACTTTGATCTCACACATTGCCAAAATCGTTGAAAAATTATAAAACGACGTATAACAATTTTTTTACAAAAATACACCATACTTTCACGCAGTACGTTCGGCTTCAGAGAAGAAAGATCGACTGAAGATGCAATACAAATTCTAACTGCTCAAATATAAATGGTGGAAATTCAGTGGACATAGCCCTCAAAGAAAAGTGTTAACCGTAGACACGTGTTTCGGGCTTTCGGCCCTTATCAGTAAGGTGAAGAAGTGCAAGGGTGAACAACACTTGGTAGAAAACGACAAATCAACGGAGTCAACAAACAGAAGCCAGCCGCACATTTGTGGTTTCGGTTAGAAGACCCTGCGTTCCAGGGCAACAACCAACGTCACCACGGAAGCAGCTATAGCTACCTGCGTGACATCCGAGTCCAGGATTATAAAGATGAAAGGGAGGAATATCGAGGGGACTGTTGAAAAAAAATGGAAGAAATTTAATGGACAGCCCTCAAAAAAAAGTGTTAACCGTAGACACGTGTTTCGGGCTTTCGGCCCTCATCAGTACGGTGAAGAAGGGCAAGGATGAACAACACTTGGTAGTGAACGACAAATCAACGGAGTCAACAAACAGAGGCCAGCCGCACATTATATATATATATATATATATATATATATATATATGTATATATATATATATATATATGTATATATATATATATATATATATATATATATATATATATATATATATATATATGAAGCAATGGATAAAAAATACCAACAATTTGCATCTTTGTCGACCTCTCTGTTTTGATACCATTATTCATGAGATTCTATTACGAAAACTTCATACATATGGGATGAGGGGATATACAATCATCTAATGAAAAGGTACCTATCTGATCGTCGGTAATCATAGGTGGTGTTGTCAGCGAATCTAGAATTGTTTCCTGCGGTGTTCCACAAGGAACGGTGTTGGATTCCCTATTGTTTACAATATACTGGAAAGTGAAGAAAAAATCATTAGGTTTGCGGCCGAAACTGCTATACTATACAGAGCTAAAAAATGCAGTGAAATTAAAACGATAGTTGAAAACGACATGAGAACAATGAAAAATTGGTTTCAGCTCAACCAGGTCATAACATTCTACCAAATTTGGAAAACACCAAAATTGATAAACATTCGGAAATTATATGGCTATAATAGTTGATAGATACTTTTGAATCGAATCGGACCATAAACACAAATCTCGTCCGCCATCTTGGAGCCGCCATTTTGTTTTTTTCTCTCTAACAAATGCATAAGGCATTGTTACGGGAACTATGAACACCTGCCAAATTTCACGTTAATCGAACAACTAGAAGTGGGTCAAATTTAACTTGCAAGATTTGATGACAAACATCGGGACAGGTGAAACTGAGTAAAAGATTGTAATAATAATAAAAATAATAGGATACTCCTGCGTATACCCTCTCATTTCTATGCAACAAGGCGGGAAGGAAATCAATTTTACTCGATATTTTGTGAAAAACCCATTGGTTGTGAATACTTAAGTGGCAAACTCTTTAATGAATTGCCATTAAACATTAGAAACAGCAGAACCTTCAATCAATTCAAAACTTAAACAAAAAAATGGGTACTAGACAAAAAACTTCTAATACTGTTTTAAGACTAATATCTATATATCTATATTTTATAACTCTAATTTGTACTTCGTAATCTACACTATATTTGTTTACATGTTTGCACTGAATTTTATATATGTACATATATTTTTTATTTTTATTTTTTTGTGTTAGAACACGCTAAACATTCTATTGAGATCTATCCCTCATACTCCTGAGAGCAGCAGGTGTGGCTCAAAGTGATATCAAAAACCTCTGATTTTTTTCAGAATTTTTCAGGATGAATTTATTTTATTTTCAGGATTCTCACAATTGTGTTTTCTGGGAGTAAAATAGAAATTCAACTTTAACTAAAAAAAAAAAAGAGAACATGGAACAAATATCGATTTATTTAGGTTTTTTATGGAAAACTAAGAAACAATTATGTTTATTGTTAAGGAAAGGGTATACGTTACACTTTTGACATCGCATCCTTGAACGCCTATCACAACTCTCTAGTCTACATGTCCATGGTTCTTTCAGAGAGTCATTGATAGGCCAATGGTCGAATCCATAGAACCGCTTCTCATTCGTTGGCGTAGAATCTGGTTCATTTGCAAACAATGCAGTTTGTTCCTGGTAATTTTCATCCATATTTTCCGCCGCCGACCAATTTTTTGTCCCACACAACAACCATTCAACAATATTCAGCCTGAAAGTGAGAAGGCCCATCACTTCCTTTGCATTTTATTTTTCGATGTGCTTTACAATTTATCCTGTATTCCATCCAGCTGTTGACGATGGAAAGATCAAATTAATACAACATGGTTTCCAGTGTTCATTTGCATGTTTTGAAAAATGTAGCATATCATTCTATCATTTGATCACACTAATCGACCCCTCCCATTTTTTATTATACGCACATACTACTGTAGGACAGGTAATATTGACATGTTCTTTCAACTTTCCATCCCATCTCTGCACCTGGAGCTCTGTTCCGACGCCAAAAGTAGTTGAAGCCATTAGGATAGCCTTATTGTCTTTCCATTTTGTTACACAGTTGGGCGTACCTGTGCCATCTAATCCTGATTCTGACAACGCTTCTAGCAGTGGAAGGCGTAGTGAAGTAGCGATCAAAACCTTTCGGTACTGTTTCTATCTATCGCAATACAACAGCGAGTCCCAACCCCAATGTTTTGTTTGGAAAATATGTCGTTTTCCCTCGATAGATTCCAAAATCCAACACTACCCCGTCGGAAGTGGTCATAACAAAATTCTTTAGACCAACGGGTCTAGGTTTATTTTCCACATACTGTCGTACACTGCATCTTCCTGTGAATGATCATTTGCTCATCGATTGAGAAACAACTATTTTCCCTAGGCGTTATTGCTCTATACCGATTTCTGACAAAATCAATCGTCCGCTGTATTTTCCATAATTAATTTTTCTTTCTCCTTTCCTCTGTGAAACCTAATCAATTGACAACGTGAGAATGGACCGTCAGCAAATATAACCTATCTTTTGTCATCGCACTAGCAATCATTGAAAATTTGATCTTAGTACTCTAGTACATGTGCAACCTTGGACATTTGATGCAACCCATCAGTGCATGCATTCCAAAGAATATGTTTATTTATTCAGGGCTGACCATTGGCTTCATTTCTTTGTTGTGTTGTCATAAGTAATAGGTGGAAAGCACCATTCTCATAAAATTCTTCTGGCAAATATTTTTCCAAATAACCCAAGAGCGATACAAATTCTTTAGAGTAATCTTCTTCCATTGCCTCACCTGTGAATGATTCAGAAATGAATTGACATTTTTGCCAACAAAAAAAATTACTCGGAGGAATATTGTCATCATCGAATTCTCCATTTTCGACTGAGGATTCTTCTCCCAGTTCCATATCCATTTCTTCTGCTTGTTCAATTTGTTCTTCATGTTCATTTGATTCCCACTGTTGATCTCTATCTGAATCAATTTCTAGATCACTCTCGAATATTCAAATTGAATCAAATCGTTGAGAATTGTAGGAGTACACTGCTGGGGTACACAATTGTGATGAACTTATTCGAAATATGCTTTTATCTTTCAGTTCATTGAAATAATCGTCCAAAATATCATATGTAGTTGATGTAATTGATATATTCACTTCTAGAGAACATTTTTCAGTTGAAAATGACTGAAACACTCACGAAACAAGTTTGTTGACGCCATCTAACAGTGAAAATCGCGCCAAATGCGTATAAATCATAGTGGCTGGTTTTCAAGCAAGTCGTATGTTACTTTGATCCTTTTAGCACATATAAATATTGTCCGTGAGGGTACGGAGCGTAAGAAATAGTTATTTATGTATCGAGGCGTAAAATAGGCTTTTATGGACCGCAGCGTTTAAGTAATAGCCCGAGCGATAGCGAGGGCTATTAACACGCCTAGGTCCATAAAAGCAAATTACGCCCAAAATACATACCAAAATTTATGCACGACCGGTATATTTGATGTCATGTAGATAGATACCCCTTTATATCTAGAACATGATAAAAATACATCAAGGCTGCCGTAAGGATGTATATTCATATCATATGGGAAACAGAATAAATCAAGAAGTGATGGAATGAATGTTACCATGGCAACACAGTCAATTTTTCGAAATAAGATTATATAGGCTAGCAGCCATATTTGCTGTCAATTTTTGTGATCACAGATAATTTTTTACTGATTTTGATATGGATTCAAGCGACGAAGAAAGTGTGAATTGTACTCCATCAGAAATAAGTAAAGCAGCTGAGGATGCGAAATTGAGTTTATTGCCAAGTAAATCCAAGAAAATATACGACAAGAATGTCGTATGTGTATGAAGAATTCGTGAGGTGGTGCAACGGGAAAAATGTAAAAAATAAGAAATACACAGAGACTGTACTTTCTGGAAAAATCTAAATATTGTAAGCCCTCTACCATGTGGTCATATTATTCCATACTGAAAGCTACTTTGAATGTACATGATAATATAGATATCAGTTGATACGCAAGATTGATAGCTTTTTTGGAACGAAAATTTGATGGTTATAAAGCAAAGAAATCGAAGATTCTAAGCAGAGAAGAAATTGAATTATTTTTGACGGAAGCACCAGACGATTTGTATCTTATGATGAAAGTAAGTTATAATTTCATGTTTTCTCAATGTTCAGTATGTTAGTGTGAGAATTTATTGTAGGTAGCACTGATTTTTGGTATTTGTGGAGCATGTCGCCGCGAAGAATTGGCAAATATCACAGTGGACGACATTCAAGATTTCGAGACATTCTTACTCATAACTATACGAGAAACCAAAACGAAGATAGATCGAGTATTTACTGTAATCGATAAAGAACAGAAATCGCCAAGTTATTTGGATATTTACAGAAAATATTCTTCCTTGCGAGATCAGAATGATTAAAAGCGGGTTTTTTATATTATAAAAATGGCAAGTGTTCGAGACAGGTTATCGGAAAAAATACATTCGGTCAAATACCATTCAGAATAGCCACTTACCTAGGTATTTCTAATGCGGAAGAATGTACTGGTCACTGCTTCAGACGTTCCTCAGCAACTATGTTAGCAGATGCAGGCGAGGATATAATCAACATTAAGACATGCTGGGTGGAAGTCGACGACTGTTGCGGAGGGTTATATTGAGAATTCAGTTGCAAATAAGCTGAAGATTGCTAAGAAAATTGTAGAAAATGATGAGCCTTCTACTAGCCATTGCAGACAATCTGAAAATATTGCTCACTACTCTGAAACACCAGATAATAACATGCATTCTCTTCAGACTTCTTGTAATGAGGAATCAGTTGAAATCAGTAACTATCTGCAACAACAGAAAACAACAAATCCAAATATTTCCATAAATAGCTGTTGTATTGTCAATATTAAGTTATAATTCATTTTAAATTAATTAATGTCCATTGTTTTCGTTATATTATTGTTAATAATTTTTGGGTTTGATTATATGATCCATCGGAATATAGATTTCTATCGATATGAGATTGAAATTCACTTTAGCGCCTGTTCAACGATTTTATCGCCCGCCGGGCGATAAATTAGTCCGCGGGCGCTAAAGTGCTACTTTACGCCCGCAAATCCGGGCGCTAAAGTGCTACTTTACGCCCGGTCGTGCATAAAGAACTTTATACCACGCACAAGCTGAAAACATCAGTTTCTGTGTTTATTCATACTCATACACCACTGGAATATATATGTAGATACTGTATTTTGCTGAGATTATATGAATAAACATTATCATTATTGAAAACTCTGAGTTGGGATAGTTTGTACAGTCGAAAATCACATACAGGTTGAAATGTTTGAAACTAGAATTGTAAACAGCGCACCAAAATTCCTGATAATTCTAAACAAAGCGTTTTCGGACCCATGTTTATAAGGACTTTTTGGAACGAAGTTCCTTTACGTGGCTCGCAGTGGGTGTTGATCGGTAGAAATCGAAAAAAGCATTATGCCCCGTCCAAGCGTCTAGCTTTTGCTCATACGATTCCGAAGGTGTACGAAACCATCCGAACTGCTGTTCTGCTTGCGGGAAATTTAAAATGATACATGAGCGGTAGGATATCTATTCGACAAATCGGATATTATCGTTGAGTGGTAATACGTGGAAGATATTTTTGTTTCTTTTATTTTTCTATGTTCGTGTGTTTGGATAATTATATCCTTTTTTGGACATAATTTCTTATGTTTTTTGTATGCCGAAGTTGGATTAATGGTTTACATTGAATATGTGGCACGTCAATTTGATATATTATAACAAATAGTATTATCAGGAATAAAATTCCTTTTACTGTGGCGGAGGAGTTTAGAAAAAGGATATATAGATATAATATTGTATGGTATAATTTTATTTTATTTATTTGGTACACCATTCAACAGCCGAAGCCATTTACAGAATGGGAAATATACAATCAGGTAAGGTTGAACAGAGTTAAACCTAATGTACTGACATATACAGAGATAATCCCAATGTACATGAAATAAGACAATTTATTCCATAAAAGTAAATAATAAGAGCAATGATGTGTATGAACTGAAAAAAACTCAGTGAGAAAAGTATACACATCACCACAAATATGAAACTATATTATATGTTCAGTAAGAATCATTATGATTGCAAGATAGCTATTTTGATGTCAGTTGGCTTGCAGTTGGAAATATTTACGTTATTCTGGATTGACAAGTAATCAAAGCATATTTTGTACAGAGGAGAGCGTGAAGTACATTTGTTTGAGGAAAGGGGAGGTAAAGAGTATTACTATTACGTACAGGTAGCCTGGGAACATGCAAATTTATGTGCGAAAGTAAGAATGTACAATTAATTATAGAGAATATAACCTTGTGCAAAAATAATATTCCTAGGTATTTACGACGATTGTCTAGAGAGTGAACCTGGAATATCCAAAGTAGCACTGCATGCGGATTACCTCGGTTTGGATAGAATCCACTTAAAACTAATGTACTTCAAGAATCGTCTCTGAATATTCTCTAAATTTATGACGTGTATGTTGTAACAAGGATTCCACACGACACAGCAATTCTCAAACCTTGATCTCACAAGCGCATTGAAAAGGAGTACGTAAGTGTTGATATCAGAAAACCATTTGGAATTTCTAATGATGAAACCGAGGATTTTGAAGCCATTTGAAACAATTGTATTTACGTGATGTGTGAATGTGAATTTTTCGTCAACGATGGCCCGCAGATCTTTGAATTCTGCCAATCTTTGCAAGATGTTTCCATTTAATGTATAAGGATATTCAGTGGGTGGTTTTTTGCGACTAAAGGAGACAAGATTGCATTTTTGTATGGTGAGGGAAAGTGAGTTCGCTTCACACCATAAATTCAATTTTTGGATATATTTTTGTAGCTGCAGTCGTTTACATTGGAAATCTGTCGAAATAACTTACAATCATCTGCATATAGTAGAATTTCAAAGTCTAAACCAAGGCAAATGTCATTTATAAAAATAATGAATAGCAAGGGACCTAATACAGATCCCTGAGGAATACTAGAGGTGGCGATTATTTCGACAGATTTAAAACCGCGGTATTGAACTCTTGAACGTCTTTAGGTTAGATGAGACTCCAAAAAGAGTGTAAGGTTGTCAGTTAAACCAACCGAACTCAGTTTTTTGAGAAGTATACCATGGTCAAGCCTGTCGAACGCCTTTGAAAAATCTGTATGAATGACATCAACCTGGGAAGACATATCCAAAGCTCCTGCTATGTATTGAGTAATGCATGTAAGATTACTTGTGGTCGAACAACCCTTAACAAATCCATGCTGATTATCAACAAACTGACATCTCACATGTGCATATATAATATCATACAAGACCATTTCGAAGAGATTACTGAAGTCAAATGTTTGTCCCCTTTTTTGAGAACAGGACATATTTTACCATATTTCCAGACATCCGGAAAAAAAGTGTTGTCAGTGCTAGATTGAGAATGACGGATAAAGGTTTAGCGAAAATGACAGCACAGTCTTTCAGGAGAAATGATGGAATACCATCAGGTCCCGTTGTCATTTTTGGTTTAAATTTTTTTGAAGACTTCAGCACATCATCTCCAGTTATTTTAGGAATGGACAAAGTTGGTATGTTGAAATTATTAGTGCTTTCAGATTATCGATAATTGGATGATTTGATGAAAGCAGATTCAGAGTAGGTGGCAAAAATATCGACTATACGTTGGGGGTCAGACAGACTACTATTTTCATAGTTTAGAGAATCAGGAATAGCTGAGCTGCTCCTAATTGTATTCAGATAAGCCTAAAATTTGGTGGGATCATCTCTTAGATCTTTCTCCGCTGTTCGAATATAATTGGAGTGTGCTATGGTGATAATTTTCTTTATATCTCTGCGAAGATTTTTGTGAAATTCGAAAAATTCAGTGCGATTTATAATTGCGTAAATACTTGTCCTTTGCTTTCAATTTTCTTATAATATCGCCGGTAAACCAAGGTGGGTAGGAAGATTTTTTTCCAACTGTTTTGGGAACGCATTCTGTTAAAATATCATTTAATAGATTGTAGAACCTATCGCAAGCTATATCCATATATATATATATATACATATATATATATATATATATATATACTTCTGTAGATTTTCTTGGGTTTCTGGTTCGTGGGAATAGAAAAAATTCAGTGATTCATAATTGAATTTTTAATACGTTTCGTTTCGGGGCTCCAAACCTTCTTCAGTTACATTTGTTTTTTCTGAAAAGGGGGAGTTATGGTTATGGCATGGTGTACATTATATTTTTTTGTTTCCTCTTTCTTACCTGAAACACAAATCATGAACGTTATTCATGTTGATATGCTGCTTTTTTTGGGGTATTTCCTTTTTTAAATTTTTTTTGTGGTTTTTTAAAGTTATTTGTTTTAAAATTTGTGGCCAATTGGGCGGTTATAGTTGATTGAGCACTCATTGCTTCCTCTTTAATTTGACATTATTTGTTCTAGTATCAAACATGTTGATTTACACTTATTTTCCACTGTATACGAATAAATGATGCTTATTGTTCTGTGAAACATGTTACTTGGCAGATCGCAGCGCAAAACTAACATTCATAGACAGCTAGATGTCTTCATAAGGTTTATGACAGTTGTCACTCTTGGATTTTGTGTGTGTTGCCCTCTCTGTTTGTTATTTGAAATTTGATACAAAGGGGTGGTTGTCATTTAGGATTTTTTTAAATTTATTAACATATAACACTATTGTTTTGGGTTAACATGTGGACAAAAGTCAACACGAAGAGATGGTTCTGATTTTAAAATACTCTGGTAGAAGTAATTGTTTTTTGTTTGTGCTGCCATCTGTTGTTGTTTTTTTTGTGATTTTGTTTCGGTGATTGTGCTATATTTAAAATTATGAACGATGATTATTATTCTTGTAGTTATGAATTATGCAACAATTAAGACAAACAAGACAGAAATATTGATAGTCAGCATTGTGATTTTAAATAATATTATGGTATGTTTTACTGAGGTTTTTAATGTCAGTTTTATTGTTTAGTGAATTTGGGTCTAGTTTTATGTGTATCATCTCGAGAAATTATCTTTTTTTTGTTTTTTTTCAGTTGCTAGTATTTTTGTATCCTTGTAGTTGAATTCATGATTGGTTGATCTTTTATGTTTATTCAACGCCGTTGCCGCATTTTTTGTGTATTTGTGTCCATTTATTCTGGATTCTAGATATTGGGAGGTTTGTCCAATATATACTTGGTTACAATTTTCTTCGTTGCACGGAATTTTATAAATCACATGTGTTTTTTTGTTTTTTGGATTGTCTGTTTTTAATTTGGAAAATGTTGTTTTGTTAAGTGTGTTTTATCCTTTGTGTCCAATTTGTAGATTGTAAGGTTTTATAATATTTGATATTTTTTCTGACAATCTTTTTACGCAAGGTAAGTCCTATATGACGATTATTTGACAGTGTTTTGAGTTTTTTTCCCCTGGTTATAAAATTTATGTATCCTGTTTTTGAAAATATGATTTATCATGTTTGTTGGATAGTTGTTGTTAATTGAAGCTTTTTTTGCTTTTTCTATTGCATCGTCGAAATTCGGGGTCGGATAAGGAAATAGCACGGTCTGCCAGGCCAATTATGACAGATTTTTTTGTGATAACGGATGGTTAGATTTGTAGTTGAGATATCTGCCAGACCACGTGTTTTTTGTATACCAACTTGTTTCTATTGTATTGTTAGATCGGTGCAAAGTTAAGTCTAGGAAATTGATTTTATTATTTTCTTCTGATTCGATTGTAAATTTCAGTTTGGGATGAAAAGAGTTGAACATGTCTTGGACATTTGTTTGATTTTTCACTTGGGATAATGAGTATGCAATCATCGACATATCTACGATATAGGGGCAAGGTGAAATTTAATTTAGGAGGTTGTTTTCAAGTTCTTCAAGGACAAGCTGTGAAATGACACTTGATATTGCTGCTCCCATTGCGCAGCCTTCTAATTGTTTGTAAAATAGTTCAAGAACCCACACAATCCATATATTTATATATATATATATATATATATATATATATATATATATATATATATATATATATATATATATTTAACAATTAAATGTGATGGAATAGAAAATGTCAACTTTCAAAAGGAAAAATATTGAAAATAAAAAGAAACACAAAATGGTGGATACATGAGATTGATGGCAACATATTCTGCTACCTTGATATTTATTGATTTATTGGATCGTTTGGAACCATGAAAACAATCTAAATCTCCATATCGAATTACATTCAGAGTTGAAGAAAAAGCGTAAGGAACTTCGTTTCTGTCGGGGATCCCCAACCGCACTCGTTTTTTTTCCCATCACTCTGACGAGTACTTACCGTACACCATTTTCCAATATCAAATTACTTTCTATTATATAGCTGTCCACAAAATCTACCTCATTGTTCTAAAATTCATACACAAATATGATTCCGAGTAAGGTCGGTGTCATGATTTCCGCACCTGGAAACGGCTCTATGTGTGATTTTATTTTTTTCGAAAGAATCACGATCGTTGATATTTCCGGACTGGACGAGTGCTTCTACTTGAATTTCGAATTTCTGGAAGATAAATAGGAGCGACATCGAAAAGTAGATTTCCTTTTTCGACGGTGGTATATACCAAGGAGGTCGTCGACCGTTCACATGTCATTCTAACTGTCCGCAAATCTACACCGCCGTTTCTGGGAACCGAACCGCAGCACACAGCGCACCTCCTCCCGCCCGCTGCCGCCGTCCCGCATTCCTAGCATTCATACGCCGCGCGAGGCGACCGCGAGAGACCACGCTGATAATGATGATGACGACGATGCTGTTTCGGCCGATGGTACCTACATATCTTCAGGATCTAGTTCGATCACGTGAAGTTTCAATACGTTGGTAATTCTGTGAAAGTGATGGCCCTAAAGGGTACCATTTTTATGTATTTGTTGTTTTATATTGAATATACCGGGTGTTAACGAATCTATTAGACAAGTCATAACTTCTAGAATATTAGGTGTATCAAAATGAGATTTGGTATAGGTGAATGGTTTGTGAAGAGGAGAGTTTTCGCATATTTTTCACTTTTCGGTTACTTCCGGTTTTGAATTTTTAAAGGAAACACCCTGTATATTGTAACATTTTTGGATTTCTGAGACAAATCTGGATCAGAATGTGACATTTTGAAGAGTTTTTATAGTAACTTTTAATATTGCATCCAGGTGGCCATGATCGGACGCAAATTAATCTGATGATCTCAGGTGATGTCAGAAAATTACAATCGCAAAGTTTTAGTGACAGTTATAGATAGAAATAAGACAAGTTGGAAAAATCACATTTTCGTCTACCTATTATTTTTCAAATGGCGACCATTTTTTGACAAGCACTTTCCGAAAAAAGGATTTTGTGACGAATCTAACGATACTAATTTATTTGCAATTGGATTAAAGATAAGAACATAAATTAAATATTACTAAGGAAAATACTGGATAATAATTTATTTACTTTTGTCAAGTGAGCCATGATGCATAATATGTTGCAGTTATTTTTATCAAGTCTTCTTTAGAAAACAAAACACTCACTTAGGTAATGACAGTGACATAAGCTTTATGAGCAGACAGTAAAAGTTTTTTAATTTTCGTTAAATTTCAGTTTAATTTTTTTTCAAAATAATGTATACTCAAAGTGAAAAAGTGGATATGTTATCAATATTTCAAGAATGTCATAGAAATTCAAGAAATGCTGCTGAGTTGTATGCTCCCAATCGGCAACATCCAGCCCATCAGTATTTTCCGTATGTTGTGAATCGTTTTAGGCAAGAAGGAAATCGAGATACGGAACAGGAAAAATATTGAAAAAGCACGGATATCGAGCATTTGTATGCTGACGATGGCGATAGACGGGTAGTGTTTTGTGATTGGCTGCTTCAAAATCATAGAGTTAATCCAAATTTTGTTCTATTTTCCGACGAATCACGATTTACAAATAATGGTATGTTCAATAGGCAAAATACTCGGTACTGGGCCCAACAAAATCAAAATGCAATGAGAGAAGGCAAATTTCAAGAAAGGTTTGGCGTCAACGTCTGGGCTGGTATCGTTGGAAATAGAATAAGTGGGTCAATATTGTTTCAAGGTCAGTTAACAGGGGTTAGGTACTTGGGTACTTCAAAATGAAATCAAGGACCATGTCAATAATCTACCTTTAGCAGTTTTACTGCGAATTTACTTCCAACAAGATGGAGCACCCCCTCATAGTTCTTAAATACTTAATAGAGCATTTTAATAATAGCGTTATTGCAACCAATGGTCCAGTACAATGTCCTGCCCGCTCACCGGATCTCACTGTGTTCGATTCATTTATTTGGAGATATGTTAAAGAAAAGGTTTACTAAGCAACAGCCCCCGCCACTTTTGAAATCTCAGAAGAATGAATTCTACGGGCATTCAGACGTATAACGCCTCAAATGTTACGAAACGTGTTGAGAGAAACAATTGAACGAGCTGAAATGTGTCTTGAACAAGGAGGAATGCACTTTGAAAATTTACTACAGTGAAAGTAAATAAATTATCATCCATGGCACAGTTGACAGAAGTAAATAAATTATCATCCAGTATTTTTCTTAGTGATATTCAATTTATGATCTTATTTTTAATCCAACCGCAAATAAACTAGTATCGTTAGATTCGTCAAAAAATCTTTTTTTTGGAAAGTGCTTGTCAAAAAATGGTCGCCATTTTAAAAATAATAGTAAGACATGAAAATGTAATTTTGCCAACTTGTCTTATTTCTATCTATCATACTTGTCACTAAAATTTTGTGATTGTAATTTTCTGAGGTCCTCAGATTAGTTCACGATCAAGGCCACCTAGATGCAATATTAAAAGTGACTCTTAAAAAAATTGAGTAAGCGTAAAATCTTTCCAGAATGTCACATTCTGATCCAGAACTGTCTTAGAAATCCAAAAATGTTATAATTACAGGGTGTTCAATTTAAAAATTCAAAACCGGAGCCATTCCTGGTGAAACCGGAAGGACCAGGAAGTGAAAAATATGCGAAAACTCTCCTCTCCGCATTCCATTTAACTATACCAAATCTCATTTTGATACACCCAATATTCTAGAAGTCATGACTTGTCTAATAGATTCGTTGACACTTGGTATTTGCAGGTAGATTCCGTAGAAATACTACGGACTACTGAGACATTGAAATAACATCGGTACATATTCGAAGATTAGAACCGAGAGCCCATACATACGTTCAGTTTTATATAATATAACGAAATTTGTTGACATTCTAGAGGTCAACATCATATTTTTTAATCGACTGAATGTAAATTTGGCACAAATAAATAATAGTTTAAAAAAACTAAAAAACACGCTTTTATAGAAAACCAGACTAAAAAAATAGAAAATAAGAAAAACATGTATTTTATATAAAAAAAGCGTGGGGTGCATGGTATCGCCTCGGTGTGTAATGTACTATATAATTATTGATACCATGCACCCCACGCTTTTTTTTAAATAAAATAAAATTCATTCTTATTTTCTATTTTTTTAGTTTGGTTTTCTATAAAAGCGTGTTTTTCAGTTTTTCTTAACTATTATTTATTCCCTACTTTTTAGTGTGGTTTATTTATAAAAGCGTGTTTTTTTAGTTTTTTTAAACTGTTATTTTTATTTTTTTGCAAATTAAAAAATGGTATAATCTTATCAAATTAGGTAATCATAATCTACGACCCCAAAAACCCCCACATACCAATTTTGAAAAAGAATCAGACCATAATCACAAAACTCGGCCGCCATTTTGAAGCCGCCATTTCGAATTTTCAATTTTTACAAAAGAATCATAATATTCGACCCCAAAAACCCCCACATACCAATTTTGAATAGAATCAGACCATAATCACAAAACTCGGCCGCCATTTTAAAGCCGCCATCTTGAATTTTTCAATTTTTACAAAAGAATCATAATATTCGACCCCAAAAACCGCCACATACCAATTTTGAATAGAATCAGACCATAATCACAAAACTCGGCCGCCATTTTAAAGCCGCCATCTTGAATTTTCAATTTTTAAAGAATCATAATATCGACCCCAAAAACCCCACATACCAATTTTGAATAGAATCAGACCATAATCCAAAACTCGGCCCCATTTTAAAGCCGCCATCTTGAATTTTTCAATTTTTACAAAAGAATCATAATATTCGACTCCAAAAACCGCCACATACCAATTTTGAATAGAATCAGACCATAATCCCAAAACTCGGCCGCCATTTTAAAGCCGCCATCTTGAATTTTTCAATTTTTACAAAGAATCATAATATTCGACCCCAAAAACCCCACATACCAATTTTGAATAGAATCAGACCATAATCACAAAACTCGGCCGCCATTTTGAAGCCGCCATCTTGAATTTTCCAATTTTTTCAAAGAATCATAATATCCGACCCCAAAAACCCCCACATACCAATTTTGAATAGAATCAGACCATAATCACAAACTCGGCCGACATGTTAAATTCTCAAATTTTCAAAATGGTGCCGCCATCTTGAATTCTCCAATTATGTACACCTGCCAAATTTCAAATCATTCGGATGTCTGGAAGTGGGTCAAAATCGCGCTCAAAGGAGTCGGTTACAAACAAACAAACATACAAGTGAAGCTAATATAAAGCGTGTAAAATACTGTGGGGTTGAAGCACTTCTGTAAGTGGCGCCGCAGTGGAGAAATCGGGCAAATAAGTTCACATAGTGAAATTTATCTGCATTTGCCCCTTTGAAAAATAGGTTTTTTTAAGTTCAACAGTTTAAATGTTTTTTTTTACATAGGATTTTTTGTGTAATAACTTATCTTCCAAAAAAATTTGTTCAAAAAAATATAGAAACCAATAGTGCATTTTCTGTCGAGAAATACAGTTGAATTTGAATAGTGCTCTGTCTTTAGAATATAATAAAAATGAATTTCGATACTTTTTAAACGCAAAACGTGAGAAAGGCTGTTTATAGTTGTTATGTTTATCGTTAATAACAATAAATACAAAATTTGTTGATTTTTCATGTTATTTTAAGTGGCCGAAAAACTCCCTAATATTATTATAATAGTTATTCTTAACTGAAATATCAAACTCCATTCTCTTCTTACGGTCCTATGCCTATGGATGTGCATTAGGGCAAGACCAAGAAGGCGGTTTTCTGTCATGGTTGATGGGATACATGCAACGATAACACTCGACAAAATCACAAGAACATTACCATTTTTGTTTTATTTTATTATAGTAGTGATGCATCAATGAAGACTAGTGAATATGTTGACGATTTGAAAATTTCGAAATTGGTTAAAATCGGTCGTGCGTCAGGGAAGGGGGGGGGGCAATTGCACCCCCCCCCTCTTCTGTATCCGCGCCTGTTGTTACAAACGTGAAATCTACGGTTGCATTGTGATTTGGCCTGTATAACCTTTGAATTAAACTGCGCTACGTATCAATAAATGAACTGAAAGCAAAAAATAAAATAAACCTTCTAGTCTTAATGATAATTGAGCTCCTAAACTAATGTAGTAACTAATTTTGAGTCGGCGCCAAACAAACAATTATCGAAAATCATTATATTACTTTGAAGAAGAATCAAAACGCCGCTGTGCATCTCGTGCCATCATTTTAGCTTACCTAATTCAATTGCTAGTTTGCGCCGACTCAAAATTAGTTACATTAGTTCAGGAGCTCAATTATCATTAAGACTAAGGTTTATTTCATTTTTTGCTTTTCAGTTGATTTTTTCGTTGGTTTAATTTGTTGTTAAAAAGTTTTTATTTTTCAATTTTTTGTATCTGAAATCTACAAGTTACTACCTACTAACTTTTTGATTACTTCCAAAATACTTACTTACCTAGCTTACTTCAACTAATAACTGTTAAATAATATGATTATCTATTTGTTGAAAATATGAACAGGATGTTCATAGAATCAGATGTGGAATCATCTGCGACTGAAAGATAAACTTTAGTCACTATCTTCCATCGTCAAGATAACCTCTTGTGGAGTATTCATGTTGAAAAGGGAAACATTCTCAATTGAATATTGATAGAAAGATTTTTCTGTGAATTGAAAAATCACCGATAAAAGTGAAGTTATTTTTTGTGAATGTCTTACAGACAACATCTAACAGACAATTTCCACTGATTTTGGGATCGTTTTGATTATTATTATAATTTTCATGTTTAACCATATAGACATGAAGTTTTTTTATAAACAATAAGGAAGGAGGCAAGGTAGGAGCAGATATTGCATTGGAATTTGTCTTCCAGATTTTCCTTTAAGTTTTGCATATTAGTCAACAATTTTTCCCATTGAACTTCCTTTCTATTGACATGTCTAATCATACTTGTGGTATATAATCTATACAACACAGTCCGATCCAAACACATCTTTCCCACAGACTTCACCTATTCATCTTGAATGAAAATCAAGGAGGAATATCCAAGTGAAATTAATAAAATTTTGACTGTGAGGAGGAAAGTCATATACATTTATTAATATTCGTGTTTTATATTTCACTTAGAACAGTGGGTAGATTGATTCATTTCAGTATAGCTCATCGAAAAACACCGCTGAATTGAAATGCCGCCTGCAACCAAGTATTTAAAAACAAAGAACACTCTGATGTTTTATGGATCTCATTCATATAGAGAAAATAACTCATACTAAAAATTATTTACCAAAGAATTACGAGAAGCCAAATATAGGAACACTTCTCCATAGGCTGAAGTAAAATAAACTAGGAGGTAATAGTTGAATTACATCGGCCAGCTGCTCTATTTGCTGCGTCAATAAAGGAAACAGTGTACGTGACATTACTGTATTATTTTATTATTATTTTTTGCTGTATGGGGGTCGGCTTTAGAATAGCCCCATGGTAAATCCAGCCTGTCGTAAGAGGCGACTAAAAGGATAACCGTAGGTGGAAGATGGTCTCATCGCCCGGTGAAATACCACCATATCGACTTTGTGTGCTGTGAAATGGATCATTCCATGTTTCAGTGTTCGGTCGATACTTTCCGGTCTCCCTCTTTCCTTTTCCCCAATTCCTCCTTTATTTTCAGGTGCATCCTAATAGTAATAATGATGAAGTCTCCTAGAGTAAAACACTCGGAAGCAAAATACCTTCCATTCGGATTTCCGGGCGAGAGGTACTCGAGGGGACTCAACATTAAAGATTAATTTTTGCAACATCCGCGGACTCAACAAGAACATCGATGACGTCCACCATCACCTACAGACGAAAAAACCGGATATTCTGGCTCTAACAGAAACACAAGTAAACTCGTCCACCAACAAGGTCCATATGCTTTGTCCTGGTTACGAACTCCATTCTCGATTCAGGTTCAAAGGTGGAGTCTGCCTTTACGCTAAGGCTAACTTTCCATGCCAGCGTGAAGAGAGTTTGGAACCGAAAGACTTTGATGTGATGTGGTTCAAGCTATCTGATACCAAACTGACTAAGTTCCTCTGCTGCCTTTACCTATCACCTAATGAACCTTCATATAACGACCTCTTTAAGTTTTTATCACTCAAACTGGACTACATTCAGGAGAACCATCCAACAGCTGAAACCATAATCATGGGAGACTTTAATGTACATAACGCTGCCTGGCTCAAATTCTCTAACAAAACAGATGATGCAGGTCGTCAAGCCGAGGCCTTCGCCATCACTCATGGTCTAGAACAACTGGTCGAGCTACCAACCCGCATCCCTGATGTCAACAACCAGTCTGCCAATACACTAGATCTTTTCCTCACCACCAATCCTGACCCGTATAGAATAGAAGTTTGTGCCCCACTTGGAAACTCTGATCACACCCTCATCTCCACAACATGCTCTTTCCATTTACCATCGAGCTGCACAATACCACCCCGTCTCATGTGGCATTACAATTCGGCCGACTGGGAAGGTCTTCGTATGTTTTTCTCAGCGTTTCCATGGAAGAGAGTTTGTTTCTCTTCAGTAGATCCAACACGATGTGCTGAGACAATTTCTGAAATCATCATGTTGGGGATGCAAACTTACATACCGAATACCGAAAGAAGAACATCATCCGATAAGACCTGGTTTAACAGAAACTGCTCTAGAGCTGTGGCTTCCAAACAGGCAGCATACCATCGATGGCTAAAAAATCCGGGCCCTGAGACCAGAGCAGCATATGTCGAGGCTAGAGGCATATGCAAAGAGACAATAGAATGCTCAAAAGATGCCCACAATGCCAAAATAAGATCAAAACTTGCTGAATGTCCTAACGGATCCAGTTCATTTTGGTCGTTTCGCTAAAGCTGTGGGAAGAAACTTCACTTCCAGCTCATTTCCTCCTCAAACCAAAGAAGACGGAACACTAGCAACGACTGCCCAGGAAAAGCCAATATCTTTGCGCACCTATTTGCTGGAAATTCCACTCTGGATTCATCGGGAAAACAACCCCGAACATTACACCTATTGACAGTCACATGCCCGAGATCACCTTTCGCCAACGTACTATCAGAAAGATTTTGCTGGGTCTCAACACCAACAAAGCTGTGGACCGCCGATGTTCTCAGAAATGTGCCCCCGAACTAACACCTGTTCTTTGCAAGTTGTTCAACCACTCTTACAATTTGGGGGTATTTCCGTCCAATTGGAAAATTGCAAGAGTACAGCCAGTCCCTAAAAAAGGCAAAAAGGCCCTACCTAGCAACTACAGACCTATCGCACTGCTATCTATTATTTCAAAGGTCATGGAAAAAGCCATCAACATCGAGCTCATGAAATATCTGGAAGACTCAGGAATTGTCAACGATAGGCAATATGGCTTCCGCCATCAGAGATCAACTGGTGATCTGCTCGCTTACGTCTCACATATATGGCAGCTATCTATTGAAAAGTATGGAGAAACTTTAGCTGTGGCATTAGATATCTCCAAGGCGTTCGATCGAGTTTGGCACCAGGGACTCTCGCCAAGCTTCCGTCTTATGGCTTGCGCCCTCCAGCTGTGTTCTCTGCTTGCTAGTTTTCTCTCAAACAGGGCTCTCCATGTAGTGGTCGATGGAGTTTCTTCTGACACTCTACTCATAAATGCTGGTGTTCCGCAAGGATCTATTCTCGCACCAACACTATTTCTACTTCACATCAACGACCTGTTGAAAGCAACTTCATGTCCAGTACACAGCTTTGCCGATGATAGTACCCTCCATACCGCTTTCTCTTCCAGGGCCCCTATATCAGCTCGTGAAACCAGAAATGAACGAGGAAGAAATGTTAATAATATAAATATGGACTTAGCAACAATTCCCGAGTGGGGATCTAATAACTTGGTAGAATTCAATGCAAACAAAACACAAGCATGTCTTTTCTCTAGAAAAGCCGATCTCACTGCGCCTAACATAACTTTGTCAAGAGTAACCATACCACTGAAGTCATCCATATCGATGCTTGGTATTACTATCAGCAATAACCTTTCCTGGGAAAATCACGTGAGGTCCATTGCCAAAAGTGCATCCCAAAAACTTGGTTTTTTGTTTCGTGCCAAGAGCTATTTCACCCCCACTCAGCTGCTTATGATCTATAAGGCACAGATCCGACCTGTCCTGGAATACTGTTCCCATATTTGGAGCGCGGCACCTAAACATATCCTGAGGCTTTGGATTCTGTACAAAAAGGGCAATTCGTCTCGTCGGTGATGCCTCGCTTACAAACTCGCTCACTTGTCTGGAACACCGTAGAAAAGTTGGCGATTTGTCTCTATTTTATAGATATTTTCATGGGCGATGCTCTTCTGAAATATCAACAATCGTTCCTGCTTTGGCAGTCTCTTCGAGATTAACCCGTCAAGTTCAGTCATCACACCCCTTCGTGGTCACTTTGGAGACCTGCAGAACATCACTTTCCAAAGACTCGTTCATCCAACGAACAGCGAGGCTTTGGAACTCATTGCCTAGGGAGGTGTTTCCCGAGGCATACAACCTCCAGAAATTTAAGAAGAACACCAACTCCTACCTTCTTTCCCTTGGTTCCCACGATGTTCTCTGAACATTACAGGATATCCCTTTTCGTGGGAACCAGAACATAAAAAAAAAAAATTAGTGCATGAGTTAGAAAGGATAATAGGAACGCAGCTTACATACCACAACTTTGCAAATTAATTGTGTAGCCGGTCCCAACGAATTTTTCTCATTTGAACAGTGCTCTTTCCCGTGACTAGTCCAATTAATTAAAAAACTATAGACTCAACGTTTTATACGTGCGAACTCTGCACTCTCATCAAGTGAGGTTGACCGTTTTCATATTCATCGCTAAAGATGGATTACAGTTCCTTTTTTTTCCGGAAATGATCAAGTATAAAAAAATAATCAATAAAAAACTTTTCAAAGACAAGCTTTTATTCAAATGCACTAATAAGTAAAAAATAATTGCTTTGAATGTGTGACGTTGGTTATTCCGTAAGTTATAGATTCAAAAGCTTATCGCGCAAAGTTTTCAGTTCGCATACAAAAGCGACAAGCTTTTGAATCTATTACTCACGGGATTAACCTACATCACACATCCAAAGCAATAATTTTCAACTTTTTAGTGCACTTGAATAAAAAAGGTTTTTCATTAATTATTTTTTAATTTTGTGCCATTTAGTACTCAAGTACGCCTTAATCTACGCATTTTTGTTGAAGCGTCGTTATTATGAGGCCTTTTTTTCCTGTAAGTTCTGAGCTATCTACTCCTCCAATGAGAATACCATCTGAAGATTAACTCATTCGCCATCTTGGAGTTGCATCTTCAATTTATGAATTTCAACTGAAAATTTAAAATCTTCGACCAGATTCATAATCTCCACTCCAAAAACTCTACACACCAATTTTAAATCGAGTCGGTCCATAATTACAAAACTCGTCCGCCATCTTCAATTTGTGAATTTTGATAAAAAATTCATAATCTCCGTCCCCGAAAACTTCCACATACCGATTTTGAATAGAATCGGCCATCTTGGAGCCGCCATTTAGATTTAATGAATTCTGAGAAAAAATTCATAATCTTTGACCCTGAAAACCCCCACATGCCAATTTTGAATCGAATCGGACCATAAACTCAAATCTCGTCCGCCATCTTGAAGCCGCCATTTTGTTTTTTTCTTCTAAAAAAATTTCATTAGCCGGAATTGAGAACACCTGCCAAATTTCAGCTCAGCATAATCTCCGACCTCGAAAACCCCCACATACCAATTTTGAATCGAATCGTTCCATATTCACAAAACTCGTCCGCCATCTTGAAGCCGCCATTTTGTTTTTTTTCTTCTAACCGGAATTGAGAACACCTGCCAAATTTCAGCTCAGTCGGATGTCGGCAATTGCTCCAAAATGGATTACAAATTTTGAACTAATTCAATTCAATTCAATTTGAAAAAAGTTTTATTCGTCTTTTTGTATACAAATTAACTTAGACTACTATTTACAACTAAAACAATATACATAGATCTTCCCATGGTGCTATGGGGGTGAAGGCATCCAACTTGCTCAACCTAGGTGTTCGTGGGCGAAGGGGATGTCTCTGCCTGGTGTTAGGCATGGGGTTTGGTAAATACCAGCTTTGGTTTTACTGGGGGGGAGAATTACCCCGTCTCCTATTTAAATTTATACGGGTATTTCAAGGGTTAGTTTTTTACGATAATGCTAGGTTTTTACGCATATAGTATGGAATATTTAGGTTTTATTTACCGGGAAAGGCTTTTACAAAAACCCGGTTTCAAACGTTTGCGCACCCTGTGCATTTGTCCCTTGGGCAAATAATGATTTTATTTAATCCTTTTCTAGGATTTTCCATGAATTTTCCAAAAACTTTATTAAAAATAATAATAAATAGCTTGGCTCCCGACTGGCACCGTGGAGGGCGTTTACCCTTGTCAAGTGACCTGCTTTTGCATAAATACTGTAAGAAGTTCGTCAATGTGTTATAAATTCTGTAGGACTTATTTCTTCCGTTCGGAAGATTATTTTTAGGCAATGTGTTTATTTTGCTTATGCAGGCTATATATTTCTCTTTTTAGAGTTAAAATAACTAAATTAAACTCAAATAAAATCAATAGGATTTCAAATAAAATTATGTGTTCCTTTCCTCTAGGAATATGTCTGGTTCCTGTATATAAGACCATGCTTACGATGTTGGTCATTTGCTCTTATGTTCGTTATGTTTTTGGTTAGCTCGCTGCTCTAAATATGGTATTTGTAGATTTATTTGAGATTTTTCGAATATATTCAGTTAGTGTTTCAACGTCCGCAAGCTCATGCAGATCATCCAATCGAATGTATCGATCACTGTTTGTGATGATACGGAGTACTTTGTTTTGCAGCCTCTCCAGTCTCGCGAATTGATACTTAGGGAGACTGCAAAACACCGGCAAGCGTATGTCACTGCCGGCCTTATGATTTGCTTTATATAAGCATTTTATTTTCCAATGAAAGTTTGGAATTCCTTGCGATGAGAGGGTGGTGCGTTTTATAGCTGCCGACCCTCTCTGAAGTGCCAATGTAATGTGGTTATGCAGTGTCAGACGCTTGTCCAGAACTACTCCCAGATATCTCGCGGAGCTCCTCTCGGCGACCTTATCATTCTTGACCCTTAATTTCTCGATGCGCATATAATGCGGTGTCATCCGCATACATAGCCACATTCTTGCGAGCGAAGGTCGAGAAATCGTGCGTATACAGAGAATACAAAATCGGCGACAAGGAGGAACCCTGCGGTATACGCTCCGATTGAATATTCTGCCGAACTTGCGTTATTGACTCTAGTTATAAATTTCCTATTTGTGAGATAAGAATTCAGAAGCTTAACTAAGTATACTGGCATGCCTGCCTCTATCATTTTAACAATCAACCCCTCTACCCAGACAGTGTCGAAAGCTTTTTGTGTGTCCAGCAGGACCATAACTGTATTTTGTTTTCGGTGGAATGCTTCTCTCACCCCGTGGACAACTCGGGCCACTTGAGAGGTCGTGGAATGACCCCTCCTAAACCCGAATTGTTCCGGCGGAATGAGTTCCAGCAGTTCCTCCATACTAGTACATTTTGAACCGGAAAGAATGACAGAATGACAGAGAGACAGAGAGACAGAATGACATACGAACGAAGCAAGTTGAATAAAAGCTTGTAATAAAAAATCATATCATCTGAACGTGTACAACGGCGCTGCCATTACGACTATTTTTTGCTATACTATGTGAACTATGCATGTATTCTTTTTTAGGCTGTTTCCATATATCTGTCGCATAATAAAATATTTACTTGCCTACGTGGTTTTCAAATAATTGAAACGTTTTGTTCTGGGAACGGTTTCTATTATTCGGTATGGTTGAATAAACGACAAATGTGCCACTTTGCATGTCGCTCCATTGTTTAATGTCGTATGCGTTTTTATCAGTGGCGCAGAGAGAATCAGATAAATATTTTCGTTAAATGACATGCTTATACATTTTTGTGGAACTGTTGAACGAATTTTATAGATCTTTATCGTAATCACTGTTGGAAGAAACCGGAAATGATTTTGCGGTTCATCTTTCCAATTTTCATAATTGTGTAGATATATTATTTTCAAAGTGGCTGGGAAAAATATAGACTAGAATAGATTTCTAACAGACCACCAAGAATTTGTTTTGAACGTTTAGTGACTCCACAAAATTTGAACAACACAAGTTGTAGTGGGCATCACACGTAAGAGCCTTTTCTCAAAAATAAGTTATTCAGGAGTATGGGAGCAACTGAATCTTTCGACTCTCAGGCGCCATAAAGGAACGGTCATTGAAAAACACGCCCGAAGTTCTTCACAATGAGATCATTTCCTCCATTTTTCACAAATATTTCGTTGCTTTACAGATTCATTGCTCATCCCGAAGAGTTTGTTTGGAGGTTTTTGACGATGTGGTAACTTGATTAGTCTCGTTACGCACGTCCATCTTCTCAATGGATTTGGAAGTTTCGATTGCTTGCATCTGCACTCGTCTTGATGTGAATACTGACAAGCTCAGGTGCTACTTACTATTTTATATGTCTGTCAGTGCACTGGTGCGTGTAATTCCGCCATGGGCAGTGATGCGTATGATTCTCGTGGTGTATTGGGCGTGAAGTTTTGCGACTCTGTCTGCCTGAAAGAGCAATGAGCGGTTTCCATACGTTCCTGATCTCAACGCTTGGCGGAGTTATTGGCTTCGATGTAGGCGGCCTCCTTGAACTTTCCTTTGAACCAATGCTCAACTCTATGGAGAACGCTTGCGTTGCCCTATAAAATTCGATGGTACTCAGTCCAGGCGTGGTCAGCAATTCCTGATTTTAACGTATCTCCGCCTTGGTCCGATTTTTGTGTTCATCCAATCTTAACGATAACGGCATCTTTGTCTCTTCGATGTAGGATTCTCCGCATTCACATATAACTTTATACATGCAGTTCTTACTGATTTTGGATCGGTTGTCAGGTTTGGTCCTGGTGAAGAAACACCATAAAGTACTGCCGGATTGGAAGCAGCTCCTGATATTGTAGTTGTTTCCAATCCTACTGATCTACTCGGAAATACCTCTGATGTACGGAAGGTAGATAACTGTGTTTTGTTTTTGTTTTCCGGATGTTTTCGTTCTCTCGAGTAGTTTCAATTCTTGTCTCAGAAGTTTCTCGGGGTATTCGGTTCGGTGTAGGTCCTCTCTGATGTGGTTCAATTCGGTATCTAGTGACCTCTTTTTGGTGCATATGCGCTTCACCACCAATTTTCTTACGGTCCTTCTCTTTGTCGAACTCAGATGATAAGAGCTTTATGTGCCTTCTTTCTATAGACAGAGGTGGGGATGCATTGCCTGTTCTCTCAACATCGAGGAAAGGTGAGGCACTGTTGGTTTCCATTTCCATCGTGAATTTGGTTGAATCCCTAATGTGTTTATCCTTGAGAGGGAATCCTGAAGGTGGTTATCTCTGTGGTTCCATATAATGAAAGTCATCCATGTACCTCAACTACAGTTTTGGTTGATATTCGGCCTGCCGTATAGCCAATTCCTCGAATCACTGGGGGTCGCCGTCTTGAGAGGAAAATCGATGTTTTTCTTGGAATTATGAGTTTTTATGCAGCACTGTAGTAATTCCATTATCGCTTGGATAGGAAGGTCAGTCCTTTTGTGAAGCTGGTTATCCTTCTCGATTTTTTTTTGGCAAGAGTCAATAAAAGAATGGTCGAGAATCCAACATTATCTAAGCATAAGATATTGAGAATCGCATGAATTAAAATTATGATATTGAGGAGAAATAAATTTGCAGTAAGGTACTGTTTCATACATTATACGTTATCTGAAATATATCTTGACATATCGTTGAAATTTATATGATGTTGTTCTTTCGTATATAGGCAGTGAAGTTTTGGACGGTTGTACCCAAGTAACATTTTAGGGAAATTATACCAAGCAGAGAGACAACATGTTGTCAAGAAGTCTTATTTCTGACAATTTTTTCATAGTTTGAATTTGTCACAACTTTTGAGCCATAATTGTGGTTGTGAAAACCTTGGTTAAAACCAACAAATCCCCAAAATCCATAGACTCCATTGCAAAATGCATAGTGCAAAATCTTTCATTATCAACTTCAAATATACCATCACATCCCGAAAAGGGTTTTATTTATATATTAGGTGAAATTCTACCTGAAGCTCACCAGCAAAATGTCTTCAGGGTCCTCGAACTCTCAATGATAATTTTAAAGTGAGAATTTACCTGATTATAACATCAAGATACGTTCATATTGCCAGGGAGTAAAGAAGTCGATAAATAGGTAATTAACACATTGAAATCGAAATGGAACTTGTAGACATTTTATCGACTCATAGGTCCATCGTGACATAGACAGACTCGATATTTATTGACTTGTACTGTTTCCACCAGTGAATAATGAGTCCTATTGCCCTTTCAGTGGTTTGCAGTTTATAATTTCAAAAAAAAACGCAAAATGTATCTAAAAGTTCATTCGACTTATAGAAAAAAAAATAAGGGTATGTACCCAATTCAGTCAGTATATACTATTATGAGTATATACTAAATGACTATCAGTTTCATAAAGAAGATGAAAGAATCGTGAATTTTTATTTTTTTTTCATTTATCTGTGTTTTGCACGCCAGTGTCCGAAAATAATTGCAATTTACCGAAATGGAATCACGAGATCCTTGACATTCGAAGTTCTCGTCTTACATCAATGGAATCAAGGAATTTTTGTGAATTTTCAGTTTTTTTACGGGAATAGTGGCTCAGTGGTACTAGCGTTAGTCTTGTGCCCACTGTTTCCACCCGGTGCGAGTTCGACTTCCGCAACCGGCGAAAAATTTTTCGATGCCCTAAGAGTGGTTTCGGATCCCACTATAAAAGGTAAGGTCCCCGTGATCTTAACTCGTACAAGTTCTCATTAACTTCCGAGGGTTGGTCAAACGACTAAGAAAGCGAGTTAAAAACAACATTTTTTTATAATATGTTGAAAGAGTTCGCCCTGTATTTTTAGTTTGGAAACATGCAGAGAAAATCCCAAATAAATCAATAATAGATCACGAAGGACATTTGGTGTTCATTCCTCAGTCATTCCAAATTTATAGAAAAAATCCCCAACCCGCCATTGTTTCTTATGTATATTCATGATCGCTTTAGCATATAATATACACAGTGTGGTCATATGCATCCTGCCTTCTAACTTCAAAGCAGTTTCGTGTTAACAAATATTGATAATGCATTCAATGTATAAATGAGTGTTCATTTCGAACATCATTATTACAACTCACGGAGTGTACATCAAAAAGACAACACGAACTTGTATGTCTCGTAATGATACACAATCTATACAGTGTATCCGCTAAAGTTTTTTTCAAATGGTAAACATCTTTATTGTTAAACTTTTCAAAACAACAAAAAATCTCATGTTATATGGGGGGAGCAAAAATATTTTTTTAATTTCAGAGAAAAATACCATCATTTATTAAATAAATAAATAAATAATTTTATTTTCCAAAAAGACATAAAATGTATAGGAATATCGAAGATGTTGTTTTCCCAATATCAATTGCAGAAGCATAAAGAAGTCTTGCGGCGAAATCCTGTGAGCAGCAGTGGCGGAGATAACTAATTTTATTTAGATATTCTAATATCCTAAAACGTATTTCGATCGGCACACACCAAGACCACAGACGCTACTGGTTTTTAATCTTTCAGAGCTATTAAAATACAAATATAACTCGTGATTTATGACCTTCCATCGTATAGACACACCTGCCAGCATTGATGTCCGACTTGATTGGCCCAGACGAATCGGTTGTAGAACAGACACCAGTCACTCAAATCCACGTTGACCAGCGGGCTCTTTGTGCCGACGGAGACTGTATACAAGTAGTACAGATTATTTTCCGTTCCGTTTCTTCGCATATACGCTCGTGTTAGCGAAGTGAGTTTTTATTTGCTCTATGGAAACAGCTTCTGCAATTGATATTGGATGGACTAAAGACAAATTACTTGTAGTATCTTGTCAAATAGATCCTAAAATTTATTTATATTTCCATGCATAAATGTGAAGCTTCCTTAAAACATGGCATATGATTTTCTAGAAGTTTGTACCTCATAATATATACGATAGAAATGTTATGCTGTTGGTTTTGTGGTTGAAAAGAGTATCTTCTCTTATTGGAGCTGCATATATTGCTAAAAACAGATTTTCCATTATTGATAGAGATATATTGTGGATAATGTTGTAGCTTGAACACCTCAAATCTGATAGATCCTGGAATAAATTGAATTCATTCGCTTTTCCTCAATTAGAGAATGCACCCCCAATCATGGCAAAAATGAAATGCGATCCTTAAAATTATTATTATTATTCCATAATGAGAATATATTTTTTCTCGACATTTCTTTTGCGAGATTTGAAGAAGGAAATGTATTTGTTAAGAGGGGGACATTAATAGAATATTTACATATTTTATAACAACTGTTGTGTAAATAATCAATTGCAACATCTGCTCTGAAAGTGTATCGTGTCGAAAGCGCCCAAAATATTCAGCATGACTAAGTTCGTGTATTTTTATATTTCTCTCAAATGCGAGCGCTCACTCACCTACGGCTCGTAGCGACATCCAAACACATTGTCAAATTATTCGCCCTTTAGCCCACTTGTCACATAAACTACTATTTGCAGAAATGTTTCGATTATTTATTGGCCTCGCGCTGAAGCTGCTTCATTGCTTCAATGTTGTTACGAATACACAACGCCCCTGGCACTGTAATGACGTGGGGGTCGGAATTTTCTATGTAAACGACCCGAAAGCAGTAACCTTCTACCAAAAGGTTCACCGAACTTTCCAAAATGTTTTGTCGTGTGTGACAAACGAATATATAGGCGCGTCGTATGGAGCGACAGACAAATTATTTATTGATGTTATTTGTGCGATAGGTTGGAAGATAGTATAGTATTAGTGAAAAGCGCGGTATTTTGAACTTCAAGTGACTATTTGAGAACAATTATTAGTGAATAACAAGAAAAAGGAACGTCGAGAGAAGGAAAAAGATCGTCGACAGAAAAAAAATAACAAGAGGAGAAAGAATATAGATCGAAAGAAAAGCAAGAAGATTTGTCGTCAAAAGGAAGAGGAACGAATGCTGGAGAATTTCCGGAGAACAGCAGAGAGCAATTTTTGTGCAGATTATCCAGAAAACCGAGGAGCAAATCATAGGCCTTAAGGAAGATGTTGATAAAATTGGGGCCGAAATCAACAGTCCGGAATACGATGGAAGGAAGGGTCTTTGAGATTAAAATAGAAGTCAACGCAGTTTGAGAAGAAGCAAAGATAGAAGTGTGGGCGGTGCGGGAACTAGAAGATACATTTGCTTCACTAAAGATGACAAGTTTTCCACAGCGCACAATTCCGTAAAACCACCGACTGTTGATGGGCAGCCGCCATGGTCCCTATATCGTAGGCAGTACGAGGATGCGGCAACAGAAAATGGATAGAGCGACGAAGAGAAGGCTCCTGCTCTTATAGTGACCCTGGGAGTATCTGTTTGGGAATGTTGCAGACTATACCAGAAGATATGAATCAACCTATATTTTGGTAATAAATTTTGATAAACAAGACAGATTCGTTACTCTATTTCTAACCACATAGGTACTGATAAAAAACAATGTTTTCCATGTATAATGGATAAACGCATTTTGAGCATATTGAATACGAAATGGGCATTTTCTTTACTTCAGTAACTTTCCAAATTATCTAGCGAGTTTTCTAAATTCCCCAGGAGTTGTTAAATCATTTTTAGACATTTCCTCAAGATATGAGTGCATGCTCCGTCCTAATTGATTGTTTATAGATGACCACGACTTGAAAATAAAAAATACTGAACAAGCCTCGATTATGTCCAAACTCAATAGCAAATTCAGTTGATACCGATAAAGGAGGCAGGAAGATGAGCAAAAAGTAGAAAGACATTATCAATTAGATCTGTAAGAATGCAAGACGAATGGATCCAGAAGAATTTTCGGAGAATTCTGGAAGAACAACAGAAACCAATTTTTGAGCAGTTTGTCCAGAAAACTGAGAAGCAAATCATAGGCCTGAAAGAAGATGGTGCGAGAAGAACTAGAAGATAAATTTGCCACACCGCCCTATACCAGAAGAGGTAAATCAACCTGTTTATAGTTTATCAGAAGACCAGCAACGCAAGTATCTGATTGTTGCTCTTGAATTAGGGTATGGCGGCCAACATCAAGAACATTTGTACCGGGCACAGTTGAAAACACGAGTGTAGAAATTGGGCGAGAGTCTACAGGAGTTTGAATCCCAATTGACTCATCCATTTTGCCAGTGTAAAGCGAGGTATTTCGAATTGCAATTGAGTTATTATTTAGTATATTGTTCTGTTGTGAAGTGTAATAAATGTACAAGTTTGGTCGAGTATTTCAATAAACGAATCCCAGTTTCGTAACAATGTTATTGCTATGATCATATATATTTCTTTTTTTTTTAATACCCAGTAGCACTTGAATATATTTCAGATTTCCTACTGATAAAACAGTCGTATTTTGTGAATAGAACATATACAATGACTTATACCATTCGCTGCACTTGTTTGTGGTGAAAAATTTGAGATGTGCGCCAAAAATCACTTCAACAAGTCATATCTGAAAGTTGTAACTTTTTTCCATTCAAAATGACTGAATTATTTGAATACTCTGAAAAATCCTTAATATCTACCTTTTTTATTATTCAAATTTTCTTTTGCTATAGGAGAATGACGCTCCTCTGCGGAATCGTGAAGATCCCTTAACAAGGGGGTGTCGGGTACCATTTCCATTTGGGTATACCACCGCTCTGTGTTCAACCGTTTGGTTTCTATTTATAAACTTGGTACGTCGGCGCGAGTATAAAACTCACACTTGACCGATTTTTTGTACATCGGTTCTTGGAAATTTCTCATGTCCACACCTTCACCCAACTCTGAATGATGAGGGTGAGGTATTTTTACTTGGTATTTCGACAAACCAAGCCTATGCGCTCATTACAGCGCACGTTTATTAGTATCGGTTTTATGAGCGTTCCTTCTCGGAAAATGGGCGTGGAAAATGGATTTTCCTTCATTCTAGCGCGACTGGTCAATCTATCGCCGATACCCACGTAGAAGAGTTCCGCAACAACAATGTGTATGTGTGAAAATATGCAACAGGATATTGTTGTTTGTCGCGGCGTCGTTCTATTTGCATAAGGGTATTGTTCTCTTAAACCGCATAGACTCTATGACATAACTCTCCGAGTGAAGAATGCTCGCTTACTGTACGTTGCTTATCGACCATGGGCGTATCCGCGAATTTTTCGGTGTCCCACGGCCTATAAAACTTTGGAGCTTCAACAACGTCCTGCATATTATCTTATTCATAACCCCACTCGGAAAGTTGAATATTGATTCTATTTACCGTCAGTTAGGGTGGATATTTTAGGCAGATTTTGTAGAAATATTACCTAATGCAAATATCTTGACTTCGCGAATTTTGTCGCAGCCAGACGGAAAGGTAAAGATCACAATTTATTTATTTACTCTAATAACATCATAAATCCAGTTAACGTGTACGGTGGACATATTTTTCATTGAAAAACTGAAACAGTATGTCCTGTGTAATCCTTGAACTCTACGAAGATAATTTGTAGGTTTTAAATCCCTCTAAATCTACTTAATATAATGAAATTTAATTTTTTCTCAAAAGAAAAAAGTAAACCCAGAATGGTTTCCTTTCTGTTTGTTTCAATTCCATGAAAATACGAAACTACTACTGCAACTACAAATGAAATGTCGTCAACGAAGAGAAAAATTGAGACAATATGTCGTTATTGAATATCAAACAGAACTGGACCGAGTATGGAGCCTTGGGGTACTTCTATGCCAATTGTAACTTCATTAGAATAGTAAGACTTGTTATTTATAGACATATGTGTCTGGTTACTGAAGTATCAAATGAAAGGGCTTAATTAGCACATTTCAAAATGTATATATATATATATATATATATATATATATATATATATATATATATATATATATATTGTTAGCTGTTGCTCGCGGCTTTGTGCAGCACCCGATAATTGGGAATAAATTTAAAATCACGCTCAGATGTGAGCAAACATATTTTCTCTCCAAACCTACCCAAAATAATATATAAAAAATAGTTTTTCATTATGGGCTATGGAACATGTTAAATTATATAAAAAAAAACGTGTGTAATGATAATGACATAAGCAGCTGAGGCTACCTCCACGCGGTATATTATATAGGTTCATGTAAAACAATAAAACCCAAACAAAGAAAAATGTTGAGCTGCTCTGCAAATACTTTATCACGAATTTATAACCCCAAAGTAATTTAAATAAAAGTAAGTTCAAACCCGACTACTGAAAAATCACGCTCTAAAAAGTATGAAATAAAAATAAGTTCAAAAATTATAACCCGACTACTGAAAAATCACGCACAAGAAAATATTCTGATCTGAAATTGTTATGAACAAACTATCCAAGGTAAAAATACTAATACAATATTCTGAAAAAAGTATTGTACTTCGAATCAACATCAATTGATTAATGAATTAATAGAAATTCTCCAAATATGCATCAGTGAATTGTCTTACCAGTACCAGTAAATGACTTTTCGACAGAAATTGATGAAATAAATCCAAATGTCTTTTGCTTGATGATCTGATATGTCTGCTTTGACTACATTGCATGTGCATAATTCCGCGTTTATATTGATGAAAATATTATCCAGTAAATTCGTTGTAATTCTGGCCATTTCTTTGACTCGACCAGACAGGCTGTGTACAGATTAGTGACATTTACAACATCAGGACTTAAAATGAGAAATGCAGTCATTTAAGTTACAAGAACAAAAAACGGTTTCAATTTTATTCAATTTTAACGAAAGAAGAATATAAAAGAATATCTTACTGAATAGCAACCAAAATAAGTTCGCACTAGTGCTGAAAAATATATCTAGTCTAGTTAACAAGTGCCTTTTTAGGTCAAAATTTTTTTGCATTCTCCGAAAATTATGATTGAGGTGTCATTCGATTCGGACTAGCATGTAGATATTTTTTGAGAAAATGCTCAGGCCGCTCGCAGAAATTGCAATAGTTATAAACAATTAGGTGGAAAAAAAGGGGGTTTGGTTTTTCGCCAATGTCTCGAAAACTATTTGAGATAATTCAAATTTGAAAAAAAAAGCAGAAAGAGAAGGAAATTTCCCAAGGAAAAGTTGAAACTCCCGGAACTGTAGGACCAATATTTATAATTTTTCCAGAGGGTTGAAAATACGCCCGAAAACGGGTACTCCGGCTTGCGCAAGCCACGTCCCCTTCGGACCTTTAATGAATAAATATTATTTGAACCTAATAAATATAAAAATTAAAAATTGAAAAAATTCAGGCGCCTGCAGGATAGATCAATGAACAATAATCCGTGGTCCAAAAATTTTTATCGCGATTTTTTAATGAGTTATCCATTAGTTAATTAACAATTTTTTGTAGCACGAACATTAACATTGCAAGTGCGATAATTGTTAAACTATCAATCTGAGTTTCCTTTCGTGGAGCTATTTTTCAAAGGTCTAAGAATAGATTTCCGTTAGAAAAATTGAAAAATTGTTAATTTTCGTTTTGTTATTAACAATTTACTGAGGTGAAAAATTATGAAGCTTCATTTAACATTGAAAAAATACTTTTTTTCCATAATATTATTATCGATCCGTTTTCTTATGATCAGGAGCTACTCAAAAATATTTTTAATAATTTTTATTCCTTTGTTTGAAAAATTGTTATAAACAAATGCGTTGTTTATGAGATAATTTAAAAAAAAATTCTATAACATAATCTTCGATAATAATTATCATTTTCAAAAAAAACTGTTCCTTAAAAAAAGAATTTTATTGCCTAAAAACGCATTTGTTAAATAACTTTTTTTTTTGCCACTTGTTATGAAAATTAAGACCATTTTTTTCAAATCATTATTTATCTTAGTCTTCGATATTAAAAAAAAAAAACGTTGTTATTTAAATTTTCATTGTTTATTTAACAAACAATTTGTTATAAACAAATAATTATCTCTTGTATTTTTTTTCTTTCTCTACTCAAAAAAACAAAAAGAACAATGTATTATTTTTAGAAAACAAAATATTTATATTTTTTTATTGAACTTTAAATTTTCTGCTCTCTTTCATTTCACCACTTTCTTTTTATGTTTAATTTTATTATAACTTTTTAACTAATGAAGATACAAGGAAAAAATTTCAGGCTTATTTATTCTTTATTGATTAAAGAACAAATTAAGCCAAAACTGTTCTGGACTTTTATGTCTAAATATCTTATAAACTAATATAACTATGACCATACAACTTATGTAACTTCATATCTACCGTATATTCATCAACAATTTTTGCTTAAAAATTTTAGTTTTTGTCGGTAATTCTTTAAATTATGAATAAAAATTAGTTTGAAAAAAAAAGTTCTCCAAGTTTATTAGCCCAAGCATCTTAGTAACTAAAAATTAATTAGAAATGTTATTTAATTCAAGTAAGTTTATTTATAAAATATTGTAGAACTTTTTTTCTGAAAGGTTATTTTTATAAACAAATGTATAAATTAAATAAATAATTGAGTGAGAGCTTCAAATTTTGGCTTATTTTTGTTCAATAATAAAGGATAAATAAGTCCGGAATTTTTTCCTTGTATCTCCATTAGTTAAAAAGTTATAATGAAATTAAACATAAAAAACCAGGTCAGAGTGGTGAAATGAAAAGAACAAAATTTTAAAAAAGATATAAAAATAATTTTATAATTTTTTTTTCATTTGTTTATAACAAATTGTTTATGAAATAAACAATAAAATTAAATAATAAACGTTTTTTTTAATATCGAAGACCAAGATAAATGATGATTTAAAAAAAAAATCCCTAATTTTCATAACAAGGGGTAAAAAAAATGTTATTTAACAAATGCGTTCTCAAGCAATAAAATTCTTTTTTTACGGAATGTTTTTTTTTGAAAAATCATATTATAATCGAAGATTATGTTTTAAAATTTTTTTTAATTATCTCATAAACAACGCATTTGTTTATAACATTTTTTTAAACAATAGGAGATAAAAATTATAAAAATTTTTAAAAAAAATATTATAAAAAAAAGTTTTTTCAATGTTTAATGATGCTTTATAATTTTTCACCTTAGTAAATTGTTAATAACAAAACGAAAATTAACAATTTTTCAATTTTTCCAACAGGAATCTATTCTTAGACCTTTGAGAAATAGCTCCACGGAAGGAAAACATTTTCAGATTAATAGTTTAACAATTATCGCACTTGCAATGTTAATGTTCGTGCTACAAAAAAGTGTTAATTAACTAATAGATAACTTATTGAAAAATCGCGATGAAAATTTTTGGACCACGGATGTTTATTGATCTATCCCGCAGGCGCCTGCATTTTTCAATTTTTAATATTCATATTGAATAAGTTTAAATAATATTTATTCATCAAAGATCCGAAGGGGACGTGGCTTGCGCAAGCCGGAGTACCCGTTTTCGGGCGTATTTTCAACCCTACGGGAAAATTATAAATATTGGTCCTACAGTTCCGGGATTCGGAACTTTTTCTTAGGAAATTTCCTCCTTTTTTTCATCTTTTTTCAAATTTCAATTATCTCAAATAGTTTTTGAGATATTGGCGAAAAACCAAACCCCACTTTTTTTTTCACTCAATTGTTTATAATTATTGCAATTTTCTACATGCCATTCCGAATCGAATGTCACCTCAATCATAATTTTCGGAGAATGCGAAAAAATGTTTGACCTAAAAAGCACTTGTTAACTAGACTAATGGAACAGTACCATTTTCGGCGTGCTCATAGAAAAATAAAATCAAAGCAAATGCTGAGATTATTTGAGGAAATCGCAACAATGACATAATGTTACAGGGATGCCAGCCGCTGAGTTTTTTCTACAAACATGGATTTTTTTTAAGAATTATGATCGAAAATAAAAACGACATTCTTTCAAGCTTATCACAACCGAATTGGGGGCATCAGTTTGCATATTTTCCCACGTCCAAACTGTTTATCGGGAAGCGATTAGAAGTCTAGTTTTCGAAGGTGTCGCACAGCTCGTAAAATAGGCGAACCACGACGAAGGATGTAGTGGTTAAAAGTTACTTCCTCGGGAAGTGTCCTTCCTCATTGAATGGGGCCCCACGCGCGTAAGCTCTTTCTATAGGCAGGAGGCACTACACTGTTTTTGAATCTTTACGAGCATTCGACGTTGGGATTGTTTGTTTTTTTTATAAACTAGATAGTCGTCCCCGGGTGAGGGGTATCCTACATTCACAATTTCAAGCCAGAAGACTTAGAAAGTAACGATGCCGCCGTACACGTATTTTCTATTCGAACTTAAAATGTGTATTTTCAATTTCATTAAGTCGTTCTCAATAGGGAACTCACATGTTTTAATTTAATTTTGTCTTTCAATCAGTTCGGTCCTCAAACATTACATTTTGTGCAAATAACTTCTCAAATCCCAAAATGTTGTCGACATTTTCAAATTTATAAGTGCTCGTCAATTCAAACACGATTTGACCTTCACTTGAATAACTTACCCTAACACTAGCACTAACTGTGGTTGTTTCAGGAATATTGATAGACAATACTATTTCTGAAAACCCAAACATAAGTCCAATCTCACTTGAAGTAACGATGCATACGTCCAACAAAGACGCTAGGAGTACTTTCTGGATGTGATGAAAAAATTGGCGTTTTCAATTTTGAATTAGTAAAAGCAAGTTTATTGCTTGACTTTTTAGGTGGTAAACTTAATGGGCAAATCAAAGTATTTTAGAAAAGGGGCACATTGGTGTTCCCTATTGGACGCTTTGCTTCTGATATAGTTATATTTGAACAATACGTGGTCCATATTTTATATATTTCACATTTTACATAAGTCAGATTCCATTCTGCTAATTCTATATAGATGGTAGATACATGTCCAAATTTGGTCGGGATATAATCAAGGTATTTCGTCTTGTGTAAGCATAACTCTTGTACCAGTATCTCCGTGTTTCCAATTCTCAAAAACATGGTATGTTGTCGAAGATTCGTACATGATTGATCGGTGTGAAGTTAACAACGAAAACTCTTCATCGAATCCTGACACCTCAAATGTCATGTAGGATATATTCATAATACATATTGGTCGATGAGCATACCTAACTGGGATTATATGAAAATTATACCAAGCAGGGAAACAAACTATCTCCAACAAGTCAAAATTTACTTATTTCTGATAAATTATTTCAGTTTGAAGTTCTCATAACTCCAAAGTCATAAATCAGGTTGTAAAAACTATGGCTGAGACCAACAAATCTCCTTCAATATACATCGACTCTATAGGCAAATTGCAAACTGAAAATTCACTTATTATTAATTGCAAATATATCCACATATCCCCGAGAGGGTTGTTAGTCATCAGGTACAATTTCACCTGAAATTAGCCTGCAAAATATCTGCAAGGATTTTTTTTTTATCGACTTATAGTTCTCTCATTTAACGGGATCCATATTTGTTGTTTCTGCCATTGGCTGGAAAAATCAATAATCATAACAACCACATCCTTATGGTCACCCCTCATAAAATAGATGAATGAGGTATATGTGAATATAATTCGTCTTTCAAACTAGTTTTTAGATTTTTTTCAGAAATAGTTGACAGAATACACGGATTCTTATCGGTATTTAATCCGAATTGAATCTTTCGATGGTCCCACAATTCAAAATCAACATTATCACAGATTTTTTTTCATCCTATTAACAATTGTGACTAGGAGTAACTTCATACCTACTTATCTTCATCCTGTCAATTATTTTCCGCACGTCATGTTACAACAACATGTACGAATGGTACAGTAACAGATAATAGATTGAGATGGAATATACAGAAAACTTCTATCGTCCTCTTCTAAACTAATATTTTTTTAATCGATGAAAGAAAATTGTATTTTGTGCATAAAATAATTCATTAAAATCGTTGCAAAGCGCTTTCGACCGTTAGGTCATCATCAGTGCGTACCTGAAAGTAAGTAATATTGAGTTACTGAAAAGTTTTTTGAGAAAGAAAATTGACATATTTTGAATGTGAGGTTACTTACTCGTCAGGTGTACATGCAGATATCAGAATCAAGAAAGGATATCTCCATGGTTTGGTGTTCCATGCCAATATACTTCATCGTTCACTTGTCAATTGTCAATCTTTTCACTTGGGTCCAGCTATCACACCAAAACAATGGCTTTTTAAAAGATAAGGAAAAATTGTAATCTCAATTTTCATCCTGGCCTAGAATATGTATTTTAACATGTGTGTCACGTAAACCTATACAACTTTCATTGATCATGAGATATTTTATGGTCTTCTTGGCTTCTTGTACACCTGACGAGTAAGTAACCTCACATTTAAAATATGTCAATTTTCTTTCTCAAAAAAACTTTTCACTAACTTATTCTCTATCAATATTACTTACTTTCAGGTACACACTGATGATGACATAACGGTCGAAAGCGCTTTGCTACGATTTTAATAAATTATTTTATGCACGAAATACAATTTTCTTTCATCGATTATATCGATACGTGCACACAGTCATACTTTTCATTTAATATTTTTTTATCCCTTATAGTTAACTCTAAGTCATGAATAGGGAGAACGGACCTTGTTGAGGCGAATTTATTCATTTATACCTTCGATCTATTGAGCGAAATATCTTGGTATTCGGTAATCTCGGACTTCTGAATTCCATATTTTCCTCATTTGATGAACCTGATGTAAATATTATGTTAAATTTACCCTAACAGTTTGAGTTCAAGCTCAGTTTAGAATATGTGTTTCCAAAATGCATATTCATTTACCTGTGCAATAGTTTATGATAGCTAAATAACTAAAGATTGGTAAGCAATATTAATTCCATCAACAGCAAGAATGATATCACCGATACTACTCTTTAAATTAAAAGACATTGTGATTGATCGATAGATGGCGCGGGGGCGGGACATATCAACTTAATAATTTCAAATTGCATAGGGGGCCAAGTGGCACATCGTTGGAAAGATAATTCAATTCTATTTCCAACCATGTAATTTGACACTTTGCCCTAAAGCTTATGATCGCTTAGTACGGTTAGAATGTATTGTTTTGTTAGGGTAGGTGGCATATGACCACGGCTATCCTCTGAACATCACTATGAATATGTAATAAATACATTGAAATATATTACGTGTGAATTGTTCATTTAATAGATGATAAATATTGAATAGTTTGTACATAACAATTTCAGATCAGAATATTTTCTTGTTTAATACTTTTTAAAGCGTGATTTTTCAGTAGTCGGGTTTCAGTTTTTGAACTTAAGTCCATATTGCTATTTAAGCGTTTTTTTTTTAGTGTTTTAGTTATAATTTTATTTTTTACTTTCAAATCATTATCGCTTCGAAAGCGTGTTCTTTAAAATTTTCTAAACTATAATTTCATTTTTATCTTTTTAGTTCATATTGCTACAAAAGCGTGTTTTCAAACTTTCCGACTATGGAAGAAAAGCTCTTCGATTGATTCATCCACATAAGATTGAAGTTTTTACTAACTTTTGGAGAAATAGTTTTTTTTTCTGATGATCTTGGTGAGAATACCAGGTCATAGCCATGCAATTATTATATTATCATCGGTTCTCAATACGTGTGCAAAATTCCAAATAGGTAATTCGGACGCCTAGAAGGGGGTGAAAATTATTTTCGAAGATTCCGTTACATGTTTACATTCATGCAAACAGTAGAAGCTAATAAAAGCGTTTTAAAAATATTCATTTATTCAGTACTTGACTAATTTTAAATTTGCCCAGTCGAAAAATATATTGAAAAATAAAAAGGATGCTTCCCTGATAAAACTGACGTTTCTGGGGTTGTATTCGTTCTCATATTCTAAACCTGAGAGAAGGATGAAGATTATTGATTCTTGGAGATTTGTTTTGTTTTTTCTGACATACGTTCATGATATTGAAAGAGGATGGATTAGAACTTCGCTAGGCCATTCAAAGTTTCTACCAGATCGCTGTTCAAATCAGTTGTTCTTCTACAGTTTTTGGATGTGTACTCCAGACATTTCTGTCATTTCCCCTGAACGCAGAAATATAATTTTCCAGGTTTTATCTTCACGTAAAAAAAAACGCGAGTTTTACCCAGAAAGTTGTATATTATGGCATGGTGGCATGATCATAATTTCACATAAATACTATAGTGGATTGGTTGGAAACATATTTTTAAAATTATGTTTCCACACAAAATGTTTCAAATACTTTCTGTATGTATATCAAAAGGAAGAATTGCATTAACCTGCAGGCGCATGTGTTACGAGAATTATCCTCAATCCAATTGACTGAAATACAGATTCTTTAAATAATTTTATATAAAACATAATTGAGATGAAAACCAGTTGATATTTGAAACAAGAATGACTTGAGCACATTCATTTTGCACAATAGCTTCATCCCAAAATTATATTCTGAATATTTTTTTAAGGTACGTGCCTTTCGCCTACTATACGGTAATCGGGCATTTACTCGAATTCCATTTTACTCTAATGGGTTAGTCATGCTTTCGAATCGTTTATTGTTATTATGGCCATTCGTCAATTTTGGGATAGGTTATGTGGGTCACCACAATTGATGCACTGCGGGTCGTGTTATTGTACATGGACTGGGTTCATTCGATTATTTGGGAATTGATAGCAACCCTTCATACTTCATACTGTTTATTTGATGTCGCCCTGATTATTATTCTGTCGGTTTTTTCGAGAATGTTTGGCACCGAAGAAATTATTTTTATTGTATTGTATATTGGAAAAAAATATTTCTGGAAATTTCAGAAATATACGGTAAACAATATAGCAATTTTTTGTCAATCTAACAAAGAACAACAACATCACCGGTAAAATGCACACGCTGGACATTGAACTACATCAAGTGGATAATATAAGAGGATCCAAACTTTAGGAAAAAATTACTGAATGTGAAAACTTGCATTTTCAATCAGATAGTTGTTGGATTTTTCAATCCAATCCTAATTGACAACTCATCTAGAGAATGTGGCAATGAAGAATCACATTCACTAGGCCTCCAATGCCTTTTCATCAACGAAAATACATTTTGCGCTTACAAGAATCACTAGTAGGACAAGAAGAATTGGAAAAAACGTATTCTAGAAGCAATTTGTCTTTGACTCCTTTTTTGGAGAGCATTCTTCTTGCCTCATTCGTCTATATCAGTTCCCAATTTGGGGTGTATTTAAATATTCAAACAACTATTTGATTAAAAAGACAAATTTTTACTTTTTACAATATCTATTAGATGTAGTTTCGACGTCTAGCGTATACATTCTTCTGAAGAAGTAGTTGTTTCCTGTTAGGTATTACAAAAAAGGTGTAATTTTTTGTCTAGAATTTTAATTTCAGATTTTTTATCAACATTAATACCTCCTAAGAGTTTATCTTGAACAATGAAATAGTCACTAGCAGTCAGTAGCAAATGAATACGTCTGATTTTATGAACATCCCGAAAAGCAACATAAAGTTCGAAAAACTTATATCGAGTGTGCTGTAAAGATCTTTTGGTATGTTGTAATCACTCTGCATGCATAAAGACATTTTAAGTGATAACTTAAACTTGATTTGTGCGATCCTTGATTATCTGTCTAATAGCTCCTATGTGTGTAGTGGCCTGCTTTATCATAAAAAAACCTTAAAAAATCCAGAACGCCTGTTTGAGATATTGTTTTGGAATAAGGAAATACGACCATATAAACCCAGCTTCTGTTGCATCACAATGGATGAATTTTGACAAGAGGTTTATCTATAAAATGTCATGTCTCATTTCATCAAAATTAATGAGTCTCAAACACCCAATTAATGGGTATCGGTCACTTGCGCGCCGGGTCGTAAATAAATCCCTACAATGGTTGAAGGGTCGTCCAATTTTGGACCATTTAAACAAAACAAAAAAATTATTTCTATGAACTGTGAGTTGCGGAGAATTTTGAAGAGGCAGTATCAATATTTGAATAGTCAGTGTTAATATTTGAATAGTCAATATCCGTCTTTCTACAGTAAAACCTTCATTACACTTTTTCGTGCATATTTTTGTGCCTTTTTTCATGGCTATTTGTTGGCTAAATTTCCCAAATGACTGGCACTATTACACATTCATTTTTAATGATTTTTAGTAGTGATTTCAGAGCTGCAAACACAAGAAAATAGGTGATTAAGCAATTAGTATACTGGATTATTTGTTTCAAATTTGCTTACCTGGTACTGGATTTTTTTCTTCTTTTCTGCCATACTAAACAAAACAAAAGTATGTGATTTATTTAATTTATTTGTGGGTTATGTCAAGTACAACAGGTCCTTGACAAGTACAAGTACAAACGTCCTTGAAATCCACTCGATTCAGGAGGAAAAAATAGAACCAGTCCTATTTATTTTCATGTATAAAATTTCCAGCCAACGGCATTCAGGTCATATAAATAGGCACGAAGAAAGGCATGGTGTTATAAGGGTATAACGTTTATGTTGATCTAGTTAGTAATGTAATGGAAAAAAGTTCAAATATAAATAAACTTTCATTTTAACATTCAGTTTTGATTTAGTGCATTTTCATCTCGAATTGCATACTCTGCTAACAGTAATCAGTGAATGTTGAACAAAAAGATTGCCACCAATTTACACTTCATTCTTTTAAAAATCTTGCCGAGTGTATGATCTTTCAATTATCTGGAACCCTCAGTATATATATATTTTTTTTACGACTATTTTTTTGTTTTTGCTCCCAACGAAAATTTTGTTGGAAATGTAGAAAAAAAAACCCTGAAAGTTTGATCTTTTAATATTATTATTGAGTACTTTCCCAGAGCGTGGAAAGATTTCCCATTTGAAATACACGTAAACTTTGTTTTTTTCAAATATCTATAACTCAGCGGCATTTGATGCTATCATATAGTACCAAAGCGCGATTTACCCAGGATTACAGGCTCTACAAAAGTGCCCATTGCGACGTAGCTGTAATCTGCACCTGTAAGATTGTACGGGTCACTAAATCTGATTTTGGGCCAAGAAGCCTGAAACCGGTATGCGGATTGTTAGGTGAACACGACATAAATTAAACATAATCGAGCTTATCAGAAAGAAACATTTGCATTCAATGTCCATTGATATTATATGGAAGTATGCATGGATTTTCAGGTGAATATCATTCAACGTTCTGCGTGGTATTTGCCAGGAAAGTAGTTGTTTTTCACCTGAGATCTACTCTCGGTTCAATTTTATATTGAATCCTTTATGTGAAGAAAACCGTTTAAATTCGATTTTTTCTATTCATTCCACTTCACATGGCACTTATCTCTCAAATCTGATTTTGGTAGAAAATTCTTATTTTTTTGACGTTACTTCATAAATGATTGGATTTATGGAAAAATGTCAATGACAAGCTTGTGGGAAATTTAATTTTCCACAAAAAAGTCCCATAAACTGAATCGCTAAGATTGATATTTCTCGAGATATAAAGCGTTAACTTTGTCGTAATATGAAATTTTCGAGAATTATCAATCAAACTATTTTTTTCATTTGAAAATCTTTGAAAACTCTCTGAAAATATGTTTTTCCCTGTTTCCTCTATTAGATCATAAATTGTGTTCGTCCTGTTCTATTCCTCTACAACGTAAATAAATAAAACTACTTCACGATCTCCCACTGAAGGTAAAATTGGAGTACTGTGTGTTTTATGTATTGGTAGAAAAAAAAAAGCAAAATAAACAATTTTTGATAAACCGTGAGTCATGCTTGCAAGTTATTACATTTATAAGACGAATCCAAAACTGAAAATAATATATAGGCTGTTTTGCCTATCGTCATTGGAACAAAAAACTAGACCATAATTTACTCATAAACCACAAACTATTATTATTACTCTCGTTTAGGACGTCCATCATTGCAATGGATTCGAAATGTTTCCACGACGTTTCGAATGCTTGTATCTGCATTCGTCTTCAGGTGAATACTGACAAGTTTTGGTGCTACTTACCAATTTATATGTCTGTCGGTGCAATGGTGCGTGTAATTCCGCCATGTGCAGTTGTGCGTGTAATTCGTGCTGGTGCGTGAAGTTTCGCGCCTCTGCAGTCCGCCAGAAAGAGCAATTAGTGGTCTCCATACGTTCTTGATCTCAACGCTTGGTTGACTAAAGGCGTTATTGGCTTCGATGTAGGCGCCCTCTTTGAACTTTCGTTTGAACCAATGCTCCTCTCTATGTAAAACACTTGCGTCGCCCCATAATTCGATGGTGCTCAGTCCAGGCGTGGTCAGCAATTCCCGATTTTGACGTTTCTCCACGTTTAGTCCATTTCTTGTGCTCCTCCATTCTACCCGATAACGGCCTCTTTATCTCTCCAATGTAGAAATCTCCGCATTCACATGGAACTTCATAAATGCAATACTTACTGATTCCATTTTTGTTGTCAGGTTTGGTCTTGGTGAGGAAACTCCTTAAAGTACTGCCGGATGCAGCTCTTGATGTTGAACTTGTTTCCGATCGGAAGGCAGATCACTGTGCTTCGTTGTTGCTCTTCAGATGTTCTTTCTAGGGTTGTTTCAATACTTCTCCTAGGAGTTTCTTGGGGTATCCATTCCGGTGAAGGTCCTCTCTGATATGGTACATTTGGCATCTAGTGACCCTTCGTCTTTGCATATGTGCATCGCTCTCTTACCAATGTTCTCACGATCCCTTTCTTTGTCGAACTCGGATGGTTGGAGCTGTAGTTGAGGTACTGCCCCGTATGTGTTTTCTTTCTGTAGACTGAGGTGCGGATTTAATTGCATTTTCTCTCGAGGAAGGGTAAGGCACTATTGGTTTCCATTTCTATCATGAATTTGCTCGAATCCCTGATTCTGTTAATTCTTGAGAAGAAATCCTGGAGATGTATTCCATATAATGAAGTGTCATCCACGTACCTCAACCACAGCTTTGGTTTGTATTCTGCCTCCCGTATAGCCATTTCCTCGAACCACTCCATTATATTTTGGCGATAATTGGAGAGAGGGAAGATTCCCATCGGGAGTCCGTCGACTTGATAGAAGAATCGGTCTTTTTCCTGGAAATATGAGTAGGCACTGCACTGCAGTAATTCCAATATTGATTGGATGGGAAGGTCAGTCCTCTCGTGGAGCTGGTTATCCTCTTCGAGTTTCCTTTGATGATTCTAAGGGATTCCTCTATAGGACATTGGTGTAAAGGCTCTCCACGTCGAAGCTAATGAATCGATCTTCTGGTCCAAGTTAACATCTTTATGGTGTCTACAAAGTGCTTGGAATTCTTGATGTATGAACTGCTATTTCCGTGTAAGGATTGTAGAATCGGTCGGAGGTATTTCTTATAACTTGTAGGTTGGTGAGTTCCGGGAGCTGGCGATCGGTCTCAGTGGTTTGTCTGGTTTGTGGATTTTTGGAAGCCCGTAGAGATGCGGTGGTTTGCTGTAGTGGGCGTCAGATGTGATCGTTCGTTGTCTGGAATGAAATTTTTAAATTTCCTCAGAGTGTTGTAGATCTTCCTTTCTTAGTGGGTGTTGGATCTCTTCAAGAGTTTATAGTTCTCTGTGTGGATAACGACTCGATCTTGTCATCATGTTGTGGTGTCCGTGATAACCGTTGTGTTTTATTTATCGGCTGGATGAATCTTTATTGATTAATCCTTTTGTAGGATTTTTGGGGCCCTCTATTCCCCCGCAGTGATTCAATCCGGGGATATCTCTCCTTCTCGAGTGTCTCTTTCACTTTCCATCTGAACTCTTCTGCCTGGATGGGATTCATTCTACTACTGGTTGACTCTACAGAGCTTACAATGTCCATGATAGGTATTGTTTTTGGTGCAACTGCAAAGTTCGATCCGTTTTCGAGCATGGACCGACAGACATATGAATTGGTAAGTAGCACCTAAACTTATCAGTATTCACCTGAAGACGATTGCAGATACAAGCATTTGAATCGTCGTGATGACCTTTCAAATCCATTAAGACGATGGACGTCCGAAACGAGAGTAATCAAGTTACCACATTGTCTACAACCTTCAAACAAACGAAATATTATATCTTGTTGCAAATCAAAGTACTACATCAGTTTTACAAGATAAAGTAAAATATGTGGCTCAAAAATATGTTTGTAACTGGAACAATTATTTGTGATTGTTTCAATAATACTTCAATTATATTTTCAGATTTCACAAGATATTTAAAAGTGAATTCCAAATATTGTTTCCCAAATCTTCTCGTGAAGGTAACTCCGCTACAGTCGATTTATGATGCTCAAATTAGTTTATCCAGCAAATAAGGGGATTGCAAATAAATGAACCTAATTCTCTGATATCCTGTTGACTGAATTATGAATTAAACAACTAATTTATATAATTGCGACACTTAATAATTGAGTGGATAGAAACGACTTAACATTCTCGGACAGAAAATACTCGCTCAAAAACTTGGAATCTCCGCAATCTCTTGTTTGCTTCACTCGTTAGCAGAGATCATTCCAATTTAGTGCATAGTGGAGATCAGATGACATTCTCTTGAAATATTATCTATCGTGTCAGGTATACGTGGTCGGCTTGTGTTGAAGTTTGTTCGACTGAAAGAAGTATTCAACACCTATTTGTCGTTTCTGTAACGGAGATGTTTTTTTTGACGAGTGATCTTTTTTTGCTTTTTAAATTTTTTCTTGTATAAATTATATACTATATTCCATTGAGTATAAGTATACTTACATGATATTGAATCATTTTGGGGAATATATATATATATATATATTTATATATATATATATATATATATATATATATATTTATATATATATATATATATATATATATATAATATATATATATATATATATATATATATCTATATACAGAGTGGGCCATTGAAAACGAAACAGCGGCTCTGTAGGTCGGCAGAACCGAATTATATAAAAACGATCGGACACATCAACTACATTTTCGAGGGGGACATCGTTCGCGATGGAATTCACCCGAAATACATTCCACGCCTCGGAGCTGTGACCGCCACCCCTACATTTTTAAATGGCAACATATGGCAAGTGATACCTCATTTGGAAGGTATTTTCCTTCTCAATATCAAACAACAGAAATAAATTAATTCTATCGATTCGTTTTCGAAGTATAGGAACTTGAAGTTGGGAAATCACCTTTTATTCACTCAATCAATAAAAATAACATCTAGCAATGCAACTGTTTGAAGATAATTATCATTATCAAGGAATTAAATGATCAAACTGTTCACCAACAAATAACTTGCATTCCGTTTCAAATTTGTATTTCATCCTCATTTACTTGATCGAAAAAAAATTGAGGTTCTCAAGAATCGATAAAAAGACGTTATATCGAATTCGACTCAAATGCCAGTAGAACAAAAACATGTATGAGATAATTTTTTTCGCCAAATCGCAATTGTGGACGTCAATGAGTGTCAAACTGATCTTTGATTGAACGACATTAGAGTGAATTACTTGACTAAAGAGTTGAAATAATAACAATTTTTTTAAGAATGATAAATGCGGTAACCCTAGCTAATTTGTTCAATGAAACGCATCCAGATAAACTTGTTGCTAAAAAATACGTTCTAGAATTAGTGCAAAAATTTCGTCAAACTGGATCAGTAGCCAACAAGAAACGAGACCCATAACGTGAATTTCCGCTGAGAAATGAATCTGTTGAAGTTGCACTTTTAGGACAAGTTCATGAAATCACCCAACATTGAGCACAAGGAAATTGGCTAGTGTTACCAATATCAGTAGAACCAGTATCCGCCGAATCCTGAAACATCATAAATTCCACCCCTACAAAATACATTTGGTACACCAATTGAATGAAGATCATTTTGATAGGCGACAGGAATTTTGTGAGATTATGACTACTAGAATAGATGCTGATGAGAATTTTCTTTTCAACTTCTGCTTTTCTGATGAGTCTATATTCTTGTTGAATTCGACTGTGAATCGTCATAATTGTCGTCATTGGTCAGATGCCAATCCACATGTTTTCCACGAAGTCCATACTCAAACTCCCCAAAAACGCAATGTCTGGGGCGGTATTTTTGGGGACCGTTCGATTGGACCAGTATTTCTCGACGGTAACCTGACAGGAGAAACTTATTTCGAATTATTTAAGGAATTGGTTCATCCACAATTAGTAGACATCATTGAAAATGACGACCTTTACCCTGAAGACCACGTGGTATTTCAACAAGACGGAACACCTCCACATTATGCACAGCCTGTTGGGAGTTTTTGGATATAATGTTTCCTGGAAGTTGGATTGGAAGAAGAGGCTCTATAGAGTGGCCAGTCAGATCTCCAGATTTAACCCCACTCGACTCTTTGCTGTGGGGTCACTTGGAAAACAAAATCTTTGCAACCGAACCAGAATCTCTGGACGATTTACGAAGGCCAATTGAAGAATGCCGTCGAATAACGCCGGAAATGCTACGAAATGTGAGGTCTCGTTTTGAACAGAACTTGTACTATTGTATGGAAATGGGTGGTAGACAGTTTGAACATTCAGTTCATTGACAATAATAATTATTGCGACCGTTGCTTTATCAGATATTGTTTTTATTGATTGAGTGAATAAAAAGTGATTTCCCAACTTCAAGTTCCTATATCTCGAAAACGAATGGATGGAATTAATTTATTTTTGTTGTTTGATATTAAGAAGGAAAATACCTTTCAAATGAGGTATCACTTGCCATATGTTGCCATTTAAAAATTTAGTCACAGCTCCGAGGGATAGAATTTATTTAGGGTGAATTTCATCGCGAACGATGTCCTCTACGAAAATGTAGTTGATGTGTCCGAGCGTTTTTACATAATTTGGTTCTGCCGACCTACAGAGCCGCTGTTTCGTTTTCAATGGCCCAATCTGTATATATCATAATATACAGGGTGTCCCTGGACTTCCTCTTTTCCTCTTGGGAATGTATAGATGGGGTCAAAATATCATCAGTACTTCATATAATTTTTGTTCCTAAAAGCCTTCGTTACCAAGTTACGGGCCCTCAAAGTCACAAAATGAAAAATGTTTTTCTTTGATAACTTTCAAAGTGAATATTCAAAATCATCTAAATTTTGGGGATTGACTACACAAATGAATTCCTTCGATGAGCTTTCATGCAGGAGTCAGTTGTTTTGCTACAAAGTCAGGAACGGACTACTCCCGATGGTCCACACCCCAAAACTTTGAAATGACTGGGATTTGTCAATATGTTTTAACAAAACAAGGTTACCTGGACAATTTCCTGAATAAAAGTACTCATGTGGAAAATCGATCGGAGCAACTATTTTCGATAAAAATGCATTTTGTTCGACGACATCCAACCTGAGATGTCTACCATTATTCGAAAAGATTTATTTGTAATGAAAATAGAAATGATAGGTACAATGTTCATAACGAATTTTTATCATGCAAACACGTTTACCTTGAAAAACTCATGGTAAATAATCAATCGCAAGCCTCAAGAACAAACAGAAATGCAAAATCCGATGAAAAAACTGCTCGATATGACCCCCGTCTCTGTCAATACATTTTCTTAGTCGGCGCAAACACCCTCTCTGCACTTGAAATAGCATGCCAGGGTCGTTTCGTATGGCTTCACAATGTAATGTTATTCTATTCAACAAGGTATATCTGGTGTGAATAGGTGTAGCGTGTAAACGAGGCTTTTTAGATGATTTGAAAAAATATCTACATTGTGAATGAAACTTTCAACTAGGTACTGTACTTTTTGTTTACAACTTTATTTCAGCATATTTTGTATTATCCCTGTTATAAATGTTGTTGAATTAACGTTAGCATTAGTATTTCTACAGTGAACATTTTTCATTTCAAATAATGGTGGACGATCGGGTTTGATGTCGAGTGAAACTGCTTTTTTATTAGGAATCGTTGCTCCGATCGACTTTCCACACGAGTACTTTTCAACCGACGAAACCAAAAAGGAGGAGGTTCTCTAGTCGACGCGTATATTTATTTTTTTTTTACTGAGACGTCCGATTCCGAGAATTCTTTTTTCAGTAGACAGGTTGTACTTCGAAGTTGGTCCCATTTGAATTTAAAAGATGAAATCCACTCCTAAGGGTAGCAAAATGAAGGATATTTATCAGTCACCCTCTGAATTCTGGTCCGTTAACGATTCTATAGCTATAACTTTGTACTGGGATCATATTTGGATTTCGAATGGAATTATCCAGCCATACGGGTACAAAAATAGGAGATAATAGATTTTCCACTTGTGAACATTGGCACACATATGTAGTTGACAATGATAGATCGCTAGTGTCATTATTACAATCAATATATTCTATGAGAGAATGTCACCGCCCAACTCGATGCCATCATTTTACGCCTTACCTAATTCATTTGCTCGTTTGTTTGGCGCCGACTCAAAATTAGTTACTTACATTAGTTTAGGAGCTTAGTTATTGAGACTAAGAAGGTTTATTTAATTTTTTACTTTTCAGTTCCGTATTTCGTCGGATTAATTTTTTGTTAAAAAGTTTTTATATTCAGAAAATTGTCTACGTAACCTCATTTTGTTGAAAACTATTGAAAAACATTTCAAAGTTCTGGAGTGTGGACCGTCGGGGGTAGTCCGTTCCTGACTTTGTAGCAAAACAACTGACTCCTGCATGAAAGCTCATCGAAGGAATTCATTTGTTTAGTCAATCACCAAAATTCAGATGATTTTGAATATTCACTTTGAAAGTTATCAAAGAAAACGATTTTTCATTTTGTAACTTTGAGGGCCCGTAACTTGGTAACGAAGGCTTTCAGGAACAAAAGTTATATGAAGTACTGGTGATATTTTGACCCTTATCTATACATTCCCGAGAGGAAAAGTCCAGGGACACCCTGTATACACTCCTGTACCAAATTGACGCAACAACATATTAAATCATACAAATCGCTATAATGAATTAATTTCAATAATTTTTTATAGACATTGGTTTTATTGAAAGATAGAAAACACATTTTTGGAATCTTTAAAACTGAATTACTACAATATGTCTGTGGGTTTCAACGTACATGCTGCATTCTTGATATTTCTTCCATTTTGAAACTGGCTGATTGCCATTTTGAAACCGGTTTCTAATGTATATACATCTGTTAAGAGTCCCTGTCCAAGAACTCGGGATTTTTCAACTTAACATCATTTTTTCGGGACATCTTTCATAGCATTGGATGCCAATATATTCACCCTTTTTTCATAACCTATAACAACACCGAGTCTGAGTGAAATTTCATTTTTTTTTTTAATAAACTGCATAAGGAATTCAGAAGAACCAATTTTTTTGAGTTCTTGGTTTATTTCAAGGTAATCAGAATATCATAGTTGTGATGCCAAAAATACCAAATATTAAATTATTGTAAAGTAACCATGATTACGCCTTCAGCAGAAACCTAGTTACATGCATTTCAGATAAAACTAGTCGTGATGGAATAATATACCAAATCTACAAATACATATTTCTGAAATACCTAAATATGCAACAAATAGATGTATGTACCAACCCACCTTGTTATATCAATATTCTCACGAATATTCAACGCAAATTTTACTATTGGTAATTTAGTTCACATTGATTGACGTGGGAGAATAAGGCTCCGATTTTATGAATACACCCTCATTAATAACAATCATTTTCCTACATTGACATCATTATATCACAAAAACTTTATAGTTCTGCTGATATCGTTCTTTGGTTTCATAAAAAAACACATTAGCTGTTTCTTGTATTATTTTCAAAGGAAATCTCGTTTTTCTTCTATATACCTAATTATTGATTTGATCAAATAATAAATAGTCTGAATTGTTGAAATATTAATCCATCAATACATATCAAACAATTTTTTTTGCATTCATTACAGAAAAGTCATAACCTTATAAAATATAAACTCAACAAATATTCAGTGGTCCTGACGAAATTTGGGTATTTTAATTGAGAAAATTGCCGATTATATCATTGAGTCAAACATTTCAATGTGCTATATTTCCTTCCAAATTGGAAATTGACTCTCCTATTTTCAGAAACCTGATCCACATAATTTTATAACATTGCTTCCATGTTTCCAAATTTTAAAACTCCATGCTTGTTCAACTTTTTTTTTTATAGGAATAATTTACTCCATCACAACCAAATATCTTCAGTACACTACACTCAACATTCATTTATCAAATCCAGATGTACTGAGTCGAGCTTTTGATTTTGTTATTCACGAATAGATGCTCCATAAACTTCATTAAAACTGAATAAAAGAAAAACTCCACGAATGATTCAGTTCTTTCCTTGAAGGAAGAATTCAAAAAGTGCAATTAATCACATCAGCAGTCCTACAAAACATTTAATCTACACAATTCATTGTGGTTTCCCCAAGGGTCAGTCTCAGTACCTATAATGTTCATCCTTTGAACAAATGAACTACCTACCACTTTGCCAGGACTAATGATATGTTTATTTGCTGTCGTAAATTAATGTGTTACTTATTCTAATATGAAAATAATTATGAAGGAATACAAACAACATCTTCACTGGGGACAAAGTAATTGTAATTTCAGTTTATTCCTGAATTGACCAAGATTCAATGATGATGGAATATCATTGGAATAACAAGTGGCTTGACATGAAAAATAACCTTTGAATTTTGAAAATCAGACCTACGCATCAAACTCTGTCGTTACATACTAGTGTGGTTTCCTAGAAGCCCATAAGGAAATATACATACCACACATCAACTTCATCAAGAAGAAGATTCGGGATGCATTATAATATTCCATATTTAAATACAATCAAATACCTCTGAAAGACTCTAGAAATTTTACTGGGAAGTATATTTATGTCTGAATTCACGACACGACACAAAGTATTTCTAGAAAATCTTTGATCCGACAATTTTGTACCCGATAAAGAATGCAATATTCTAGACAATTTGAAGAAATCCAATGAACTCAACTTCTTTTTATTAATTTCATCCCGTTCAAACAGCCTCTAATGGAACTCATCTCTTTATATAGGAATAAGAAGTTGTTATTGTAGATTGTAGGAGGGTCGACACCCTTCATATATTTAAGACCCGGTATTCCGAGACTCCTTCCGAGACTCCTTGCGTTAGTGAAACCCCTTCGAGGAACTTAAACCTTTTGCAGAACAGCGCTTGGCAGTCGCAAAGCAGGTGTTCTGCAGTTCACTGTCTGATCTATCCATGTTTTGAGTTGATTCCTCAGTGGACCAGTGAGCAGTCCCGTTACCAGTTTCAATTCTCTCTTGTCCAACTCGGGAACCTGTTCAGCTTTCTTTGGCGATTGGCTCAGAAGCCTTTTTGCGTGTATTTGCCCTGGAACCTTGTTCCAGTGGGTTTTAATTTGGTCAGCTTCCCAGCGTCGAAACTCTTCGTTGATGTGGGCTTTGGAAAGACCACAAAAAGGTTCCCGGCCAGAAAATTAGTGTTTATGCCTTCCTTGGCAAGGCTGTCCGCTTCTTCATTGCCTTTGATTTCCTTGTGACCTGGTACCCACATCAGAGTAACCTGATTGTTTGCAGTCCCAAGTCAGTTTAGACTCACAAGTGTGTGACTTTAGAGCTTTTAGTGCTGCTTGGCTGTCTGATAGGATACCTGAAGCCTCTTCCAAGGCATTCTTGGGCATAAATTACTATAGCATGGGCTTTGCCTAGGGATTTTGAGTGCCTAAAACTAGAAACCGTTACTCCAACTCCAGCCCTTTCTTTCATCTTGGAACCATCAGTGTACCATGCTGATGCATTCCTTCCTAGTGGAGGCCCGTAAATTGTGAATATATCGTGGTTGTTCATAACCATTTCATAGTTCACATCAAAGTCGTGCCTAGCTGGCATGATATCTGATGGCTTGTACCTGGATTCTAGGGGAATATTTTCCAGAATCTTCAGATGTCCAATCATATTTCCAGCCTTCAAGTTCAATGCCTGGTGCAGTCTGAAGGTACTTTTTGCCGCTTCTTTTATTACACACAAGTGCCGTGGCGGAAGATTGAGCAATACCTATGTTGCTGCAGTGAGGCACGTGAGTATTGCCCCTGTGATTCCCAGACAGGCTAACCGCTGTACTCTCTGCAACTTGATTTGTGCCGAGTGCTGTTGGGTTTTTGGCCACCATACTCATGAGGTATAGGTGACCATGGGTTTGATAATCGTTTGATATACCCAGTATATATTTCGGCTTCAAACCCCATGCTTCCAAAAACTCTGTGCATCAGGTACCGCTGTGCCTTGGAAAAATATTTTAATATGACTGACTGTTCCATGTTAGTCTCTCGTCGATTAATGACGCCCAGGTGAAGAGTTAGTTGAGTTCCATTCAGGTTGGGGCTTTCGGGTTCATACCCTACGCCTCTTTTGTAATGGAACCAGCACTGTTTTGCTGGGATTTACATTTAGTCCCTCCTTTGCGCACCAGCTCCTGAATTATATTCAGGGCTGACCGCATGCGATTGGATATTATCCTCTCATGTTTGCCCCTAATAGTGACGACTAGGTCATCGGCGTAACTTTGAGTCGTAATTCCAGATTCATGTAGCTTCACTATCGATTATCCACGGTCAGGGGCCACAGCAAAGGCGATAAACCCCACCTTGGGCACAACCTTCCGCTGTCATTCTGACCGTTTCCCTCCGAGAGCAGCTACCAGCACACTATTGTGTGAGTCCTAAAACACTGATTTCCCGAGCGATGAAAAAAAAACAAGAATTATAATTATCACAATTTGTAATTCCAAGAAATATGTTCCTTATGTTCAATGGATTTTTCACATTTACATTGATATTTATATCATTAGAAAAAAAATCTTGTCATTTTGTAACATTCTATGGTTTTGCATCTGCGAATAAAAAATACTTCCAAACGGAGCTCCAGCAATATTGACTCCACCAAGCAGTTTGTGTGCTGTTTCAATTCTATTTTTAATCGAATCCGCAATGTAACCTTCCGCCAAAGTTGATGACTTCCAGACACCGTGACGTTTGATAGTTGTGAGATCGCCTCCTCCAGCATTTACTAACATCGTAGCCGAAGAACGTCGCATGCTATGACTAGTATATAATGCAGCATTTGGTGAATTCAAGAAAGAAGCAACTGACGCAGGTATTCTTGACATGTTGTTAATCTCAACCAATGCACCGTAACTTCCATCTACATAACGTGAAAACCATCCTCCATAACGGCAAAACTTTGTGAAACGAATGTTTTTGTATCAGTTCTGTCATCCCTATTATGGTGCCTGGTAGTCATCGAGCTTCTCACGGAACTAAATGAGTCAGGACTGCAAACAGATGGCTTAGTCATGTCATGCAGAAGAGGCTTGGGCAACACGTGGAGCTTGTCATCTTATGCCTTACACTGAATATATACGGCGTTTATTGGCCCGACATCAACGTAGGGATCCATCATTTGGTAGACCGGCACCAGAAACGTGCCAGAACGTGTCCAGAAACGAACTTGATAAAGTACAACGGCTGGCTTGTCTAGGAGTGACAAGTATCATCGGGACGACGCCTACCAGAGCTCTAGAAGTTCTACTAGGACTACCACCTTGAGTTTGAAGCCATAGATGCTGCATACAGGCTCAAAGGTGCAAGCTAATGAATCGGCACTGAGACAGACCCTGGTCACTCCGTTATTTGGAATAAGACAAAGGAGGGCTGTCCAATCCTATTGATGAAGAAAGACAGCACCCTGTTATGAATTTCATGAAAGGGTCCAATATTGCCATCTTATCCAAATTGGTGTTATGGAGTGAAGCAACGCCATTGAAAATCCATCGAAATCAAAGTCAGCCTCATATGGGTCCCAGGTAACGAGGAGGCAGACATATTAGCCAAGATAGGATCTGGAAAGACCCCAATCTTGGGAATACCAAGCAGCATGGCCATCTCAAACCTAGAGGAACTGATACGGAAGCATTTCTTCTAAACATGGCAAAAGGCGTCATGTGTGAGGCAATCAAAGCACCATATACAGGGCTCGTCTAAAGTCCGTTCCCCCCCTACTAATTTTTTAACCACTTGGTATATCGCAACGAAATTTAGAGGGCTCAAATGGGAGATAAAAACCTACTTTTTCATGAAAGAATCACAGCTAAAAGTTTTAAAATGCCGGCTGAGCGCCATTTCAATAATTTTTTCAAATATATTATTCCATTTTCGAAATCTGCTGATAATTCTCAACAGTTTTCTCCAATACACTTTACTCCTAAATTCAATTGTTTTCGAAATATTAACGTTTGAAAAGTGACATTCCGGTTTAAAATGAAGTATGGATGTTGGTCACTTCCGGTAGAACATTTTTGTAACTAAATGTTGTTATTAATTTTAGTTAAATCTCTTAATTAATTCGACTAATAAGGGTAAAGAGAGTTTATCAAGGATAAACAGTACCCTTACCGGAAAATCGAACCTACTAATTTTCTGTAAATTCACAATAAAAACAAATTATTTAGCTAAAAAATTATAATTTATTTTTGAAAAACACTTTTATTCAACTCCAACAATTATTTCATCCTGAATCTTGACAATAAAGTGCCCTATTTTAAATAGCTTCTCTCACGTTGATGAAAGTCTGTTCATCTATTTCTTCACATGTATCTATTATTCTGCGTTCCAACTCTTCTATTGTTTGGCATTCAGTGGCGTTGATTTTTGACTTCAGATACCCCCTGAAGGAAAAAATCTAGAGGTGTAAGATCCGGAGATCTTGGTGGCCCTTCTGTACTTCCCCTGCGACCTATCCATCGCCCAGGAAAGTTTGAAGTTTGTATCGAGGAACTCTCTAGCCATTCGATCGAAATGGGAAGGTGCTCCATCCTGCTGAATTATGATTTCACGATTTTCAAACTCTTCCTGATTGTTTAATACAATTTGTCTTATTCGAGGTTCAATTTCAGTTTTTAAAATATTTCTGTAGAGAACTCCTGTAAGATTGCCTCTGATGAAAATCGGTCCAACAATGCGATTGCCCAAAATCCTCGCCCAAACATTCACCTTTTAAGAAAATTGGGTATGTCCCTCTCTTTGAATATGCGGATTAGTATCGTTCCAGTATCGAACATTCTGTTTGTTGACTTTTCCATTAAGAAAAAACGTGCATTCGTCCGCAAAATATACACGTTCTAGGAAGCCCCGTTCTCCTTCAATTGTTCTTGTTAACCACTCACAAAATACAACCCTCCGGTCTGGATCATCCTCCGTGAGAGCATGCAGGATTTTCATTTTATAGGGATAAAACTTTCCTTTTCCTAGGACTCTTTGGACACTTTGTGAACTGACTCCACAGGATTCAGCAAGTGCAAACGTCGACTGAGTCGGATTGATTACCATTTCAACAACAATTTCTACCTTTTTTTCTTCTGAAAGAGGCGGTCTTCCTGATCTTGTAGCATCTTTCAGCGTACCAGTTGCTTGGAGCATATTTAAAAGTTCGCGCAAATATGACCTCGTAATAGGATTCTCGGGAAATATATCATTGAACATACGGACTGCTGGATGATAATTTCTTCCAGCTTCTCCAAATATCAAAACTGCTTCAAATTTATCGTCTAAACTACGAGCCATGATCACACTTTTCAACGCTCAACGGACTATTTGACAGTTAGCAGTTTAGTTTGACAGTAAACATGATGTTACCGCGACAACGATTTTTTGCAAACTTGATTGAAAGCAACATTAGTGTTTTTGGTTGGGTTTGAAATGACCAAAAATATCACTTTTCAAACGTTAATATTTCGAAAACAATTGAATTTAGGAGTAAAGTGTATTAGAGAAAACTGTTGAGAATAATGAGCAGATTTCAAAAATGGAATGATATACGGGGTGTTCTATTTAAAAAATTTATTGAAGTTGGCGCTCAGCCGCCATTTTAAAACTTTTAGCTGTGATTTTTATCTCCTATTCAAGCCCTCTAAATTTCGTTGCGATATACCAGGTGGTTCAGAAATTAATTGGGGGGAACCTAGTTAACCCGACATACTTTGTCCTGACGAAATTTCTATATTCCCAATTTTTTTCCTGAAAACTCTCGTCCGCGTAGAATCAATTTTTTCCTATGTTTTTTCTTATGTTGTTCAACCTAGTGACTCTGCCCGCTATCCCATTTTACTTTTATCCAGTTTTTCCGTTATTTCGTTTTTCCGTAACCCCGTTTTTCCGTTATCCCATTTCTCAGTTTTTCAGTTATCCCGTTACCGAGTTATCCCGTTGTCCCGTTTTATCGTTACCCCGTTTTCCCGTTATCCCATTTTCCAGTTTTTCCATTTTTTCGTTATCCCGTTATCTCGTTATTCCGTTTACCCATTATATCCTTTTCCCGTTTCCTGGTATAGTTTTCTGCTATTTTCCCGTTTTCCCATTATCCCATTATCCCATTTTCCCGCTCTCCCGTTTTCCTGTCATCCCATTTTCACGTTATCCTGTTATCTTGTTTTTTTAGTCATCTCGTTATTCCGTTTTTCCATTGATTATCCCGTTCTCCCGAAAAAAATTAGCCAAATAGACATTAATTTCTATTATATATTCCTTTTCCAGAACAATGAACTTTCCAATAACTTTTCTAAAAATCCTTTCTTTCTCTATAAACCTTATTCGAAGTATTACGAACATTCACCCAAATTTTCCAATTTCCGGGCAATTTTCCTAAAATTGTTTTCCGTAACAACCATCCTCGGGCTATTACGAACATTAAAAAAATAGCCAAATCGGTCCAACCGTTTCCACGTTTTGCGCTTACAAAGAATCGAGAAAGAAATTTTTGTATTTTTAGTTCGACCATATATGACCTAACCTAACCAGGAGGGGGGTTGTGACCTTCAAAAATGTCAACTTTACTTAAACGATATAATCTATTTGTATTTTGAATCGGAAAAATTATCTCCGCGCATTGCTTCTGATGTTTCGCAAAAAAATAACTGCTTTCGGCAAACAAACTGATCGCAATCGTGCGGTTTTCTCACTTAACTGAAAATTGAGGAGGAATTTTCGAAAGAACCAGTCTTGTGCAAAAACATAGGATGATACAGATTTAGATGTTTACTTTAAATTGGTGGAATTCTAGAATCCTACAAATGATGGAGGTTTGAAAAGACTTGACAAAAATTCAAATAGTATTTTTCATCACATGACATGAGAGAAAACTGTTGAGAATTATGAGCAGATTTAAAAAAATGGAATAATATACGAGGGGTTCTATTTAAATTTTTTATTGAAGATGGCGCTCAGCCGCCATTTTAAAACTCTTAGCTGTGATTTTTCCATGAGAAAATAGGTTTTCATCTCCTATTCAAGCCCTCCAAATTTCGTTGCGATATACCAAGTGGTTCAAAAATTAGTAGGGGGGAAACGGACTTTAGACGAGCACAGACGAGATTTCCTGACTGTGAGTGGGCTCGTAACGATATACAATCACCTGAACAGGCACATGGAACTAATCGGTATCACAGACGATCCCCTATGCAGATGGAAAATGAGGAGACATCGTCGCACATTCCCACTGAATCTTCCGCTTTGGTGCACCAGGGAGAGATCGACCTTGGTATCATAATTCTTATATCAGAGAATGTCAAAGAGATTCAGCTGGGAAAACTGCTGAATATCGTCGAAGAAATCGGCATGCCCAGCTAATTCCCAGAGCGAGTGGGCGCACAATAGGCTCAAATAGCAAGTATACACCTCTTTGTCTTCTACGTTACCAACTTTCAGATACGTTAACTCATTAGATCGGCAAGCGCCACCTATGCCCATCATTATTACTACAACCTTCATAGTCAACTATTTATCTTCGGGAGCTTCCTTCAGGCATTGCTTGATGTATTCTTGTTCAAAAATCTCGAACTATTCTAGCCAGAATCTTGGGCATTTTTGGTCTGTAGGTTCGAGATTGACTTTTCAAAAAAGCAATTTCCTCACCATCAATATCAATTATTTCATCCACAGTGATGAAGCAGCAATCCTTTCACTAGCAGCGACAAATCTTATTTATCACTGTAACTTGCTTTTCGTTGAATTCACTGAATTCCTTCTCGTAGGCTAATTTAGACTTTTCCGGCAATAGGAGCAAACTGGCTTATTGAGCATATTCCAATATTGCTTGTGGTTCACAACTTTCTTCCCTTGTAGATAAGAAAAATTGTTCTTGGAATTACAAATAGAGTCTATAATCAATATAAACAAACCGTTTGTCATAGAAACCATATCATAACAACAACATATTTTATAAATTTTCAACTGTCATGAAAATCAATTAAGCTCTCAATTTGGGAAAAGTCTTCGTTCTTATAACATACCAGATTTGGTTCTGCTTTTCTTCCGTGTTTCATATGACTAAAAAGACAATCAGTGGCAACAGCGTTGATCTTGTGTCGACTGTTTCCACCCGGCTCGGGTTCGAATCCCGCAGCTGGTGAAAAATTTTTTCAAGGTCCCAAGAGTGGTTTCGGATCCCACTATAAAAGGTAAGGTCCCCGTGATTTTAACTCGTACAAGTTTTCATTAACTTCTGAGGGTTGTTCAAACAACTAAGAAAGCGGTAAAAAACAATTTTACAAAAAACAATGGCGACTCTTCACCTAAGGAAGTGAACTCCGCCTTTTATTTCCAAAGCAAATCAAATACAAAATGTATTATGAATAATGAGAAGTAAATAATAATTACAATTTTATTATTATGTTCACATTGGTCTATTTTCACCAGATGGTAATAAGGAAATTTTGGAGGGGTGTCTGAAAAATAAACAATTAATGACTGTAGCTCGAATCTCTCACCAATTATAACTCGAAGATATTTTCTGAAGGGATGCAAAAAAATCCGATGTTTTTTTAGAATCTTCAGGAACCAAATGTATTTTGTTCCCGATTATATCACGTTTTTCGTGCCTAGTTCGTCCCTGGATTCATCTTCCGTCACAATCCTAATCCGTCAGAATCCGATAATATTATTCTGTCTTTGTCCTGTGATGTTTATATCGGTCGGTTACGTCACACAAACAATTTATGTTTTCGAAATTAACGATTTGTGTTGGGTGAGTGTGACACATAAATCAAGAACGGGCCACATAAATAGGTCCCCTAGCACGTCTCCTCCAAGATGGCGCTATAAATCTTGATGAAAACTAATAAAATAACTGCGGATATTGCTCGGCCGGGCTATGAAGCCGAAAGGAAATGTTTTGTTAGGGCCCCCTCATAATATAACGCCGCCAATTGAAATGATGAAGTTCTTACGAGCAATCGGTAAAGATAATTGTGATATGAAAAATAACAGAAATGATGAATGAAAAATCCCGGATTATGGAAGGATTTTCATGTTAATTTGTTGATTTTCGAGAAACAATAACCAAAGAGATTCTTTATAATATTTCAATGAAGAAGTTCCTATAAACACTGAACATCGGCCTTATAATGATAAGGTAAGATTCAATGATAGCGCTGCGCCATCTATTCCATGTCCTTTTTATTTTGGCAAAATACTTTTAGACCAGGGCTAAAGCCTTTGAAAATGGTAAAAAGTTAAAAAAAATAATAGTAGGATGAAACCCATTGTAAAAGAAGGAGAACATTTACCATAGTAATGTGTATTTTTTTCATACCATCAGAAAGTAGAGATTTCAACGAACAAAACGTCCACCGATTTTTTTCAAAAATCTGATATTTTGACAGGAGAATTTTCGATTGAAAATTAGGGTGCTTTTTCGATATTAAGTCAAAATAAGGGGAAAAAAATAAATATTTCAAATAAAAAAAATTACAGTATGTTTAGGACATGAATAAAAAAGTTTTTTTTGTAAAAGATAAAAATAAAAAACCAAAAACTTGGTTATTTGAATTTTTTACATAAATTTTGAGGTTATTTGAAAAAAGTGTGGAAACAAAAGTTGTAGATATTTCTATTAGCTACAACTTTGCCATTTTTTCCATAGAACTCGTAGTTTTGCCGGAAATCGAAATAAACCGTTCTTTACCCTTAAAAACTCACCCCCTTCCACTTCCCGACTTCAGATTGCCCGTAAATTATTCTTCCTTCCATTTTCGTTATATCCTCTTCCTTTTCCAATGGGTTTCATCCTACTATAATTTTTTTTTTGTTTCAAAAATTATCGACCCTGCTCTATTTATCCTTGTTACTGCTGGAAAAGGCAGAAAATATAATACTTCGGGCTCTTCTTGATTTTTTTTCCAAGAAATGTTTGAGGTTCCTCAGATGCACATATATAATTAAAAATTACAAATTACTTTACAATTACAATCAAATAATGCCAAAATAACGAAAATTACTGCCATTGATGACCGTACTCCTACAAACATTCCCGAAGTATTTCTGATAATTTCAAATTCACCGATTATTCTTTAAATCATCTATAGTATTTCCTAGTGTTGTATATACTAGAAGGTTTGAGATATTCCCGAAGGAAAAAATCAGGATGTTTAAGTAAGGCGACCTAGGGCGCGATGACTGTGGCCTGCTTCGATTTATCCAGTTGTTAGGATACACTACAATAGGACATTATCCTGCACATTATCAGCATTATCTTGAATTATCAGTAGTAATATCCCTAGGACATTGATAATAGACGAGATGATTTTATGACAATCGAAAGCTCGTTCCTTGGTAACAGCCCTTCGGCTTCGGGCTGTTACCAAGCAACGAGCTTGAGACACTTGTCATAAAATTATGAGGCATTTGTCACTGTCCGAGGGATATTCGGCGGAAAATTCTGTTAACTTCTGACAAATTTAACGAAATTGAACTGGACTAACGTTTACATGGATCTGCTTGTAGTTTCTTCCTGATTGCATCGCGGGCATCTCGGGCTGGTTTAAATACAATATTGTTAAACGGGTCAATCATAATATTATAGTCATTATGGTACTTTTCTTGCAAAAGTTTGCAAGAAACGTTCCACATTGTCTTCACCGTTGCTTCTTTAAATTCGGTCCCGTCTTTCCTTCTCACATTGACCGCCCAATCTTTTAGTATCAACGTCAATTCTTCTAAACTTCTATGTTCATTTATTTCATATTCTCGTTCGCAGCAAAATTCCATAAATATTCCCCAAATATATTTGTGACTGTAGGTTGTATTTCTGGGAATTTATTCTTTGATTAGCGAATTTATACTTTGAACATTCGCATTGCCAAAACGTGAATTTATTTGGAATTAAGTTGCCAAACTCAATCGTGTTGTCATAGTGATTGATAATTGCACTGAATGCAATTATCAGTGTAATGTTGACATGATTGGGTGAAATTGTTCCATATGACACAAAATGACAAAATTTGAATGGTTGTTAGAACTTTCAAAAAAATTTCAGCGAAATATGCTGGATCTTTCCATTGCTCCCCAATTATACCTGCTTGTACATTTAGTGAAAACTGATTCTGAAAGTGCGCTTCCTCTATATCGTGTGTACAGCTCTAAAGTGCTCGTTGTGAAAATTCATGTTCCATTTTTTTGTAGAAATGACTTGACATTCATAATTGGGATTTACTGTGAGCCTCTAATAGAGCTTTTCACAGAAAACACGTGGACACAGTTTGAATGTGGTAAGTCTACTGATCGTGTTAGGATTCTCCAAACAATTCAATGACAAATATTTTAGTTTCTGGGCATTTCTCTGGTGCTGATTTGGAAAGGAAAATTTTAGACCTTTGAGATTATTAAAACAACATCATATAGACATGATAAAAAAGGACTTACATACATTGCAATAGGAAGTATAAGATGTTAATGAATATATCCTTTCCCCACCCACTTCCTTAAACTAATGTGGAAGAAAACATTAGGTTTGGGAAGTGACTAGGAAAAGGAAATATTTTGGGAGAAAAAATTAGATTTGGGAAGTGGGTAGGGAAAGGAAATATTCATCAACATTCTTTTCGAATGTTTGGAGGTTGTAACCGTTGGAAAAAACCTCCTGGGGCACTTTATTAAAAAAATTTGCAGTGCGACAGAAAAATTATTGCGAATGAAGCGATGTGTTTGGCAAATGTCGAGCTCAATAATATAAATGTGGCTGACTGATTCTGTCGAACTTGTCTGCCGGAGTAGGACTGAAAGATGTGATTTCTGACATCTGTCATGAAAGTATATGTAAAACAGAGAGATGTCGCCCACTCAACTAAACGGATTGTTCTTTTCTGGTATCCAACAGCTGCAGTTTGTGTTTGGGACTTTAAGTCCTGAAATAACCCAATGAATTATATTTACTTCAATGAAAAAAAAACAAGAACTTCCACTTTCTATTAGTTTTATTGTAATTTTCGTATTTTTTATGTGGACCAAGGACATGCAAATGAGAGGTAAAACGTAGCGAGATTCGTAACGAAAAAAGTCAAATAACAAAAAAATGTAGTTTCAATTACTTAATATAAAAAATCAATGGCGTACAATATTTTTATCCATAAATATCAAATAGGCTACTCTCAGAAATGCCGATTTTTTATAAAACTTTGACAGCTTATATCTCCCCATGAATCAAGCAAGAAAATATGTTCATATGGTCAAGAAATCACCTACATCAATATTGACAATATTTATAAACATTCGCTGTTATTATTAATTCGATAACGATACAATATTTCAATATAATATAAACATAAATGAATTATTTCTAAAAACTACTTTGAATATTTTCGGAAATCCTTGGGGATAATAGTTTGTAGATACCGCACTTAGTTATATTTAAGCGGTGCACACGAATATTATTTTCGACGTTTGATAGGTTGGCTTCCAATTTGGCGAAGGGGAATTTTAGATCATATTTACGTTAGATTTACCAATATAGAGAATTGGGATTGGGATATCAATAGATCGAAGGTAATAAATGAAACTGTATTGAAACAATTTTACCATTTTATGCATATGTCAACTCAGGTTTATAATAAGAGATCAAAAATAGAGGTTACGAAAAGAAGTGTTGGTGTATCTTAATTAATCTACCACCTCCAACTGTACTATTCGAGATATTTCTGCAGGTAGTAGTAATATATGCGTGTGATTACTCCTAGACGTACTTGTACTCGTGATAAAATCTGTGATAATGTTGATTTCAATTCATGTTGGACCCCCATAAGACTGAATTTGCCAAACAACAATTTTAAGAAAAAAATATCATATATTTTCAAAAAAAATTAAAATCGTTGATTAAATGAAAATAACTTAATAACTTATTATTATGTTAATTGATTATTTGGAATGAATTACAATACTGATTTTTTTTATTTTGTTTCAGGAATCTTGCAATCGGTATTGGTATCCAGAATTTTCCAGAGGGATTAGCTGTTAGCCTTCCGCTTCAAGCGGCTGGGTTCTCTACATGGAGGAGTTTATGGTGAGTTTTCAATAATGAATTATATCCATATATCAGGCATTCATTCACCCGCTTTTCTCAAGCTTTTATTCAATTTCACATTTGTATGTATTTATTTATGTTTATATGTATGTATATATTTCAAATCTTTCAATCGTTACGGAAAAAGAAATTACGACTCATAGAATATAAACTCAAGAAAAAACATTCATTTGGTCCTGACGAAATATCAACTTTTTTATTGAAAAAAAGTCGCTGGCAATGTCATCGAACCCCTCACTCATATAATAGATATATCTTTTCTAGAAGGCATTTTTCCTACCAGATTTAAGAATACCCCAGTCTTCCCGATTTTCAAAAAATCAGATCCGCATAATCTCGAAAACTATCGGCCAATCACAGTTCCTTCCCTACTATACAAATTTTTCAAATATTGTATGCTCTCTCAACGTCTAAAATTTGTAAACGTAACTAACTTATTACATCCCGATCAACATGGTTTCAGTGCACCGTGCACCAAACGATCTGTACTATTCTTGTGGAAACATTATAAAATCCAGCAAATCTGGGAAAAATCCAACAGGTGTATTCTGTGATCTCAGTAGAGCTTTCGTTTGTGTGGTACACAAAAAATAGCTCATTAAACTGCATTTGAATGGAATAAGAGGGAAACCCTACGAATGGTTCAGTTCTTTTTTTGAAGGAAGTACTCTACGATTAAAAACCAATAACAACAAAAAAATAACATTGGTCCATCCTAGCACCTATACTATTCCTTATATATATATATATATATATATATATATATATATATATATATATAACTCTATTCTACCAGGAGTCTTCTCATGTTGATTAGCTGATGACGCTACCCTGCTTTTCCATGACCAATCAGCACTCGAACTCCAAAATAAGATAAACTACACAACTGATGCCTTACATAGTTAGCTGAGCAACAACTCTTTTTTGCCCAATACATCAAAAACAAGTTTCACTACTTTCCATAACAGAAAAAACACGAATCTACCTTCCTTGGACTTGAACTTCTGCAGAACACCTCTTGAACAAAGTACGTCCTCCAAATTTTTAGGTATCATAATCGACAACGCTCTCAGCTTTAAATCACATTACAAAAATCTGACCAGCTCTCTGCACTCCAAATACTACCAAACTAGAATTCTAATAAGTGTTTCAGAGACATCTAGTCTACTCCTGTTTCATCATGCTCACGTATACAATCGAGAATATGCTACGCAATCACAATCTGGGGAAACTCTACTCTCTACTGGTTTCTCACAGCACTTTATCTAGTAGTTCTTTTATATAATTTTGCAGAAACCTCAAATAATTGTTTCCATCCATCCGATTCACAAGCGCAAACAGTCCAACTATCGAGTTGCCTAAGATTCTAAATAGTCCTGATAAACAAGTTGAGCGCCATGGGGTGTAATGCGCATGTCACACCTAATTTTGATCGTTAGGCTTCGTAATTATATATATATATATATATATATATATATATATATATATATATATATATATACTTGGAAGGGTAGTCTTGACTGACAAGTATGGAGAAAAAACTATTTTTAATCCTGAGGATGCAGTCAAAATTTACTCTTTGTTATTTCGTCGAGCTTTCGGAAATGTTTATTCCCTTTATCAAGACATCTATAAACTATAAAAACAGTTCAAAGGTAAACAAATTGCATGAAGATAGGTTGAGAATGTATTATTAACGTGAGGTTTATGATAAAAGTGAACGTCAAACGAAATACGGACAATCATTGAACATCAACACTTTGAAAACATTGCTAGTACACAACAAACAACAACACAAATACTAGAAATTGATTTCTGCATCATTTTATTTTATAAAACCTCGACATTCATGTGCTCAAATATGTTATTGAAAGAGGTTGAATTCAGCTTATCAGCTGTGCGAGGGTGAAACAGAGTCATACCAACCGTAGTACCAACCTTAACTTGGAGGGAATTTTAAATTTTGATTCATGTAGAGTTTCGTTTATCATTATTATGGGAATTTGTAGGAAAAAGTTTTAGTTTTAAAATGTAATTGTAAATATTGCTCAAATTGTTCAGGTCTGTTTTTTTGTTCATACTGGTAGTATAATTCTTGATGAAAAACATTTCTTTAAATAACCTTTTATGTGAGTTATTCTCTGTGCAAAGTACTTCAACCTGGTTGTAATCTATAATGTTTATTGGAGATGACATGCTCAGCCAGTGCAAGAGTTAATTTATTTGTATTGCAATCACTTTTATGGGACGTTAGGCGTCCAGACAAATTTCTTGGTATTTGACCAATATATGTTTTGTCATAAGTCTGACAAGGAATTTTATATAATTCAGTATAGTTTTAGAGAAAAGACTATTAGTAGTAGTGATGATGCGTTGGGCAATTTTGATTCTCATTTTCGAAGACATTTACAAGCTTAGGTGTTTACGATTGGAAATATGGTAACGAACAGAAAAAAGAAGAAGTGATATTGTTGGTATACCTCATCATTTTCTTGGTTTCCTTCTAATGTTAAAAATTGAATTAGTATTATTCAAAATGTTATTATCATTATTTGACAAGTTTTCAATAGTGGCTGTTTCATTTAAACGGAAAGAGCGGTATATTTATGAAATTTGAAGGATAAGAATTTTCAAGGAGGATCCCTTCTAATTCATGAACCTTCAATTCTGAAAAAAGGATGTGTTAAATTTGTGATTCTGTTCCTCATGGTGAGAACTAAGTTTATTTTCATTTTAGTCGGATGGTAAGTATGATAGTTTAGAAGTCTGTTACTGGCACATTTCTAGTATTTGTTTTGTTGTTTGTTGTGTACTAGCAATGTTTCCAGAGTGTTGATGTTCAATGATTGTCTGTATTTCGTTTGACGTTGACTTTCATTATAAACCTCACGTTTTAGTGAGTAATTCTTTACATTTGAACTGTTTTTATAGATGTCTTGATAAAGGGAATAAACATTTCCGAAAGCTCGACGAAATAACAAAGAGTATTCTTCAAACCAGCCCTGTACTTTGACTGCATCCTCAGGATTATGAATAGTTTTTTCTATATATATATATATATATATATATATATATATATATATATATATATATAAAACGATTTATAATCAATATATACATATGTTGGGGCTCATTGCAATCAGTTCAATTTGGCGTTGTAGCACAGCTAGTATATCTCGCCTTACTGGTTTCTTTATTGAGAATGAAAGAGCTTGGCCCGTGGAGACAACATATAGTTTTGGTCCATGAGATTTTTTGATTTTCTGTGATGGTGCGACACATCATATATGTCTCTTTTCTTCTTTGTTTTTGGAATTTGACCTAAAACTATAAAAAATACTCAAGTGAAAATTTTTATTAGAAATAACAAATTTGTTTTGCAAGAAATTGAAAACAAATGCATACTTCGAGAAAATACTACTAATAATGAAAATGTGAAAAGAATATTCTTTCTTCAGGTTTGCATAAGATGATGGGTCGAAAAAGAAACATTAGACACAGTAGGATTTTCAACAGCCCACATATCGATATTTTATATGTAAAACCTTTTTCAATGCAACTTTTCGTCCTTGCTCAGCAAGCTCAGCAGCAGTAACATAGCGCAAACGTGAAGACTGCTCCTGCAAAACGTGTTCTCCTTCTCGTGTGTTTGTTCCGTCTTCGGTGGTTTCTGTAGTTTCAGGAATTCCCAACGAAGATAGACAGAGTTTTTCTCTCTCGAAACTCGATTATAGAGATTTTTTCTTGTGTAACTTCCTTGAACACCAAGTTCTCTGTATCGCTTAGTGTAAACAATGCGAGTAACATTTGAGCTGATCCGACAAATCAGTGTGTGATTTTACTTTATTATAATCTAAAATAACCTCAGTTTTCTCAATTCCACCACCTCGTTGCTGAACTGTCTTCATATTGTCTTCATGGAGTGTGCACGTCCCTTTAATCACACCACTTTTGAACCATAATTCCTGTTCCACTTTGTTTTGCATAGATTTCTTCAGGCTGAGCTTTTTCTGCACAACTTCATTTGGATTGTATTTTCGGTCACTACGCAAAGTGCCAACCAAATATGTTTTTCCAGTCAGAAGTTCAGTTGTTAACGAGATACTTGTATAATAAAATTGTCTGTAAATAATTGGCGAACCGATCTAGCAGTTTTTGCATGAGAGAAAGAACTACATTTGAAGATGCTTGTCCTCCTTGAGCTTTATCAGTACCACAATAAACTTGAAAGTTGTATATCACTCCACAGCATAGTTTGTAAACGTTCATGCCAAATTGATGTGTTTTGTTTTTAACCGACGAAACCAAAAAGGAGGAGGTTCTCTAGTCGACGCGTATATTTATTTTTTTTTTATATTTTTTTTTATGTATGATCACGCATAACTTTTTACTGAGACGTCCGATTCCGATAATTCTTTTCTCAGTGGATAGGGTGTACTTCGAAGTTGGTCCCATTTGAATTTCAGAAATGAAATCCAGCCCTAAGGGTAGCAAAATGAAGGATATTGATCACTCACCCTCTGAATTCTGGTCCGTTAACCGATTCTATCAGGCATAACTTCGATTTGGATTATTCTTTTTTTTTGTCATATAGGGTATACCTCATAGTTGATCATATTCCTATTTGGAATGAATTGATTCACCCCTATGGGTAGAAAAATAGAGGATGATTGATTCATTTGTGAACAGTGGCACACATATGTAGTTGACATTGACAGATCCTCCTACATCCGTCACAATGGTAATTACATTCTATGAAAGGATGGAATTATATACAAAGTGATGAAATCAACTAACCAGAACTTCCAAAAATGATTTATATTATAAAATAATAAATAGTTAAAGTAGATAATCATATTATTTAACAGTCAATAGTTGATGTAAGCTAGGTAAGTAAGTATTTTGGAAGTGATCAAAAATTAAGTAGGTAGTAATTAGTAGATTTCAGCCAACATACCACGCATATCTTTCCATAGAGTAGTCCGATTTCGATGATTATTTTTTTTTTCAATGGATAAGGTGTACTTCAAAGTTGGTCCCATCTCAAATTGAAAAAAAAAATCTCCCCTAAGGGAAGCAAAATGGAGGATATCGATCGTTCACCCTCCGAATTTTTGGCCCATCAACGATCGTTCACCCTCTGAATTTTGGTCCATCAACCGTTTCTATCAGACATAACTTTGTACTGGGTTATCCGATTTGGATGATTCTTTTTTAGCCACATAAAATTGAAAAATAATAACTTTTTAACAAAAAATTGAACCGACGAAATACGGAACTGAAAAGTAAAAAATAAAATAAACCTTCTTAGTCTCAATAACTAAGCTCCTAAACTAATGTAAGTAACTAATTTTGAGTCGGCGCCAAACAAACAAGCAAAAGATTTAGGTAAGGCGTAAAATGATGGCATCGAGTTGCGCGGTGACATTCTGATAATTTTTTTGAAGTAATTTAATGATCTTTGTTGATTGTTCGTTTGGCGCCGACTCAAAATTGGTTACTTACATTAGTTTAGGAGCTTAGTTATTGAGACTAAGAAGGTTTATTTTATTCTTTACTTTTCAGTTCCGTATTTCGTCGATCCAATTTTTTGTTAAAAAGTTATCATGTATTGTCTAGATCTAAGTCTACTTCGAATGGGACCATGGTCTCCTAAATGCACCAATAGTATAAATATATTGAAATCTTTCTGTAATTTGTGTGATAAGAGGAGTCGATCTTCATCCAGCGCCGTGTCTTGGTTATCGCTAAAATGCCACATGGCTAAGAGTAATTTGAATCTATTTCGAAACATAATTATGGAAATGCGATTTGAATATAACGGACTTTCATTCCGCATGAGCACACCTAGAAATTTCTCCATTTCCTCATTTGTCATATAGGGGTCCATTTTTTTATTAGTGATCTAGGCTTGTTCTCTTTGGTCAATTGTTGTTTAGCGTAACGATTTGTCTCTTTCACCATGAAAGTCACTATTTCATCTATTATAAATAGTTTGAATACGTCGGGATTTTTCCTGATATAATCATCATAGAAGTGCGCTTTTGTTCCATTTTGTTCCATCGACGGTTTGACGGTTTAGTTTTCCGAAATTGGCTGCTTCTTCATCATCTTGTACGGTATACTTTGCGATTACATCATCTATTACTTGATCTACAATGCTATTGCCTTGAAGTGCGGGTGTATCTATATTTTGTCTGCTAGTAGTGGGTACATCATTTTGATCAGGATAATTTTGATCCCACTCACTTTGATTAGGCTCATTTTAATCAGGCTCATTTTGATCAGGAACATTTTGATCAGGCACATTTGATCAGGCACATTTTGCTCGATGTTGTGACCTCTCGATCATTTTTTTGGACGAGAAACATCTTGAAAACCACTGTTACTATCTGATTCTGATTCCAAATCACTGCTTGGCGAGTGGGCATCAGACAAATTAACATCGTCAAATTCACTAGGATTTTTTTCATCATCGGATAAAATGTCATTCCATAAGGGCCGGGGCGCACATACGATTTTCAGTAGCGCGATTATTTAGTCGCAAAAGTAGAACACACGGCATTAAATTTAAATGCACGCATATACTACAAAATAATCACAGCGATTGAATAGATGCAGCCTGTTCTATTTTAGTGGCGGCACGATTGTCGTAGTTTAAAATGAACCTGCGCGCACTCGCGACTATTATCGCACTTCATTTACAACTGTGACTGTGTGTTTACTATCCTGATATGTTATCTTTGGTCCTATTACCTCTAATAATTCATCAAAACTGTTCACGCTCAGCCTTTCGTGATAAAAAAAAAGAGGATGATCTCTCAAGTCACTATACATTTTGTAGCATTGACCTTTTAGCATCCTTCGACTTATAAGTGGATGCACCCAATATTGTCTTTGCGTCCTTTCCTAGATTTTCATGATAACAGAGCTACGACACAAGCGGTTTCTATAAAATCCATGTTGGTATAGTTTTCCCAATATCAATTGCAGAAGCATAAAAAAGTCTTGCGGCGAAATCCTGTGAGCAGCAGTGGTGGAGACAACTAATTTTATTTAGATATTTTAATATCCCAGAACGTATTTCGATCGGCACACACCAAGACCACAGACGCTACTGGTTTTTAATCTTTCAGAGCTATCAAAACACAAATATAACGCGTGATTTATGACCTCCCATCGTATAGACACACCTACCAGCATTGATGTCCGACTTGATTGGTCCAGACGAATCGGTTGTAGAACAGAAAGCAGTCACTCAAGTCCACGTTGACTAGCGGGCTCTTTGTGCTGAAGGAGACTGTATACAAGTAGTACAGATTATTTTTCGTCCCGTTCCTTCGCATATACGCTCGTGTTAGCGAAGTGAGTTTTTATTTGCTCCCTATAGAAACAGCTTCTGCAATTGATATTGGATGGACTATACTAATAATGTTGCGATTAATCAGCCGCAAGTGCGCGGTTCGTGATTCATTGTTAGCGATCACGATTTTTCTGTCGTGCTACTGAAAATCGCATTTGCGCTCCGGCCCTAAGTCTTGAAGTCGTTTTTGTTATTCAACCAAATAAAACGTTCAGGCCCTAGCTGCACGAAGATACGATGTGAACTGATCAGTCGCGATATACTATTCGAAGTTATGCGACACAGTATATATGCCACGTGGCCCTAGAATATAATATAATCTTAGAGGACACGCGACATACAAAAATAAGTTGTAATCAAAAAACGAAAAACTATTTTTGTATGTAAATTGTGAAGCTATGTAGACTTGATGCCAGAATGGACACAGAATGAAAAGAAAAATTAGCCCAGTGGGCCCAATTTTTGAACGACGAAACCAAAAAGGAGGAGGTTCTCTAGTCGACGCGTATATTTTTTTTTTATGTATGACTACGCATAACTTTTTACTGAGACGTCCGATTCCGATAATTCTTTTTTCAGTGGATAGGGTGTACTTCGAAGTTGGTCCCACTTGAATATGAAAAATGAAATACACCCCTAAGGGTAGCAAAATGAAGGATATTGATCACTCACCCTCTGAATTCTGGTCCGTTAACCGATTCTATCACGCATAACTTTGTACTGGGTTCTTCGATTTCGATGATTTTTTCTATATTAGATAGGGTATACCTCATAGATAATGATCATATTTGGATTTCGAATGGAATTATCCACCCTTACGGGTAGAAAAATAGGGGATAATTGATTTTTCACTTGTGAACATTGGCACACATATGTAGTTGACAATGACAGATCGCTACTGTCATTATTTTTGTTCTCCTACATCCGTCACAATCATAATATTCTATGAGAGGATTGGAATGATATACAAAGTAATGAAATAAACCAACCAGAACAACAAAAATAATTTATGTTACAACAAATAGTAGAAGTAGATAATCATATTATTTTACTGGTAATAGTTGAAATAAGGTGGGTAGGTAAGTATTTTGGAAATAATCAAGAAACAAGTAGGTAGTAATTAGTAAATTTCAGCCACAAAAAATTGAAAAATAAAAACTTTTTAACAAAAAATTAAACGAAATACGTAACTGAAAAGTTAAAGATAAAACAAACCCTCTTAGTCTCAATAACTGAGCTCCTAAACTAATGTAAGTAACTAATTTTGAGTCGGCGCCAAACGAACAATCAACGAAGATCATTAAATGTCACCGCGCAACTCGATGCCATCATTTCACGCCTTGCTTGTTTGTTTGGCACCGACTCAAAATTAGTTACTTACATTAGTTCAGGAGCTCAGTTATTGAGACTAAGAAGGTTCATTTCATTTTTTAATTTTCAGTTCCGTATTTCGTCGGTTTAATTTTTGGATCATATGGTGAAGCTTAACAAATGTAATGATCACTAAATGTCACGTATCTCAAAAAAACATTAAAATTAATAATAACCATTCCATGCTTCTCGTGTGCAGTCGATTATATTTTCTGCGATAGTTTTCATATATAGGGAATAGAAACTGATGGAATTTGCCATCAGTTTCTCCGGAAGTTTCGATTTCTTTCACGAAAAATATTTCGTGATCAAAAAATCAAAAATATTGAACTGAAGTTTCTTGTCATTTCCTAACAGAAACAAATCTTGGAAACGGTTCCTTATATCAATAGGGATAAAGAGTTACTTTTTTGAATCAAATTTCACGAGGAATTGAAAAACAATGCATAATCAATGGAGAGTTGAGTTTACACAATGGAGACAACAGAAGCAAAGTGGAGTGTAGGAGTATCTCAAACAACGTGGTTATTAGACGATATTGAGCGACACATAGTTTTACACAAATCCCAAGTAGCACAAAAGAGATGTACAAGGAAAAAAATACAGAAATTATACGAAAAATATTATATATTTTATTTCAAAGGAAATTCTAAAAAAATTTATCCAAAATTAAATTCATGATCATTATGTTCATATAAAAATGAAATGTAATGTTATAACATACACCTGTTTTAGACTAGAAGAAATTATTAAAAAAATTATGATACTGTAGTCGAGTTCAAAAGCGTAATAAAGACGTGGCATGCAATTTTATTAGAAAAATTCATGCTGAAACGACACCATAGCGGTAAATGTGTATACCATGAAGTTATTTGAAGTTAATGCTCGTTTCCAAGAAGAGTGTACATAGGAAATATTCCGTGTGGTATTCAATTCAATATTCGTTGACTACGCGTTTATTATATCGTCTATGCACTTGTCTCTAAAAATCGGCTAAGTGGTCCCCTTCGAAAAAAATGACCTCGAACGAATTCAGGCTGCAATGAGAACCTCAATTTCACAATTTCTCACATGATGCACGGTAAGCTATGCCATGGACCGGTGGGTTCATTTGAACGCAACTTGAGAGAAAGAGATGCCGCTGACCGCATTCCAATCTTTTTCATCTAATGTATGCACTCCGAACATCGCCGACTTTATACGTTCTTTGTACTGCTGGAATGTATAACAAAAGTTCAGAATCGATTTGTGGATATTAATATACCACTACATACTATGGAGGAGTATGCCACACTATTTCCTATCGAAGTCCATAGAAACTGGGGCGCGAGCGATAAATCTCAAGTGACGGATGTTTTAGCCTGTGAAGTCAGTTGAAGACGGAAAATCAATGTTGTATCTGTGAATTGACAATCAACATCCCTAAAATTTGAAATGTTCACTACTTAACTGAATATATTGTGTGATGCTTATCTTTTGTCGAGGAGTATTCATTTTTACACTTTTTTGGGATTATAACTTTCCATCTGTGGCAAGTTATATTGGTGAGACATCAAGACCGTTAAAAGTACGTCAGGGTGAATAGTCTAGTCAACAAGTGCTTTTTAGGTCAAAATTTTTTCGCATTCTCCGAAAATTATGATTGAGGTGTCATTCGATTCGGAATGGCATGTAGATAGTTTTTGAGAAAACGCTAAGGCCGCTCGCAAAAATTGCAATAGTTATAAACAATGAAGTGAAAAAAAAGGGGGTTTGGTTTTTCGCCAATATCTCAAAAACTATTCGAGATAATTCAAATTTGAAAACAGAATCGAAAAGAAGAGGAAATTTCCTAAAAAAAATCCCAACTCCTGGAACTGTAGAGGGTTGAAAAAACGCCCGAAAACGGGTACTCTGGCTTGCGCAAGCCACGCCCCCTTCGGACCTTTAATGAATAAATATTATTTAAACTTATTAAATAGGAAAATTAAAAATTGAAAAAATTCAGGCGCCTGCAGGATAGATCAATGAACAATAATCCGTGGTTCAAAAATTTTTATCGCGATTTTTCAATAAGTTATCCATTAGTTAATTAACGATTTTTTGTAGCACGAACATTAACATTGCAAGTGCGATAATTGTTAAACTATTGATCTGAGAATTTTTTCCTATCGTGGAGCTATTTTTCGAAGGTCTTAGAATAGATTCCCATTGAAAAAATTAAAATATTGTTAATTTTCGTTTTGTTATTAACAATTTACTAAGGTAAAAAATTATAAAGCTTCATTAAACATTGAAAAAAAATTTTTTATAATATTATTATTGATCCGTTTTCTTATGATCAGAAGCTACTTGAAAATGATTTTTAATAATTTTTATCTCCTATTGTTTAGAAAATTGTTATAAACAAATGCGTTCTTTATGAGATAATTTGAAATTTTTTTCTTGATAACCTAATCTCTGATGATAATTATGATTTGAAAAAAATATTTCTTGAAACAAAAACGCATTTGTAACAACAAATAACAATTTTTTTTACCACCTGTTATAAAAATTAAGGAACCATTTTTTTTCAAATCATTATTTATCTTGGTCTTTGATATTAAAAACAAAATCAATTATTATTTAAATTTTCATTGTTTATTTAATAAACAATTTGTTATAAACAAATAAATTATCACTTTGTATTTTTTACTTTTTCTACCTAAAAAAACAAAAACAACCATGTTATATTCAAAGGAAAATAAATCTATTTATATTTTTTATTGAACTTCCAATTTTCTGTTCTCTTTCATTTCACCACTCTGACCTGGTTTTTTATGTTTAATTTTATTATAACTTTTTAACTAATGGAGATACAAGGAAAAAATTTCAGACCTATTTATTCTTTAATAATTAAACCCAAATTTTGAGCTCTCACTCAATTATTCATTTAATTTATACCATTTGTTTATAAAAAAATTTAATTTTTTTAAAAATATCTTATAAACTAATATAACTATGACCATACAACTTATGTAACTTTTTATCTAACGTATATTTATCAACAATTTTAGCTTATAAATTTCAGTTCCAATTTCCTCCTCTTTTTGAATCTTTTCTCAAATTTGAATTATCTCGAAAACATTTTGAGATATTGGCGAAAAACCAAACCCCCTTTTTTTCACTTGATTGTTTATTGCAATTTTTGCGAGCGGCCCTAGCATTTTCTCAAAAACTATCTACATGCCATTCCAAATCGAATGACACCTCTATCATAATTTTCGGAGAATGCGAAAAAATTTTGACCTAAAAAGCACTTGTTGACTAGACTAGAACTTCGAAATCATATTAAGAATTGACAATCAGCATCCCTGAAATTTGAAATTTTCACTACCTAAAAACCAGTTGAAAAATATTAATAGTTGAATTTCGAAAAACTTAACGAAAATATAGTGTTTGAAGCTTATCTTTTGTGGAGGAATATTCTTTTTCTACACTTTTCTGGGATTCTAACTCTTTCACCTGTGGCAGACAGCAAGACGTTAAAAGTGCGTCAGGATGAACTTCGAGATTATATTATGAATCGACAGATCATAGGTTCAAAATTATCAGAACAATGGCGGCCACATGAGAGAATGGAATAAAACGACAATTCTCGCCAAAGAACCCCATAGCAAGAGGAGAAAGCTAAAAGAATCGGCCTTCATTCTACTATGTGGTGAAAACTGTATATCAACAAATTCTTCTGATATGGATCACAGGTGGAAACCTTTACTGGGAGATCTTGCATTTGGCGAAGCGATAATGGATTGACTCCATTAGTCGGTCAACACTCCAAACATCAAATAAACAAGACAAAACCCAACTAACATCATAGGAAAATTATACCAAGCACAAAAGTGAGATGGCTTCAAGAAGTCCGAATTCACCTATTTCTGACAAAATCTTCTACTTCAACTAGTAAGTAACTTCTAAGTTATAATTCGAGTTGTAAAAACCGTAATTGAGACATTCGTTCCTTCAAAAACCATAAACTTAATAGGCTTAGTGCATAGTATGAAATTACTTGTTATGAACTTCAAATATACTTTCACAGCCTCATGGGTCAATAGAATTATTTATTAGGTTAAATTTTACCTAAAGGAAACTAGCAAAATGTGTTGGAAATACTTGAACTCTCTGGGAAAACTTTCTAGTACATATTGACCTTATTATTACCTCATGTATGTTCATATAATCAGCGAATGAACAAGTCGGTAAACAGGTCTACTATATACTCAACGTTACCTATTTTGGCAGTAATTGAGTTGCCTGTGCATTTTTTGTCCTAGTTTATACCTACGGTTCCACAATGAGGGCGAGATTACTACAATATTTGTCTAATTAGACTAAATGTCTACAACGAAGTCTAAGTTATCAAAAATGAAAATGAAGTAACTTGGTCTATTATCAGATATTGATGATATAATTCACTCTCTTCAAATGATTTATTGTGGAGCTGAATTTCAGAAATCTATAAAATGCCAAGTATAAATTCGAATAGAACTATTAAACCATACAGGTATACCACCAATTACTTCCTTAGCTACCAGAATGAGAAAGCAACCTAAACTCTCCAAAGTCCAAGATCATGTTCCCACTTATGTGGTACAAAGGAATATTCTACTATGGGCTCCAGGTATTTTTATGACGAAACTATTTCAAAACACTCATCATCCATTATTATGAATAAAAATATGAGAGCAACTAATTTTTAACCATTGACGGAGGCAAAACAAGGTTAGGTTAGGTTATGCTGGTAATGGATGGATTGACAGAATGTACAGAATTGATGCATAGATAAGCTGCGTTCAGCGGAAACTACTACCGTGACGTTTTCGATGGTGCTACAAAATGAAATTCGAAGAAGTTGGTCCAGCTGAAGCAAATGGGTCAAACAAATGTATTGAATACAGTGCAAGAAAATTGAAGCAAACAGGAAACAAAATAAAGATTGATGTGTTGAAACGATAACTTAAAAAATGTCGACACTAATCATTTCGGCGGCCGAAATGTCAAATTGAAGTTTTTAAGCGAATCATAATATCTCGTTTTTTTGAGAGGTCGTCACAATTGGCAAACAAATTGAATTGGATATTCCGGGCACCGCATTCTGCAAAGTTAGCATTCTAAGAGTGCTCTCAGCGAAAATGTCGAACTACAATTTTTGAGCCAATCACTATACACCATCTAATATTCAAAATGTTATCATGGGCTATTTCTCTTCGGATAGAGATTCTCTCCTTACACCGGAATAACATCATCATGGATATTATTATGGCAAAATGTGAACTGAATACAATTATCGCGTACTGAAAAGGGAAACATTCTCAATTGAATATTAATAGAAAGATTTTTCGCAGATGATTCCACATCTGATTTTATGAACATCCTGTTTATATTTTCAACAAATCTATCGCGTACTATTTTCAAAACATTCATATTTTATGTTCAATTTCCGAATCAACACTTATTACGGGGTTTTGTAGTATATGTCCTTTTCTTTGAGAAACTCGGTATAAGCTAGACAGAGATAACTGGTTTTACCATTAACAAGAAGTGGAAAATCATATTTATTTCTACTCCGTATTAGGACTTAAAATGATAATTTAAGTGTTTCTGCTCAGAATATCGAATAACAATACAAATTTATTATCCACGATTCCAAGCCAATCAGAGAACGGAATGTATAGACATATCACATGAAAAAACATCCAATAACATATTTGCGTTTCATCACGTGACCACAATGTGAAAGGGTCTGAAGTCCCAAGATAAGGAAAATGGACTTCAAAGTCAAAAATGAAGGTTATTTTCGACTTTGAACAAAGTCTATATATTCTCAAATTAAATTTTAGGGAAATGCGACTTATAGGTCCCATATGGGATAGACGCCATTTTGTTTGGCTTGAAGCGTTGCCGCCATTGCAAAAATTATCCATGAATTTCTCGAATCGACCACATTTTAATGATAGAAAGTCAAATTTGATATTTTGAAGGGGCCCACTTGTTTTACATGAGTAAAATTCAACATTAGCACAAAAAAGTTTCTATCGCAAATAAAATCCGAAGTAGATGTGAATGCCAAACCATCACTTGTACATCATTCTCTGCTGTACGTTTCTTGTCAGTTTTTTTTTCATACGCCATGTTCATCTCAAAGCTTTACGAATAAGCATGTAGGTTAAGATACACAGTATACAGTAAACTTTTATCATCTTCTAACCTTCCATTGTTTGTATTATTATAGTGTTTATAACCTAAAATAGGTAGAAATGACAAAATTTTTACCACCAGTCGACTAGTCAGAAGGCAATTTCACCTATTTATGCCTCCGACTTATTAGGCAAAATGCCTTGATTGCCCAATTTTCGACTTCCAAATTACTTCCACTTTTTTTCCCATATTGGTAAACTTAAGGTAATTATAACGTAAGAATTACCTTCGCCAATTTTGGGCGCTGACCTAATTCGAAGGTTGAAATGAGTAGATTTCACTTATAATGTTTGTTAGGTATCGAAAAACATTTCGGGAAATACAGTGAGAACTATAAAATGTTCATCCATATTCAAAAGATTTTCGAAAACGGGAACGGAAACAGTTTCCCGAAACGTCAAGAGTATATAGAAGTATTTTTTAATGCAATAATTTTTCTGGTAGGCAAAACTTAGAAGAATGCTACTGACTGATTTAATATTTATGTAAGTAACTAATCTTGAGTCGGTGCCAAACAAACAAACAAACAAGCAAATTAATTACGTAAAGCCTGAAATGATCGCAGCACGATAAGTTGATATCAGCGAGACATTTACCCGAACTGGCACACGTCGTAGCGAGTAGTCGTACGGAGAGCTCATTTTTTAAATGCTTTTATTTTACCTATGGAGATTTAACGTTGCATTTTTATGTTATTTTGTTTTTCGTTGTTTGTTTGGCGCCGACTCAAAATTAGTTACTAATATTTGTTAAGGAGCTTGGTTATCAAGACCAAAAAGTATTTTATTCTTCACTTTTCAGTTTATTTTTATCCGTTTATTTTTTGTTAAAAAAAAATTATTTTTTATTTTCATTTTTCTGTGGCTAAAATCTACTGATTACTACCTACTTAATGTTTGATTACCTTTAAAATACTTACTTACCTACCATACGTCAACTATTAACTGTTACAAGCAATAATTATTCCGTAGCTGGTGTAAACCGTTGAGAAGTTCCCTCGACTGTCTTCCGTCTCATCATCAGAATAACTCCATTATGTTGTATTGAACACATATGTTTGCAAGTTTCAACAGAATCGGTTCCCAGGTGAAAAATCAATCTCCCCTATTTGTCTACTCTTAGGGATTTTTTCCCAAATTCGAATGGGGTCAACTTCGAAGTATATCCTTCAATAAAAAAAATCATCTGAATCAGATCACCCAGTACTAAGTTTCGCGTGGTAGAATCGGTAAACAGATAAAAATTCAGTGGGTGAACAATCAATCCCCTATTTTTCTACCCTAGGGGTGTTTTTTTTTCAAATTTGAATGGAACCAGCTTTGAGGTGTACCCTTTCTAATTGAAAAATTCATCATCAAAATCGGGCTACTCTAAAAAGGGGGCTACATAAAAAAATATATGCGTCGACTAGAGAACCTCCTCCTTTTATAGTCGGTTAGAGAAGGATCTTTTTTTTGAAATTTTCAGAAAATATATGGTAAATTATACAGGTTTTTTTAATAACCATTTACATTTATTTATCGAAATATTTTATATTGATGTGACCAGAGCTGCGTCTTGGATTACGCTATTATAAATAGAGTTAAGGTGGAGAAAACAACTTGACAAAATTTTACTGAAATTGGGAGTTCTTCCCATCGTAACGGTTTTAGAATAGTAGACGGGCTCTGTGACTTTTCTTTATTTCAAAATACAGCACATCCAATCAAACACAATTCTAAAAATGTATATAAGATTAAGTTTATCTTCGTATATAACTACTTATGCATATTAAACGTTCATTGGAAATATACACATAATCAATTAAATAACAACTTACCCAATACCAGGGAGTATTCTTGAATCAGTCGAGCTGAACTGTATCGGAATAATTAACCCAAAAAGCTTTTATTCGAAAGAATGTCAGTATTGTATTTCTTCTTGGAAAAAAACAGTGGGTCGTTGTTTATGTTTCCAAGTGTTACACGTATGCCATTAAGTTACGGATACTAACAGGATGATTCCTTAATATTCTGCTATACCATCAGGATTGAGATTTACTGATAGAGGATTTAAGGTAGTTCCGCCACGAGACAGTTGAATTAGGAAATTATTTTCGACAGAATCGAAAAATTTCAAAGGACTTTTCGATTTGAAACGCGAAAAAAAATTTTTTTTGACAGGGGGTGCTAGCCCCAATCGACTCTAGAAAATTTCTTCGTTATAGAAAGTCAGCGACTCAAGAAATTGAGGTCCCCGAAAAGCGCAGCAAGAAAAAAATCAAAGAAAATAGTTGTAAAACTGGAAATATACGAAGTGGAAAATTGCGTCTGTAAAAAATACATGAAAGGATAAATCGAGGCATATCAGACAAATTATTGAATTCAAGAAAAAAACCATCCTGATGTGGGATTTGAACCCACGACCTCTAAATTTCTAGTAAGATGCTCTACCAACTGAACTATTGAAGACATATATAACGTCCGCATATTTGTGAATGGCTTTTTCCCATAATTTAATGTCCTAACAATGGAAATATTTTTCGAATAATATCAAAAATTGAATTACATTCGAAAAATAATTCATATTTCTTCAGCAAATAAAGACGAACGTGACACGCGAAACATGTAGGTAGGTACTATAAAATTAAAAATATTACACTTACGGCAATTTTATAACAAACCGTTTGAAGAGACTTTAGGCTGAAGTAAGTATGATACGTTAAAAGGAATTCAAAGTGATCTTGTTTCATAATAATAGGGCAGAGATGGAAAGGCAAAGTTCAATTGGATATTGATTTTTAAGTAGTATAGTTGGCGATATTTTGCAAATATTTTTGACAGGAATCTAACTTCTTACCAAAGTTATATGTCTGTGCTTCACACAGTAATATAAACATTGGAAATTACAAAAAAAAAAAGATGAAGCGGACCACCTTCAGTAAAGAAAAGGATCTGTCCTTGGTTCATGTAATATCCGAGTATGGAGAAATTATTGGAAAAAGTCTACAGGTGCAATAATTCTCAACCAAAAAGTGGGTAATAAAACACAAGCTTCAACTCCCTTGGCCATAAAGATCACGTTTATGATAAATAAAATGAATGGAAGTATTATACCCCAACAAGTTTTGAACAAAAAAAACAAAGTAGTTGAGTATTTATAACAAACCAGCACCCAACTAAGTCGAAGAAAATACTGTACATGAACTGAAGAAAAAATATTTTCAACAAAAATTAACAAATTCATAAAATTAAAATCGCAAGAAACAAAAAAGCCATGAGAAAGAAACAGAATTAATTGATTCCCAGACAAATCAATAAAGCTCTTCTTTATGGATTTTCACAATATTTACATGAAGCTTCGTAGTGTTGAACTCACTGTGACTTCTTGCAATTTGCTCAGTTATTTCGATTCTTCGAAGCCACTCCGAGTTACTTATTCCGGCTCCCAAGAAGATGAAAAAGAATGTAGTTGCTATTTTTCTTTCGAATAATATCACATATTATGTTCATTAAGATTATAAGAAACGACCTTAGCGATTCATCTACCTTGATAAAATGATGTATCATAAGTTAGAGAATGCAGATTGAGGAACAAAAAAAAACTCAAGTAGTAGTGAGAATATGGTTTGTGACTATACACAAACACATGGAAAATATCACTAAACTTTCACAAAACATGTTCGAAATGTCCTCCATTCGCACGCACACTTCCATTTATTCGACAAATCCAATTATTATCAACATATTCATTTGAATTATGGCGTAGCTTCAAACATCCGATGTCGTGATTAATTTTCGGTTTCAATTTCATCCAAGTTATTACACACAAGTGACTTCAAATTGTCTCAAAAATAATAATCCATAAAATGTGTCCATTTCTGCCTATCCAACGACAGTGATACTTATTATGAAGGTGATATTTCTATTGAAATGTGGTGTGGCGCCATCATGAAGAAACCACGTGTCATAATGTATTTGCAATGGTACTTCTTCAGGGAGTACTGGTAGATCGTTTCGTAAGAAATTCATATAAATTTCCCCATTCAATCTCCTCGGTACCTCAACTGGCCCTATCAACCAATAATCAATAGTTTCAGCCAAAACATTTATACTCAATTTGCGTTGAAATTTTGTTCTGCGTATGGCGTGAGGATTTTCTTTTCCCAAATGTGGCAATTATAATAATTGTAAACACTGTTACTCGAAAATAAAAATTCATCACACAATACTATTGATGGGAAATCAGAAGTTTCGTTTTGGAGCCACCTACAAAATCTCAATTTTCGTGGTGAATCACGTTGATGATAAAAACTTTTTAACAAAAAATAAAACCGACGAAAACAAAAACTGAAAAGTAAAAAATTAACATTCTTATTAATAACTAATCTCCTAAACAAGTCTTAGACATAAGGATTAACGAAGAATGTAGAAAAAGCAGAGCAATAACAAAACTGACAAAACAATAAAAATGTTATATAACAGAAAAAAAAGAACAAAATAACTTATTGGAAGCACTCTTTTCTTGCCTTGTTTTCGGATCTTCAATCAACTGGTCTAAAGGAATACAATCCATAAGGTCACTTTCTATGGACATAATTGCCAAATTACTGAGTCTCTCTTGTGCCATAGTTGATCGTTAAAAAGTTTTTATTAATTTTAATTCAGAAAAAGACCTTTCTCCCGATGCTACAGATACTGGTAGCGTTGAAAAAATTCGTATTGCCACTGCAGTATTTGGAAATGTTGAAATTAAATTCTTCTCTAAAATGTGTTGAAGAATTAACTGAAGGCAACTCATGTTGCTGTGGCAAGTGGCATTCTAAACAAATAATTTCATCAAATAAGTCATTTGCATCAATATCTGATTCTTTACGTGCTTCATCTTTCAAATGAAATGATAAATTTTCACACGAGTTTCTTAATTCTTTTTCATTCAAGCTGAACATTTGATAAATAAATCAAAAAATGTTATTAAGTTGCTCCAACCCCTTGAATCTTCCATTAAGAGATGATAAGGTCGTATCTAGTATAGAAAAGAATACTTTTACTTTGTAATCCATTTTCGGGTTTATTATTGGTTCGTCAGTACTTTCATAATCAAACTGTCTTTTCTTCTTCTTCTTTGACGAACTGTTCGTGAAGATAAAAATTTGGTTAAATTTCTGATTCTTCTGCCAGCTCCCTGGCGTCTACAAGAAGTTCGCTAACTCCATTATCATCTCTTGAGGCTAAAAAAAAAGTTTTCATTTTGTTTAGACAGTCTTAACAAGCTTTTAGATTTATACTTTGATTCTGCATTAATTTACTCAGAGAATTGATATTAAATAAAATATTGTACCAGATTACTAGAAAGCATAAAAAATTATAGTTTTGGATTTTTGTTCCGAGCGATCCAGCTAGGTGTGATGTACTAAAATCTTTTGAAGATGTGGATGCATCCATTACTTTTGAAAGAGCATCATAAACATCACCAATGTGATATCTCAGAGATTTCATAGCGTCTATTCTACTGGACCAACGTGTATCAGCTAGTGGTTTTAAAAATAAATCTGTAAGGCACGTTTTTAAAATTGACCATCTTTTGGTTGACGCGGAAAAAACACATATATCTCTTGAACAGTGTCAAAGAATCCGGACACATTAAAAGAAATTTCAGCAGCATCGTTAATAACTAAATTTAATGAGTGCGCCGAACAAGGAACAAAAAATTATCGGGGGTTTATATTTAAGATTCGTGTTTGTAATACACTGTGTTTCCACGCATGTTTGCTCCATTATCATATCCTTGTCCTCGCAAATCATATATACTAAATTTAATTCACTATAAATCAGTCACATAGTTATAAAGCCAGCACCAGCAAAATAAAATGAATTTAAGTATTTAACTTTTTTTCGTCAACTCGTTTAATAAAACAAACCTCAAAACTACACTTAATTGTTCCGTATGACTGACATCCAGTATACAGTCGAGATTATAGAGTAATATTATGTTTTCTAATAGATCTAAAATAGTAGTTCTTACTTTTGAGCCGATTCAATTTATCATTTCATTTTGAATTTTATCGCCTAAATAGTTTGTCATACCGCTACCGCTGCCGCTGCTTTGATTCGTATGTGTGCGTCGAACATGTTGCTCCATTACAGAATCAAACTTGGTGAACGGTTCCATTAATCTTAGGAAGTTCCCGTTATTATTTTCATACAATTTGTTAGATCTACCACGTAAAGCTGAATATTGACGACATATAAACTGCATTGCTGGAATTATTCTTTCAATGACACGATTCCAGTATTTTTTTTCTACATGCAATGAACGTAATTGACTTTCATTCATAGTAACTCCCTCAGATAACATATTTGATAAGTTTAACCAAGATCCGATATTTTTTTATGGGAGTCACCCTTGTCGTGTCTGTTTATCACTAGTGACAAATGTTTCCAATCAGAACAACCTTCCTTATTAGACAAGTTGGTCAAAGACTTACCAAAAAGTTTGCAACAGAAACAGTTAACCACATCTCTTGTTGTTGAGTAAATCAGCCACTCCCCTTTAACTTTCCCTCCATTGGTGAGGTTACGATGAAAACATCTGGTGGAAAACTTTCGGCCTTGTGAGTTTACTGGATAGATCCAATTCGTAATTTGATGGGGTCCTTTTTCCGTTAAAAATCTTGCATCTGCAGCTGTAATTATTTCGGGCCACTCTCCAGGGTCATCAGATATACGGTGGAGGTGGAAAATAGTAATGTTACCGCTGCTGGAACTTTCTCAGTATGAAGTTACTGGGTATAGTCCATCCAATATCAACTGCTGAAGCTGTTTCTATAGCGAGCAAATAAAAACTCACTTCGCTTACACGAGCGTATATGCGAAGAAACGGAACGAAACATAATCTGTACTACTTGTATACAGTCTCCGTCGGCACGAAGAGCCCGCTGGTCAACGTGGACTTGAGTGACTGCTGTCTGTTCTACAACCGATTCGTCTGGGCCAATCAAGTTGGACATCAATACTTGCAGGTGTGTCTATACGATGGGAGGTCATAAATCACGCGTTATATTTGTGTTTTAATAGCTCTGAAAGATTAAAAACCAGTAGCGTCTGTGGTCTTGGTGTGTGCCGATCGAAATACGTTTTAGGATATTGAAATATCTAAATAAAATTAGTTATCTCCGCCACTGCTGCTCACAGAATTTCACCGCAAGACTTTTTTATGCTTCTGCAATTGATATTGGGAAAACTATACTATTTATATCATTACAATCAGAAACAAATGAGGGACTTGGGGCTGAGGAAAATGACCCATTTTACAAAATCTAGACATATTTATATTAATTTTCATTTTTTGCGGCTTCCAACAGACGACTTTTGAGCCTTTCTCGAATAAAAAAAGCAATAAAAACAATATAAACAATAGAAACATTTTCCTATATTTACTCTCTTTGTTTTTGATACTTACCGTTACCGCTAAGCCACCTGTGATACTCGGACTTTTTGAGCTAGCCGCTAACGCTAATAGCAAAAGAGTACCGAAAGAGAATCACGCATTGAACATGAGTTGGAGCCGACGCGCGGCATTAGAAAGAAGAGGTCGTTAGTACGGTTTATTTAGCCGAATTGCCGCCCTTAGATTCTGCCGCCCGTGGCTTTTGCCTACTTTCGCCACATAGTTGGCGCGCCCCTGCCAACAGTGAGCAGCCTCTGGGTATTCTTATTCGCGGGGTACCCCACGGAGATCCTTGAAGCTGTAGCGCATTCGTAAGCGGCGACCCTGACAAGGTCGTTCTCAGCCTCATTAGTCGCCCCCCTTTCTTTCTTGTATGTATCTATCTGGTCACACGATGCCGCCCGCTGCATACTCGCATCATACACACCGTTCACTTCAACTACAATTTCCTAATACGGGCATTCGTATCTCTCCTCGACGACGACGGATGCTGCGTTTACACTGAGTGTCCATGAAAAAAAGTTAAATGTGAATTCGCTGTAGACATCATTGGATGAGCCATGCTATACATACAACATGTGAAATAATTTTCATTTTGGTGGAATGTATTGCAGAGTGGATTCAAGTTATTTCGTAGTACGATCTGTCGCTGAAAAATCTTAGTAAATTAGGTATCTTAAATGATATTTTTTTACCATGTATGGAGAGAAGTTCTGTTTCGTAAAAATTGGTAACATATGATGCTACCACATACACGGTTATGAATAAATAAAGTAATTTATTCAAATTTTTTCGTTACATTTGTGCTTATTCTAAATTGTCGAAATTTTCTGATGTCCGTGTTGTAGAACTGGTGTTGTTTTCAGGGACGGCTAACCATTTAATTTTTTCTAGCTGTTTACTTTATTATTTTCTAAACAAAATTTTGAATTTTGTTTTGTGATGTACAATTCTGAGTAATTTCATTTCCTGTATATTTCATGTTCATAATATGTCCTTATTTCCACTTGTTGTAAAACTGAAAAAAAAATCTGAATTAGTTGCCCAAGTAGCATTTTCAGTGGACGGAACGTAGCGGCCACAATTCTGGAAAACTTTGAGGTGTTTGACCACAACCACTTCCACGTTATACAGTGCTAGTCAAAAGTCCCCTCCCCCCCTCGTATCTTTTGAACGGGTATACTTATAATAATGAAATTTGGAGGGTGGAAATAAACGGATGTAGGCTTCTCAACTGGTCATAACAGGTGACGCAATAGTCATAAATGACGTCACAAGGCCACTGTGACCAATAATTTTAAATGGGACCCTATGGCAAGTGACAGCTCGTTTGAAAGGTATTGAAAATACCTATTCAGTCATACCAATTTTGTTTGGGTTTCGGCTGATTTTGATTGATAAATTGAAGAAATACGAAAACTATAGTTTCGCATTTAATTAATAAAGATTTAAGAACCAGTTCTTATAATAAGTGTTCAAAATGTGCTCCATCTACTTCCTGGCAGTAATGCATCCTATTGCTAAACTCTTGTCGTACTCGTCCCAGTGTGTCAGCGGAAATTGCCCTACATTCTTCAACAATTCGTTGTTTCAGAATGGCAATACTGTCAGGTGCTGTAGCGTAAACCTTAGATTTCAAGTACCCCATGAAAAAATCTAATGGTGTAAGGTCCGGTGACCGAGCTGGCCATTCGATCGAACCTCGTCGTCCAATCCATCTACCACGATATTCTTCATCTAGGTAACGTCTTACTGCACCGTAATAGTGTGCAGGAGCACCATCTTGTTGAAACGTTATTTCCAAGTTGTCGAATTCATCTGGATTATCTTCTAGAATTTCAAGAATTAACGCCTCAATATCATTTTGTAACATCTCCAGATACAATTCACCGGTTAAGTTAGCATTGAGAAAAAGAGGCCCAACTATGTGGTTTCCCAAAATACCTGCCCAAACATTTACTTTTCTGGAAATTGGTATGTTTTTCACGAAAGATGTAGGATTTGTGTCACTCCAATACCTCACATTTTGAGTGTTAACATTCCATTGAGAAAGAAAGTACTTTCGTCACTAAAACAAATTGTCTGTATGTAGCCTGGTTGTTGGTTCATTTTATTGGACATAGTTTCACAGAATTCTAGTCTTCGGTCGGGGTCATCATCTGAAAGTTGGTGCACCATTTTCAATTTGTATGGATGAAATTTGTTTTTAACCAACACCCTATGTACTGTCCTTTGACTGACTTCACAGATAGACGCAACTTGGGCTGTGGAAGAAGTAGGGTTTACTACCATTTCTCCAATTATGTAAATTTTTTTGTCATCACTAATTGTTGGTCGACCAGATCGTTTGGCATCTTGAACACTACCTGATGCTTCAAACTTCCGAAGAAGCTCCCTCAAATAAACCCTCGATATAGGGCGATCGGGGTACCTCTCAGTAAACAGTCGTTCCGCTGCATGGAAATTGTTTCTACATTCACCAATTATTAAGATAGCTGCTACTTTGTCGGCTACAGTACGTACCATTTTGCCTATGTAAACACTTAAACGTCTCGTTAAACAATAGCTTAGGTAAATTTTCAAGGTATAAACACTTTTGACAAGTAGAGAATTCAAAAACGTCAACCTTTTTGACAATTAACCAGAGGCGTACTTTAAAATCTTTATTAATTAAATGCGAAACTATAATTTTCGTATTTCTTCAATTTATCAATCAAAATCAGCCGAAACCCAAACAAAATTGGTATGACTGAATAGGTATTTTCAATACCTTTCAAACGAGCTGTCACTTGCCATAGGGTCCCATTTAAAATTATTGGTCACAGTGGCCTTGTGACGTCATTTATGACTATTGCGTCACCTGTTATGACCAGTTGAGAAGCCTACATCCGTTTATTTCCACCCTCCAAATTTCATTATTATAAGTATACCCGTTCAAAAGATACGAGGGGGGGAGGGGACTTTTGACTAGCACTGTATACACGGTTCTATCACGCGGCGGCTACCAAAAGGAATTTTTGGTGTACGTTTGGATCTCAGATAGCCTCATTCTAACCACTTTGTGGTCACCTGACAGAAACGTGGATATGTAGTGGCCGACACTAGACACGTTGAACAACTGACTGCGTTTCTGTAAATAAGTGACCGTGGATTGGGTCACTTCAAAATCAAGGAAAATTGTCTATTGAAAACGCATAACCCATTTCATATTGAATAAATATCATTCATGTTAAGCTTTCGACATCGCGCGGAATGGTGAATTTTGAAGGTTATTGTAATTTGTAAAGACTTTTATTGAATGCGTATTGTGGCTATCAATTATGGAGATAGCAAGAACGTGGCAACCATCACCACATATCACAATCAACTGCCTGCCACATTGAAGGTTTTATGGAAGTTACCAAAACGTCACCGAAACTACCATACTCTTTTGAAAGTGACTTTGACTTCTAAGTAATATTTAAGTGGTACAAAATGGTTACCGAAAGGTTATTTTTCACTTTTAAGTTTAAAAACCTTCAAAGTAATTTGCTCAGTGGCCATAATGTTTCAGACACCTCAAATGACACTAATAAGTTATGAACTGTGAGTGGCTACCATAGATGGGAATAACGTGACTACAACCATACAAATATAAAATTTTAGTTATTCTTACTGTATAGTGGTAGATTTAGTGGTGCTTACGTGCTAATGATAATGCTGCTTGGGGGGTGTTTGGGATTGTATTTCGTTTGTTTGTCTGTATGTTTGTAGTTTCTTAGTATTTTCAAAATGAATTTGGATTTTTTTTTTCGAAAATTTTCTGTTTTTATTTGATTGATTGAGATTTTGTATTCATAATTTGTTTGAATTTGGAATTGTTTTTGTTTATGAGTTTTTGTTTCCAATATTTTAGTGTGTAGTTAAATGCCTGTTGTTTTTGTTTTATGATTTTTGTATTAGTTGATTTTTATAGTTTTAAATTTTTTTCGATTAGTTTGATATTGATTTTATGTGTGGATTTTATTATTTATTTGATTGAAATGTTTCAGAGAATTTTGTTTTAATCGGATTTGTTCATTTTGTGATTGATTTGATTGGATTGTGTCTTAAATTTGGTTTTGGATTCTTTTTGCATTCTTTTGAATTTTTAAAAGTGATTTTGTTTTATTCGTTATATTATAATTTGGAAAATCCTCGTTATTTTGTTGTTGGCATTTGGAAATTGTGTTATTTTTCTAGTTTTTGTCAGTTTTTATTATTGGGGAATTAGGAAAGGGGGTGAAATAAACTAAATGTATATATATTCTTATTATCAGTGAGAAATAGGAAGGAATTTGTAGGTCTTCTTTTCTTGCTTCTTTTTCTTCTTGGAATGTGGTAGGGCTAGGCTATTGCCTCAGCGACGGGGGTTGATGAAGGTTTGTGGAGGCGCTATTTTTCCGATGTGGCTGGTTCTTGTGGCCTCTCGGGGGTTACCCAGGATGCGAGAAAAATTCTAATCAGTCCCCTCATAAAGATAGTTTACACCCAGGGTTTCCGTTGTGCCACCATAAAAAAATTCAAATCACTCCCCTCATGGGGGTAGTTTATACTTGAGAATTTTGGAAGAATTTTGCTGACCGGGGGTATCCAATGAATATATTTTATTGGATCGCTGGAATATGATGGCACAAAACATATTATTTGTGCTACATAGGAAAAATTCACATCAGCTTCCTTGTAAGGGTAGTTTACACTTGCCATTTTTCGAAATACTGCTGACCGAAGGAATCAATATTAGAAGATAAACTTTATAATGAAAAAATAAAAATAGAATTCCAATATATACAACAAATGAAATAATTTTAATGAAAAATATAAAATTTCAATCTTATCAATATTTAAAAAATATATGAATGAAATGCAACTTAAACAAACAATGGTCAATCTCGACGACGGATTCACATTCGGAAGGGACTAATGCGATTGTTTTCTATGGTGCCACAAATAATATTTTCGTGCATCATTGAAATATATTCATGGATACCGCCGGTCAGCAAAGTTTCTCGAAAAATCTTAGGTATGAACTACCCTTATGAGGAGCCTGATTTGTATTTTTCCTATGATCGGGTAAAAAATATCTTATGTGCAATCATTTTCTACCATTTCAATAAAATACCTTCACCGGAAACCCTTGGTCAAAAAAATTCTTGAGAAATCGCAAGTATAAGCTACCCTTGTGAGGGGACTGATTTGAATTTTTGTATGGTGACACAAAAATATTTGTCAGCAGAGTTATTAGAAAAGCCACAAGTACGGAGTACCCCTAGATGAGGGTGGATTGGAATTTTAAATATGGTGGCACAAAGGTATTCCTTCATAGATATCAATTTTTAACCAAAAAGGAGGAGGTTCTCTAGTCGACGCGTATATTTGTTTTTATCATTTTTTTTATGTTTGATCACGCATAACTTTTCACTGAGACGTCCGATTCCGATAATTCTTTTTCAGTGGATAGATGTACTTTGAAGTTGGTCCCATTTAATTTAAAAGATGAAATCCACCCTAAGGGTAGCAACATGAAGGATATTGATCACTCACCCTCTGAATTCTGGTCCGTTAACCTAATCTATCAGGAGTAACTTACTGGGTTCTTCAATTTGGATGATTCTCTTTTTAACAGTTAGGGTATACCTCATATTTGAATTTCGAATGAAATCATCCACCCTTACGGGTAGTAAAATAGGGGATAATTGATTTTTCACTTGTGAACATTGGCACACACATATGAAGTTGACAATGACAGATCGCTACTGTCATTATTTTTGTTCTACATCCGTCACAATCATTATATTCTATGGGAGGATGGAATTATATAAAAAGTAATGGAATAAACTAACCAGAGCAACAAAAATAATTCATATTACAACAAATAGTAAAAGTAGATAATCATATTATTTAACTAGTAACAGTTGAAGTATTTTGGAAGTAATAAAAAAACAAGTAGGTAGTAATTAGTAGATTTCAGCTACAAAAAATTGAAAAAAAATACTTTTTAACAAAAAATTTAACCGACGAATTATGGAACTGAAAAGTAAAAAATAAAATAAACATTCTCAGTCTCAATTACTAAGCTCCTAAACTAATGTGAGTAACTAATTTTGAGTCGGCGCCAAACGAACAATCAGCGAAAATCATTAAATTACTTCAAACAAATTATCAGAATGTCACCGCGCATTTTACGCCTCACCTAATTCATTTGCTTGTTTGTTTGGCGCCGACTCAAAATTAGTTACTTACATTAATTTAGGAGCTTAGTTATTGAGACTAAGAATGTTTATTTTATTTTTCACTTTTCAGTTCCGTATTTCGTCGGTTTAATTTTTTGTTGATGCATTATAATCTTGATAATCGCATTACAAGTTATTATATTAAAATCGCTCATTAAATGACAAGAAAAGGAAAGTTTTGATTACACCTCGTATAAAATAATGCAATTGCTATCGTGGTCGCGTAGAATTGCTCTAATGTATCTAAGGTATAACATACTAAAATTTCAGCAAATTCTATCGATGTCTAGAAGCCCCCTTATATCTGTGCTGATCTGTGCCTATTCCTTACCCAACTCCTCCACCATCGCACGGTGGGGTATTTGAATGATCTTGGCGGCCAAAATTATTTTTGTAGTTTAATCGGTTGTAAGAGTATACAACTCATTTATAGGAATTTAAGATTCTATTCTATTTTAACATTGATTAGTATGCATTTTTTTAATTTTCACTACATTTAATTACATGACATAAGAAAAATATAAACGTTCAAAATAGATCTTGTGCTTCATGGAGTTCCGTAGGAAGGAGCATATATTTGGTTTCTTTTCGAAAATATTGTGTTTTCTTCCTTGGTAAGGTTCTCATGCCAGTTAATAATGGATCCTAGCCTAACAGTAATATGTGAAGCATATCTTGATCTTGATTCAATAATAATTTAGTTTCCATTGACATTGCCCAAAATTACAATACAACATCCCCTTTTCTGAAACATATTACTTATATTCATATCACCGACATACTTTCCACAATAGTAATAATTTCCATATGCATATAGGTCCCAGAACATACATGTGTCCGCAATCACAGTGATGGTTGATTTGAATGTCCACGTATTTGACAAAAGAATCCGTACGCATGTAAAATACAAGTCAGCCACCAATTGTGTTTGTATGGTCAATGATACCGATTCCGAAAGGTTTGGGTACGTTTTTTCTCCATGCCACATAGCATTTCCCTGCAATAGAAAATGGGTGCAAGATGTAACAATAAAATCATAGTGTTTCTCTCTCATATTAAATTCTTCCTCGATTTTGAATATCCCTTATATCACAAATCAAGCATGAAAATGTAGGTTGTTATTCCATGATACAGCATGGTTATAGATAACTTTCCTGGACAGTTACAATAAGGACATTTTCGAGCATGTCGTATTGATTTTAAGTAATAGTGCGGAATTGTGATAAATGATTTAAAAACCCAAGTTTCTGCTTCTTTTCTAGGTATGGTCAGCTGAGTGGTATGGTGGAGCCGATTTTTGGGGTTCTGGGAGCGATCGCAGTAGGCCTTGCCGAACCAGCACTTCCTTATTGTCTTTCCTTCGCTGCAGGTGCAATGATCTACGTCGTCGTGGATGATATAATTCCCGAAGCAAATACCAAGTGAGTATGACATATTCTTCTCTTTAGTACAAGGTGAGCTGGTTCTAGAGAATTCCTCACACGTAGGCACTTCTACTTGGGCCCATTGTACGCCAACGCTTTCTGAAATGCAGTCGGGCATGCCCATTTCTCTGAAAAAATTCAGCAGTTTCTTCGGCTGAATCTCTTTGGCATCCTCTGGGTTTAGATTAATGTTTCCAAAGTTGGAATCTCTTTCTGGTGCACGGGGAGGATATGCGATGATGCCTCGTCATCTTCCAGGTACCACCTGCATAGAGCATCATCTGTGATACTGATGAGTTCCATGTGCCTGTTAGGGTGATGTCCCGTTACGAGCCCACTCACAGTACTGATATCCCGTCTGTTGTTTGGCAGGATCTCTTTTGTCTGCTTTAGTAGCAGTCCATCCCGTTGGAGACAGTCATGCTGCTGCATTTTCCCAAGAATGGTGCCAGTCCGTTTGGAGCCTATCTTGGCTAGTATGCCTGCCTTGTCGTTCCCGAAAACCCCTGAGTGCCCTCTGACCCATATGAGGCTGACTTTCTATTGCTTTTCCATTTATCGATTTTAATTCCTGTGCATATGACTTAAATAATTTGGGACTTTGGGCAAAATTTGAAGTTAGCGAAAGGTAACATGTCAGAAAAGATGCCCTTTGAGCTATTGGTTCATTTATATATATATATATATATATATATATCTTTATATATATATATATATACATATATATATATATATATATATATATATATATATATATATACGAATACAAGGCCAGATATTGAATTTTGGATAATTTTATGAGCCAATCTAGTAATTTTCAAAATATTTCAAAGATCTTTGAAGGGTTCAATTTACAATAATTTAATTAGATCAAAAATTATTTTATGTAATAGGGAATGCTGATTAGGACAAGGATATCACAGATATTAAGTCAAATACTGGTTTTGTTTTTATTTCATCTGGCGCAGGTTTATGTTGAGAGGTTCGGATTAAAGACTGCCTAGTACTGAGGTTAAATTTGTTGCCATTTCTGAATGTCCCAAGGAAGTTGTGTCATTGAAAGACTGATGAGTTTGTTGGAGATACTTTACCAATTTTATTGTTTGATGACAACCCATGTGCTGAATCTGTTAAAAAAAACAAACAAAGTGATACAGGTATGTTATGTTAAAGATTTTGAAAATGGTTTAATTGATCTCAAATATTTCCTATCTCCATATGGTTGCTGACGTATTCACTGAAAGTTTGACTGGTTCTGAACAAAAGTGTTCTATAGATAATTTTGGGAATCTACTGAAATTATGTTTCGAAATTCATGAGATTGTTATAAAAATGTATGTTTTGGATGATAGATTCTATTGTGTACTGGTTTTGAACCTAGTATTAGATTGATATTTTTTCTGTTTCGTATATATAGGGAACACTGATTAGGGGGAAGGGGTATCGTATAGTATAGTCCTTGTCTACATCTAGTACATTTATGATTGACAGTAGAACTGTCACTCCCCGTTGTTGTACTCCTGTGTTTTATGATATACAGTGCGTTCATAAAGTGTGAAACGCTCCGTTATCTTACGAGTTGATTATTTTCGGATATGAAGCTCAGACAGGTCGATTTTGTATTTTAGTTTTCCACCTTTTTTTTAATGATTTTTTCCCCACTATCTATAAAATATGACGACATCGATATTTTTTTTAAATTGAAACGGTATATTTTATATCAAAAATTGAAAGCTCATATTTTTCTGAGGTCAACCATACCACATACGTCATATGTAACACTTCAATTACAGTATATGAGTATACAGGAAACCAGTGTTCATATTTCTTAACATTCATTGAATTAATTATTTTGCAATGAAACTATCATAAGTGAGTAGTAAAAAAAAATTCACAACAAATGCTCGAACTGAGCTCCTTGGGTTAGTTGACAATATCCAAGACGTCTGAATAATTCTTGGGTTACGTTTGACAACATCTCTGGTGTAATTCGTTGAATTTCAGTTCGAATTCTCTTTTTAAGGTCTTCCTAATTGGTGATCGATTTATGTATACTTCTGTTACTTTTTGAGTAACGCCAGAGAAAAAAGTCCATGGGAGTTAAATCTGGGGACCTAGCAGGCCATTCAATCTGAACGCGTTGTCCAATCCAGCGATTGAGAATGGTTTCATTGAGAAAATCTCTAACCACTCGCCTAATGTGGACCTGCTCCATCCTGATGGAACCAAATAGTAGAAACTATTCGACCAGATTGATTAATGTCTGGAAATGTTACAATTAAATATGAAACTACATGTTTGTAACATTTCCAAATAATTTTCACCCGTCACAGTATCGTCAAAAAAATATGGCCCTACAATGGTATTCCTATGCATCCCAACCAACACAGTTACTTTTTGGGGATATAGGGTATGAGCTTCCATCGTCCAATTGGGATTTTCTGTTGCCCAACAACGACAATTTTGCGTATTCACGTACGTTTATACCAAAAGTTGATTCTTCCGAAAATAAGACATTGAATTCAAAGCCATCATTTTGATTACACATTTTGATCACACATTATCGAAGTCTCTTCATTGAGTTCATGTATGAGTTTAACTTCATATGGGTGTAATTTGGCTTTTCTTAGAATTTTCCACCCAGCACCACGACATATCTCATTATTGTCAGATAAGGTTGTAATTGAACAATGAGGATTTTCTTCCAATTGCAAGTAATACATTCAGTAGGCTTTTTCATTTAGATGACAAATGACTAACTTTGTTTACCTGTCAGACCCAACGGCATTGACGGCGATTTTTTTTAAAGGAAATAAAATATTTCCGAATTTTCCTATGGATAGTTGACTTGAATTCACACGGAGAAGAGAACTCGTCATTAGAAAATATTCGTGTACATTATTTTATCTACGAATGAAAGGTTTCTGGCGAGATAAAATAGGTAATAAGTACTTAACCTACAAAAAAAGTTACGAACGCCAATGTATGCAGGTGCATTTGTCATGAAGTTGACTTGACATAATGTGAAAATACCGCTAATTTTGAACGAAGCCAATCTCACATTGTTATTTCAAAACTAACCAATGGCTATTGACTTTCCCAATAGCCAATCAGACTTTGGGTCTCAAAACGAGCGCATGCGCCTTAAAAAATCATCTGAATGAAAAGGCCTATTGAGTGTATTCGGCAACGGTAGGCCTGCCACTCTTAGGTTTATCCCTAACATTGCCAATCTCATTCTCGATCAGGATTTTTGTCGATCACCGTAACCTAAAATCATCAATTCATTTCTTTTAGGTAATATTTTTCAGAAGGTATTATTGAGACTTATAAATCGATATGCTACACAACAAATCAATTAATACGACATATTCAATGGTAACTAAGAATTATTGTCTGGTTGCTAAGGGCTTTCAGATGTTTCATAGCTCCAAGTTTGGCAATATACTCTACTAACTACTGAGTATTTCTCAGGTTTCCATTGCAAGATAAATAATGTTTTTTTTAAGAAATATGAACACTGGTTTTCTTTATGCTCAGTATACTGTTACTTGAAGTGTTACATATGACGTATGTGGTATGGTTGAACTCAGAAAAATATGGGCTTCAATTTTGATATAAAAATATACCTTTTCATTAAAGTCATATCTTGTAAGGTGGTTGGAGAAAAAAATTTTTTTAAGGTGGAAAAAAAATAAAAATCGACCTGTCCGAGCTTTACCTCCGAAAATGATAAACTCGTAAGATAATGGAGCGTTTCCACAATTTATGAACGCACTGTATAATAAGGAATGTGACTTCAGAATACAATACAAAAACCAGAAATTCTAACATATTAGAACAGGGTCGATAATTTTTGAAACCCAAAAAAAAAATAGTAGAATGAAACTTATTGGAAAAGGAAGAGAATATAACAAAAATGAAAGGAAAAATAATTTACGGGTCGGAAAGTGGAAGGGGGTGAGTTTTTAAGGGTAAAAAACGGTTTATCTCGATTTCCGGCAAAACTATGGAAAGAAGTTGAATGCAAAATTGTAGGTAATAAAAAGATCTAGATCTACAACTTTGGTATTCACACTTTTTCACATAATCTCAAAATTTATGTGAAAAATTCAATTAATTTTGGTTTTTTATTTTTACCTTTTACAAAAAAAAAAAAATGTCCACGAAATTTGGTGAAAACTTACTTTTTTATGTCCCAAACACACTGTAATTTTTTTTATTTAAAATATTTATTTTTCCACCTTATTTTGACTTAATATCGAAAAAGCTAATTTCAATCAAATTCTGTCAAATATCAGGTTTAAAAATTTTTGTTCGTTGAAATCTCTACTTTCTGATAATGTAAAAAAAGTATACATTACTAGGGTAAATGTTCTCAGAAAGAATTAACAGGTAGTAAGGCCCAGACCCTCCTAGCCCCTTGCCCACTTCTCTATGAAATACCTTTTGATGGGCTAAAATTTTCCGTAGCTCACTCAGGTATATAAGTTATCTTAAAATAGCAATAAATAGGCATCTACGCATATAATTTAAAGAAGATTCTACAACTTTCTCAAAATATTGTAGATGTCTTATTAAATTCGGATTCGAGTTATTTTCGTTTCTTTGCATTTTCTGTCATAGTAATGTACTTTTTTTTATACCATCAGAAAGTAGAGATTTTAACGAACAAAAAAGCCCACCGACTTTTTAAAAAAGCTGATATTTTGACGGGAGATTTTTCGATTGAAAATTAGGTGCTTTTGTCACCAAATTTAGTGTAAAAAAATGTTGTAGAAGATAAAAATAAAAAAAAAAAATGTTTGAATAAATAAAAAACAAAAACTTGGTTATTTGAATTTTTCACATACATTTTGAGGTTATGTGAAAAAAGTGTGAATACAAAGTTGTAGATTTTTATAACTCACAACTTTGCCATTTAGTTTTTTTTTCAATAGGACTTGTAGTTTTGCCGGAAATCGAGATAAACCGTTTTTTCCCCTTAAAAAATCACCCCCTTCCACTTCCCGACCTCAGAGCGCCCGTAAATTATTTTTCCTTTCATTTTTGTTATGTTCTCTTCCTTTTCCAATGGGTGTCATCCTACTATTATTTTTTTTCACTTTTTACCATTTTCAAAGGCTTCAGCACTGGTCTATATATTCTGTAGGCAGTCTAGGAAATGTATGCACCGCGTTTTCGAAAATGTGTATTCTCAGTATTATAATTTTATATAGAACTATATCCAGTGAGAGTCCTGCTTTCAGAAAAATGATCGTTCGTAATTTCGAAAGAGGTTCACAGCGACAATGGATGCTCACAAAAAAAGAGCTGCATTCCAATGTGTGCGCATTCGTATTTCGAAAGGCCGGTCGGGAGGCCGGGCTGAAACTCTTGTCATAAATTGCGATCAGCACGTCACTTGAGCTTCTCGTACGTATTTCAGAAAGTGCGCTCGCCGCCAACTTCGAAAACAATTGCCCATCGCGTTTTACGCAGCCCACCCAATCTCTACAAGTTCCCATATTCGATGAAGGAGGGGCTGCCATTATTGCGCTTTCTCGATTATCATACTGCTTTTCCTCATGAATGGTATGAGATATTTGTGATTTAGTTTTTCTCTGTGGAATCTATTTTGTTATGGAATTATTTCACGTCTCCGCTAGAACACCGAGAAAATACTACAAAATTAATAGCCCGGTCAAGTTAGCCCGAAAACTAGGGGTACCTTTGCATAAATTCCCAAGAAGCTGAAAATTCACATGGACGTTAGGGATACCATTATAACGAAATTATGGCAAGTCCCAATCGATCCAATGCGTGCAAAAAAATTTATGCTAGGTCAAAGTTTTTGGATTTTTTAGCAAAACGGATAGGTTTATGATAAATAGTCCTAACACTCAACATTTTTCCTAAGATTCTAAAATTTACTAAAGTTGCATTCTCCATAATACGCATGACTACGCTGCCCATGTTCATCATTGGACGCATAATATAAGTAAAAGCATTAGTGTGCGTGACTAATACATTAATATTGAATGATAATTCTGAGAATATGGACTGAAAAGAAACCCAGTGCCTCATTTTATGTGACCTGAGGCCTTGAGCAACATCTGTCTGCTGCTCTTTTTTCTATGGTCCCAACGAAATACCGTTAGTCTTAAACGTTCCCTCGTAGTGAAAACACGTGGTTATTGCTAATATTCTTTACTAAAGTTTGTGCTGTATTATTTTTAGAATATGTCGCAATTTTGCTTCATTTGTAATAAATCTTTGCCTGCAAGTGAAATTGTTACTGTTGATCGTGGCATGAAGACGTTGATTGTCGCAAGTGTTGAAGGAGGTGATGAATTTACTGACTACCAAAAAGACCAAAAATCAGTGACAATTCATGTGCAGTGTCGTGAAAACTACACTCGGAAGAGTACTATTGCTGCAGTGAAGAGACAACATGGAGAAAAACAAGCCAGTTCATCTCAAATAAGTCCTCCTCGTACTATATATTTATCGATAATCATCATGATATTCAAAATCAAGTTCGGAGTGTCCTGACATTCCATTAAACTTCACTAATATTTATTTATGTATCAAGGGCGTAAAATAGGCTTTTATGGACCGCAGCGTGTAAGTAACACGCCTAGGTCCATAAAAGCAAATTACGCCCGAAATACATACAAAATTTTATGCACGACCGGTATATTTGATGTCATGTAGATAAATACCTCTTTATATCTAGAACATGATGAAAATACATCAAGGCTGCCGTAAGGATGTATTTTCATATCATATCGCAAACAGAATAAATCAAGAAGTGATGGAATGAATGTTACCATGGCAACTCAGTCAATTTTTCGAAATAAGATTATATAGGCTAGTAGCCATATTTGCTGTAAATTTTTGTGATCACAGATAATTCATTACTGATTTTGAAATGGATTCAAGCGACGAAGAAAGTGTGAATTGTACTCCACCAGAAATAAGTAAAGCAGCTGAAGATGCGAAATTGAGTTTATTGCCAAGTAAATCCAAGAAAATATATGACAAGGTGTATGAAGAATTCGTGAGGTGGTGCAACTGAAAAAATTTAAAAAATAAGAAATACACAGAGACTGTACTTCTTGCCTATTTTCTGGAACAATCTAAATATCCTCTACCTTTACCATGTGGTCATATTATTCCATGCTGGAAGCTACTTTGAATGTACATGATAATATAGATATCAGTAGATACGCAAGATTGATAGCTTTTTTGAAACGAAAATTTGATGGTTATAAACCAAAGAAATTGAAGATTCTAAGCAGAGAAGAAATCGAGTTATTTTTGAGGGAAGCACCAGACGATTTGTATCTTATGATGAAAGTAAGTTCTAATTTTATGTTTTCTCAATGTTCAGTATGTTAATCTGAGAATTTATTGTAGATAGCACTGATTTTTGGTATTTGTGGAGCATGTCGCCGCGAAGAATTGGCGAATATCACAGTGGACGACATTCAAGATTTCGAGACATTCTTTCTCATAACTATACGAGAAACCAAAACGAAGATAGATCGAGTATTTACTGAAATCGATAAAGAACAGAAATAGCCAAGTTATTTGGATATTTACAGAAAATATTCTTCCTTGCGAGATCAGAATGATCAAAAGCGTTTTTTTTTTATATTGTAAAAATGGCAATTGTACCCGACAGGTTATCGGAAAAAATACATTCGGTCAAATACCACTTACCTAGGTATTTCTAATGCGAAATAATATACTGGTCACTGTTTCAGACGTTCCTCAGCAACTATGTTAGCAGATGCAGGCGAGGATTTAATCAACATCAAAAGACATGCTTGGTGGAAGTCGACGACTGTTGCGGAAGGTTATATTGAAAATTCAGTTGCAAATAAGCTGAGAATTGCTAAGAAAATTGTAGAAAATGATGAGCCTTCTACTAGCCTTCTCAGACAATCTGAAAATATTGCTCACCACTCTGAAACACCAGATAATAATATGCATTCTCTTCAGACTTCTAGTAATGAGGAATCAGTTGAAATCAGTAACTATCTGCAACAACAGAAAACAACAAATCCAAATATTTCCATAAATAACTGTTCTAATTGTATTGTTAATATCAAGTTATAATTCATTTTTTAAATTAACTTATGTTCATTGTTTTCGTTATATCATTGTTAATAATGTTTTGGGTTTGATTATATGATCCATCGGAATATAGATTTCTATCGATATGAGATTGAAATTCACTTTAGCGCCTGTTCAACGATTTTATCGCCCGCCGGGCGATAAAGTAGTCCGCGGGCGCTAAAGTGCTACTTTACGCCCGCTAATTCGAGCGCGTTTATCTATCAGATTAGTTTTTCAAGCCATATTTGTCACCAACCTTAACAATCCGATAATATAATTTCTTTTGATTTCAGTGATTCTAATCATTTATGAGCATTAGATTTTTCGAGAAGCCTTTCATTTATTCTACACCCCAAGATTCCTGATGAGATTCTATGAGATAGTATATTTCATTTTTCTCAGTTGAGAACAATGGGTCATCATTCTACACTACTGGGCGCCTAATGAAATAAACAATATGTAATTCCCAGAATATTCCTGCTAGCAATGATAAATCAATCGGTGACGAATCAACCCATTTTTCTGTCAAGTTGATGTAATTTCTAGCAATATGATTCACTTCCTCGCGGTAAATGTGAATGGCAAATTATGTCGCATACTTCATCGTTTCCATCATAAACTTGCCTGCTTTCGTGGACTTTGAACTTGTACTGACACAGCAAGAAAATGATACTTTTATGGTCTCGATTCACATCGTTTTCCCGGAACGCATAAATACGTACGAACCCGAATATAATACTAAAATAATAATTTCCTTAGAAAACATTAAAATGCAAGGTCGTCTTATTTACGTATGAATCTTTGACATTCCGATGGTTGTGTATTCAGTTCGCGGAAATCGGTATATTTGGTGGGAATATTTATATGGATTCCTTCAAGTATTTCTGATTCTTTGAATAATTTTTTTTGAGGATGATTAATTCAACCAACTCGCTGAATACACTCTTTCGAAGTTTCAAATAGATGTTATCAAAATCTGCATCGAGAACACTGAAATATTCTTGTTCGTTCATTTCCATGTTTTGTTTTCATTATTGAGTACAGGCTGATCACTATCTAATGGATTAGCATTGTCAGTGACATGATTAAATGGATTGAAGACAATACACAAAAAAAAATATGACTCAGCCAGTCGGAAAGGTAAATTTCAGAATCTATTTATTGATTCTGAAATTACCATCAAGCAAGCTAAAGAATCATGGTCAGAAATAATCTATACTATAAAATTGCAATTGTCTGTTCGTTTGTTCGTGCATTACGCAGAACCTACTGGACCGATTTTGATTAAAACCAGTATTTCATTTCGCAACCACTGTTTTATCTCGGGATATAACAATTTAACCCCTTTTTCCCACAACCAATGTAAGGTGAGCTCGCATTTCAGGTTTATCTTCTTGTTGTATATATATATATATATATATATATATATATGGGTGTGATGTAACGTCTTGCACAGCCGTAAATGACAAGTGTATAATACCATTTTATATCGAATTACAGTGGTTAAAAATCTGAAAAAAACCTGTTTTGTTCTTTGTAAAATTCCACAAAAGTTTGGGTAGCACCGCCCGCCTAATTTCAGGTGACCTGCTCAGCAGACAACTTTGGCAATAACCGAATGCAATAAACATTGAACTGAACATTTCAATAATGTAGAATGTTGAAATGATTGTGTAGTAAATCACACATTGCGGTGTGCCTGAGATAGATATTCAATTCCAAAGTGAAGAAAACAACTAACATTGTTATATCCAAACTGGTGATAAAGTCAGAACAAGTTGACTCCATTCTCTGCTTTGAGGCACTTATTATAATTATTACAGCCACTTGTAAGAAACAAACGACACAAAGAGCATTGAAAAGGGAAACACATTCGCATTTGAATATTGTTCGATAATTTCGAGCCATTGTAGTGATTCAGAATACGTGAACTGAACACTGTTGCCTAGCAAGATTCTTGGATGCACGGTTTACAAAGCTGTCTACGAACGAAAGTTTGTTATATTCTACTAGTGTTTTTTGATTGGCTGAAGAATGAAAGATCTCAAATAACAACTAATCTGAAAACAGAACGCGATGTACACGAGAATTAATTCGAGCATTATTTGCCATTCTATCAAAAAATAATGTTTTTTAATTATATTTTTTCTAGTACAAAAATGCCCGCGTCTCCAGAATCCAACCAGAATTGAAATTTACTGCTTCATTCATAAATACGACGAGTGATTCATCTTGTCTTCTACTCTTCAAAGTATGCACGGAACAACTCGGTGTTTAGTTTTAAGACAATAATGTTCAAATCAATTCTCCTGCACATTGCGTACTGTTTTCTGATTGGTTGCTAATTGGGATCTTTCATTCACCAGCCAATCAGAAAACAATAGTAGAATCTAACAAACTTTCATTTGTAGGCAACCTTGTAAACCGTGCATGCAAGAATCTCGCTTGGCAACATTGTTCAGTTCACGTGTTCTGAATCACTATAATGGTCGTGATATATTTTTCAAAACAATATTCCATTGCGAATGTTTTCCTTTTCAATACTGTTTGTGTCGTTTGTTTCTTACAAGTGACTGTGATAATTAGGATAGGTGTCTCAAAGCAGTTCTGACTTTGGATATAACAAGGTTAGTTGTTTTAGTTTGAAATTTAATATATATCTCAGGCAGCCGGCAATGTATACATTTATCACACAATCAGTTCAACATTCTACATTATTAAAATGTCGAGTTGAATGTTCATTGCATTCGGCAATTGCCAAAGTTTTCCTCTGAGTAGGTCACCTGAAATTAGGCGGGTGGCGCTACCCAAAATTTTGTCGAATTTACAAAGAACAAAACATGTTTTGAGTTGAATTTTTTCAGATTTTCAACCACTGTAATTAGTTATAAAATTGCATTATACAATCGTCATTGACGGGTCATTAACCCTGTATATATAACGTGATAATAGGAAACGGGATAACGGGAAACGGGATAATGTCATAACGGAAATATTACAAATGAGATCATAATATTGTGGGAATTCCGATTGAAGGTACAGTCATGCAAATTATTATTTGGGCTTTTATTTTCAACTAAAAAAAAACACATATTTCAGAGTTTTTGAAAGTTCAATCCCAAAGGGGTTTCTATAGGAGTACCGTTAGTTCTGAAGTTGGGGCATTAACATTGGTGTTTGAGGTTTTTGTTACAATAAAGTAATACGTATTTCAGTGTTCTTGGAAATACAACCCCTGAAGGAGTGAAATGGGGAATTGAATGGAATTTGGAAGATTGTATAGGGGTTCCGTTAGTTTTTAAGTTAGTGTCATAAAAAAATTGGTATTTGATGTCATTGTTTCAAATGAAGATATACATGTTTCAGTCTTTTCAGAAATTCAACCCCTATATGGATGAAATGGAGGATGAAAGTTGGTATGAGGGTTCCGTTGTTTTTTTTTGTTAGGGTCATATAATTTGCCATTTGAGGTATTTGTTGAAAATAAAGGAATACGTGTTTCGGTGTTTTTAAAAATTCAACCCCTAAAGAGGTGATATGGGGAGTAATTTTTTTATGGTGGTTAGTTTTCAAGTTAGAATCATGAAAATTGGTTTTTGGGCTCTTTGTTACAAATGAATGCATCGTGTTCAACCACATTCAAAAATTTTATCCATAAAACGGTGAAAAGAAGTTGTGAACTAGTTTCACTGTCAAATCAATTATGCCACGAAAACGAGGTAATAGGATAACGGGAAACAGGATAACGGGAAACTGGGTAACGCGAAACGGGGTTACGCGAAACGGGGTAACAGGATAACGGGATGAAGGGAAGCGGGCAAAGCCACAGGCATAAGCCAAATGGAACAACACAAAGAAAAACAAGAAAAAATACATATTCTACTCGGACGAAGTAGCGGGTATAGGTTTGTTATTTTATATTCATTCAGTTATTAAAATGTTTATGGCTCTGTAATTTTCAACAAATTGTATATCAGCATTTTTTTATGTGAGAACTATTTTTAAACTTAAAAATTTTTCGGAAACTTTCCTGAGACAACCGAGTCATCTATATTTCTTGTCAAATAGGTACCTAATTATCTCATTTACACAATGTTCAATGAGCTTCATAGGATTACGTCTAAACCACAGAAAATATTGTTTTTCAGGCAGTAAGATATTTTCCACTGTATACTCATCAAGAGCACTAATAAATATTGAATGTGTTTTCAAAGAGTAGAAGTACATCCTTCACATACAACTGTAGAAGTTAATATTGGCTCAACCAATTTCACAACCGATGTTTGCAAAAAAGGACCCAATTAGTTTGTAATAGAAATGTTATCGCTTATAGTATTTTTTTCAGGGTAAGTTTTGAGTTCAAGTGTTTATTTTTGGTTTTATGTTTCTTAATTTCCATATTTTCCATTTTTGTGTTCTGCCCCTTAGTAGCTTTTCATAGTCTTGAGTACCTGCGAGTCTTTCCTGAATTAATTCAAGAAGGGATTCAAAAGTCTCGCTTTTGTTTTTTACGTGAAATACGTTTTTGGGTGTGTGTGACTTCAAAGTACTTTGAAAACTACATGGAATGATTCGAAATAGTTCAATCTTTTTATTATTGACATCATCAGTACTGTCTGGTCGGTTTTTCTAGAAAAGTTCGCTAAATTCCCAAATTGAATTGTCATTTATATTTCTATAATATGTTTGTTGCCTTGGGTTTGGTCATGAGTTGTTTCTGTAGATGGTATATGATTATATTTCATCATTTGTGGATTATGATCAGGAAATTGCGGCATTAATGATTTTTTCCGGCTACCTCGTATTAACGAGTCTATTTAATCTACACGAATCGATCGTTAATGACCCCTATTAACCTTCAATTTTCTTTCAATGCATAACTGTGATATATGCAACTGAACATACACCGAAATCACCCATTATAACCTTAAATGGTCGATTTGTCCTTAATGTATTATTTTGGTATGAGCAACTAAACATACACGAATTCGAATATCATTCAAATGTCAAATCATATTACCTTCGCTCTGTCAAATTTATGTATTCCAAAATCAAAATATTGTAAGTTTCCTTCTAGTTGAAGGAAATGGTTATCGAAAATTTCACGTTGACCCCAGGAACGAGGTCGACGGAAATTTTTTGTAATCAACCCGTACATTGAAATGGCGATTGATGATCTCGAACATTAACGCGCTCGCTTCTCTCTCGCGTTAAAATATCTCGATCATTAATCGCCACCATTAATATACTAGTTGATTAAATAACTATTTTCGTCAACCTCGTATCAACGAGTCTGTTTAATATGTTCAATCTACACGAAATCGATCGTTAATGACCCCTATTAACGTTCAATTTCTCTATTAATGCATATTGTGATATATGCTGCTGAAAATCGACCATTAATATCCTATAATGGTCGATTTATCTATTAATGCAATTTGTGGTATAGGCAACTAAACATACCCGAATTCAAATACTATACAAATATCAAATCATATTACCTTCGCGCTGTCAAATTTATGTATTTCAATATCCAAATATTGTGAATTTCCTCCTAGTTGAAGCAAATAGATATAGAAAATTTCATGTTGACCCCAGCAACAAGGTGGACGTAATTTTTTGTAATGAACTCGTATATTGAAATGGCGATTAATGATCTCGAACATTAAGGCGCTCATTTCGCTCTCGCATTGAAATATCTCGATCATTAATCGCCACCATAATACACTAGTTGATTAGATACTTATTGAATAGTAGTTAGTATATATTCGGCTATTTTTTATGTTATGATCAATTTTAATTTTTGTGTTCAGATTTCCTTACCCGCAATGCTCTTGATGTTCCTTCCAAGTAAGACGTGATACAATTTTTTGAATTCTGTACTTTTATTATCAGAGAATTATCTGTTTGAACTCATTTGCCGATTCTTCCCAGTTTTAAGGGAATGTATGCTATTATATTCGTTGCTAGAAGTTATTGTTGTGCTCACTTCTTCGAATTGTTTCATCAACCATACTTTTATGGTCGGCATTATTTTTAAGATATATTTTATAAGAACAATTTGAATCTTTATATGTTCCACTATTCCGGGTGGTAATTTGAATGAAAATTTTATACCAGTCATTTTCAACCAATCAGATGCTTTATGTGGATATTGTTACTATGGTAACTAGCAAATTTTCTGGAAATTTTTCATCCACATTAGCATGTAGACGTAAAATTAATAAGTGGAAATTTCCCGGCACATGAAAGCTATCATATAATTAGACAAAAATAATATTGGAATAATATTGACAATATTTTTTATTTACTTATTTTATAAGTTTGAAATATTACAACAATTTATTAAGGTGTACATTCTATAATATCATTAATTAATTTTAAATTTTTCAAAAATTCCACTTCTACCTCATCTTTCCTTAATGGGGAATAAAACACAGAACCGGTGTTTTTTTCAACAATATGCATGTGTTTCATAAAATAAAAATAATTCTGAGACACCAGTTTATTTCTGTGAGTATTAGATTTGTGTCCAAAAGAAGGCACAATATCACGCAGAATGTTGCCAATCTCTTTAAATAAGTTTTCTTGCTCAGGATTCTTTGCAAAAGGAACACAATTCATACGATTGAAAGTTCATTTTATTATCATTTTTTTACTAACTTATGATTGTATGCAATGTTATGAGGAACATATAATGCCACAATTAAAATATTGAGAAGAAGAAGAAGAAATATTTATTTAAATAGGTTACTCTAATATACAAAAAAAATATAATACTATACAATAAATTAAACAGTAGTATACAATAGATTTAACAGTAGGTAGGTAGTTAATCTAAATTATTAGGAAAAAAAATTGACAGGAATAGTGAATGTCAAATCCATGGCTAACTTTCCAAATATTTTTTTAACCGGCAACATACGCCAACAACATTCTATTTAGAATAAAGAATAAAATATCCCGATTTCCTGAATTATTTGAAAAACAAATTATTACCGTTAATATTAATTTTTCTTCGAATTAAACCTAAAATAATATGAAAAATATTTAAGTATATATGTTATTGGTATAGTTATATATTTTGCTGTATATCACCTTTGTTTGTAGTCAATATTGACATTTCCCTGAAACCTAGTAAGAAAATTATTGAAATCAATTATTTTTATATAATAATGTATCTGATATTATAAATTTTATTTTACTAGGGCACGGAAAAAATAAAAAAAATATCCCGCAATACTAACATCTACTTCCATTTTTAATCAATATTGACATTTCCCTAAAACCCAGTAAGAAAATTGTATGAAAACAATCAATTTTATATACAAATTTATCTGATCTGATCAGAAAAAAATCTCCCCCAAAACTCCCATTACATACAGCCTTTTATTTATTTGTGAATAACGTCAAAATAAATATGTACCTAATGTTTTCTATTTAAATATAATTCCGGTATAAAATTTTCTTACCGAATCCCCCACGTGCTTGGATTAACTGCGGGAAATTTGTCTCATACATGAATTTTTAAAGAAAATTTTCCCTCGTCGCTTCGCGACTCGTGATAATTTTCAAAAAATTCATGTACTCAGATAATTTCCGGCAATAATTCATGCTCTAGGGAGAATAAGTGAAATTTCAGATATGAAAATCAGTTCTTTTATTAAAAACAATGATTTCGAAATAATGGAAATGAGTTGTTGTTCAGTTTCACCATGTATTCAAGAATGAACTCGTTCGTGCTTTTCTAGCATCGATTCCCATAAACAAAACCCGAATTATGAATGGAGACCGTAGTATAACAGTCACATATCACAAGATTTATGTGGTACGGTTATCGGTCTTTTCTTCGAACTCCGTGCTCATTCACAACAATACCATCAGAAATTTGGGTTAATGGTTTCGACAAATATTGATTTACATCATAGAGAAACAGTTCGTAGTCCGTTCACCGAAGAATTCCTCGAGTATACGGAGTTGTTCGAGAAGGAGGTACTGGTAAATGGAAAAAAATCAATACGGGACTATTCAAACTAAAACTCATGGGGATCCTGTAGTCTCTTAAGAAGAGAGATACAAGCCACCAGGAATTAATTGTCAAACTCGGCCAATGAAGTATGAACTGTAAGTTAATGAGTTGTAGACTCAATAATATTTGTTGCTTGGTTTTTTGGGTTTATATGTTTGCAACCTAAAAACGATTGAATGAATCAAAAATGTTGAAAACGGAAACATGTTCAATTGAAAATTGAATAGAAATATATTTCTGTGAATAAAAATGAGGTTATGTTTGTGAATATCTCACAGAAAATAACATCTTCCCCGGCTTAAGCTGGGCATTGTGCTACATCTAATCTATTTCAATGTCCAGCGTGGCTTTAGCCGGGAAAGTAGTTGTTTCCTGTTAGATATCCACAAAAAATTACCTAATTTTTATCGTGGATTTTGCAATTCACAGAAAAGTATTTCTATTGAGAATGTTTCCCTTTTCAACATGGATACCCCACAAGAAGTTATCTTGAACGATGGAAAATAGGGACATCAGATTCATATTTTCAAACAGATGAATGTAAAAATCTATACGAATGTGGAAAGGTAAAATATTAGTCTGCCCCGATACTTACTGCGTTCACCAAATCATTCAATCTCAGTAGAAAAATGTTCAATTTGTAACTTGTATTCAGAATTTTCCCATCAAAATAATATGTTAAGTGGAAAACTTTTTAACAAAAAGTAAACCGACGGAAAAATCAACTGAAAAGCAAAAAATAAACTAAACCTTCTTAGTCTTAATGAAAATTGAGCTCCTAAACCAATGTGAGTAACTAATTTTCAGTCGGCGCCAAACAAACAATTATCGAAGATCATTATATTACTTTGAAGAAGTAATCAAAATGCCGCCGTGCATCCCGCTGCAATCATTTTACGCTTTACCTAATTCAATTGTAGTTTGTTTGGCGCCGACTCAAAATTAGTTACTCACATTGGTTTAGGAGCACAATTATCATTAAGACTAAGAAAGTTTATTTCATTTTTTGTTTTTTAGTTGATTTTTTCGTCGGTTTAATTTTTTGTTAAAATGATTTTATTTTTCAATTTTTGTGGCTGAAATCTACTTACCTACTTATACTTAAATACTTATTTACTTAGCTTACTTCAACTATTAACTGTTAAATGATATGATAATCTACTTTAGCTATTTATTGTTATATAATGTCAATTATTTTTGAAAGTTCTGGTTAGTTGATTTTATGACTTTGTATATAATTCCATCCTTTCATAGAATGTAATTATTCTGACGGATGTAGGAGGATCTATCAATGTCAACATATATGTGTGCCAATGATCACAACTGAAAAATCAATCATCCCCTATTTTTCTACACGTAGGGGTGGATCATTCCATTGAAATATGATCAACTCTAAGGTATACCCTATCTAATAAAAAAAGAATCATCCAAATCGGAAAACCCACTAGAAAGTTATGCCTGATAGAAGCGGTTAACGGACTAAAATTCAGAGGGTGAACTATCAATATCCTCCATTTTGCTACCTTTGGGTATGGATTTTTTTGTTCAAATTCAAATGGGACCAACTTCAGAGTACACCCTATTCTATGAAGAAAGAATGATTGGAATCGATTCGCTCTGTGAAAAGTTATGCGTGATCATATTATTGAGCTCCTAAACTAATGTGAGTAACTGATTTTGAGTCGGCGCCAAACAAACAATTATCGAAGATCATTATATTACTTTGAAAGAAGTAATCAAAACGCAGCCGTGCATCTCGCTGCCATCATTTTACGCTTTACCTAATTCAATTGCTAGTTTGTTTGGCGCCGACTCAAAATCAGTTACTCACATTAGTTTAGGAGCTCAATTATAATTTTTTCGTCGGTTTAATTTTTTGGTAAAAAGTTATTATTTTTAAATTTTTTGTTGCCGAGATTTACTGATTACTACCTACTTGATTCTTGATTACTTCCAAAATACTTACTTACCTAGCTTACTTCAACCATTAACTATCAAATAATATGATTTTCTATTTTTACTATTTATTGTTATATAATATAAATTAATTTTGAAAGTTCTGGTTAGTTGATTTTATCACTTTGTATATAATTCCATCCTTTCATGAAATGTTATCATTTTGACGGATGTAGGAGGGTCTGTCAATGTCAACTACATATGTGTGCCAAAGTTCACAAGTGAAAAATCAATCATCCCCTATTTTTCTACCCATAGGGGTGATTTTTCATTTAAATGGAATATGATCAACTCTGAGGTATACCCTTCCTAATAAAAAAAGAATCATCCAAATCGGAGAACCCACTACAAAGTTATGCCTGATAGAATCGGTTAACGTACCAAAATTCAGAGGGTGAAAGATCAATATCCTTCATTTTGCTACCCTTAGGGGTGGATTTTGTTATTCAAATTGAAATGGGACCAATTTCGAAGTACACCCTATCCAATGAAAGAAGAATCATCGGAATCGAACCGCTCTGTAAAAAGTTGTGCGTGATCATAAAAAAAATTATTTGCGTCGAATAGAAAATATTAATCACTCACCCTCTGAATTCTGGCCCGTTCACCGATTCTATCAGGCATAACTTTGTACTGGGTTCTTCGATTTGGATGATTTTTTTATTAGGTAGAATATACCTCATAGTTGATCATATCTGGATTTCCAATGGAATTATCCACCCTAACGGGTGGAAAAATGGGGGATAATTAATTTTTCACCTGTGAACATCGGCACACATATATATATATATATATGACAGATCGCAATTGTCATTATTTTTGTTCTACTACATGCGTCACAATCATTATATTCTATGACAGGATGGAATGATATACAAAGTAATGGAATAAACTAACCAGAACAACAAAAATAATTCATATGACAACAAATAGTAAAAGTTGATAATCATATTATTCAACTGGTAATAGTTGAAGTGAGGTGGGTAAGAAATTATTTTGGAAGTAATCAAAAAACAAGTAGGGAGTAATTAGTAGATTTCAGCCACAAAAAATTGAAAAATAAACACTTTTTGACAAAAAATTAAACCGGCGAAATACGGAACTGAAAAGTAAAAAATAAAATAATCCTTCTTTGTCTTAATAACTAAGCTCCCAAACTGATGTAAGTAACTAATTTTGAGTCGGCGCCAAACAAGCAAGCAAATGAATTAGGTAAGGCGTAAAATGATGGCATCGAGTTGCGCGGTGACATTCTGATAATTTTTTTGAAGTAATTTAATGATCTTCTTTGATTGTTCGTTTGGCGCCGACTCAAAATTAGTTACTTACATCAGTTAAGGAGCTTAGTTATTGAGACTAAGAAGGTTTATTTTATTTTTTACTCATTAGTTCCGTATTTCGTCGGTTTAATTTTTTGTTAAAAAGTTTTTTTGATTTCGTTGGTTAAAAATTAGGGATTCTCTTCAATAGGTTGACTTTTCGTGAACAATATCCGTCCACGTTATTAAAGTGACACATTGCATAATTTGATGTATGGGGTGTTATTCAATTATCATTCTGCCATTTCTCAGTTCATCTTTTGGTATGGCTAACCACATGGCGTCCATTTCAGAAGGAGTCTTTGATAGACATTCTTGCCATAAAAAGAATGTATACTGATTCTTTGAGTTTTCTTCATGACATTTTTGGTCCTCTTCCATGTTATTCGTTGATGATAATTGGATTTTGAATCGTGTTCTTACATTCTAGATCATGTATTATGTATCGTATTTTTGTTTTCCCCACTTCCAATGATCTATAGATCAAACCGATATAAGTTTTATTATCGTTTTGCCACGAACAAGGCATATTGTAGATGCAATTTTCTTGTTAATCCTTCAGTGTTTTCTGGTTTTATTTCTGGCAGTATTTGTCTCAATACAATGTTCCTCAATCTTTTCACTTCGGGAACCGGATATCTACGTAAAATAATTTAATTCGTGACGTACAACGAGAACCGGATAAATTCGCGGGACCTTTGTATGTGTTAACTGCGGGTACCGGTCGAATACGCGATTTTAATTGTATTTCGTGTTGTCTATAGATGGTAGTTTGTTTCAAGAGTGAATTCCAAGTATTTCATTGTAGTGAATTTAGCTTATTTTCCCATTATATTTTTTATCAAACTGAAATATATTCATTATATATTATTAAGTGTATATGTCACTTGAAAATTCAATTCCAAGAAATTTTTATTGATTGCAATCTCCACTTATTGACGAGACAAAAGGTTTTTCCGATCCCTAAACTTTTTTTATTTCCAAATTGAGTAAAATAAGTGATTTTCCACTTATTCATGGCGAAAATAGCAGCCAGTCAAGATTATAGTCGCTCCTAGATGATTGTAAGTACGGCTCTGGCTTAATATATCGTTCCACTGCGGGAACCATAAGTACGCGAGATTATTCCTCCACCTAACTGCGGGAAACGTGTTGATCAGCTCCAGCTCCCAACAGCTGTATTGGAGACGAAGTTGCATAAAAAGCTATACGCAGTGAAAAGTTTAATAACGTGCTGATATTTGATTAGTTTATTCCTGGGTCCATTTTGAGAAAAAAACTCGATATGAACATATGTCCTGAAGGTCTCAACTTTGAACTACAGGGTGCTAAAGTTGTAAGACATTTTTTTTCTTCTGGATAACTTTCGTATGACAATATATATTTTTGTGAAACGTTGTACGCATCTTCTATGCACCAAAAGGCATTTTCTGCTGAACAACATATTTTTTGCCAGTGGCGTTCGTGCGGGATTTGCACTGAATCATTTTAAAGAGGAATGTGATTCGCCACTGCTTTTTCTCAAAGTTAAAATTATTATATAGAGCAAATCTGGTCTACTGATTTATTTGACGAAAGGTTTCCGCTTAAAAAAATTAAATTCATTCATTTCCACGTTGCTATGAAATTGGAAACGTATCTAGTAGGTGAAAAAGAAGTTTTGACAGTTGTCTACCTAGTCTAGTTGGCACCTAAGTCATCAAAATTAACAATATTTTTTAAAAAACATGGTCCATTTTACGGATTCTGAGTTTGCAGATATACATTACATGTATGGGTTTGCATATGGTAACGCACTGGAAGACAGGCGGTTTTCAAAATAGAAATATTCCAGATGCACGAACATTTTCGAACATTCATAGAAGGTTGTGCGAAAACGGAAGTTTTCAACCAGACAATCATCTGAAAGGAGTACAACGTACTGTAAGGACACCAGAAATTGGGGTAGCGGTTTTGAATTTAATTGAGGAAGATCTCGGATTAAGTACACGAAAAATTGGGAACAATTTGAATATCTCACATATTCTTGTTTGCAAAATTATCCATGACTTTTTATTATATCTTCACCATATCCAACGGGGTCAGGCGCTACTCCCTCGCGACTCTCCATTACGGATGAATTTTTGCCAATGGTTTCTTCAAAAAGTGTATGAAATTCCATTATTTAATACTGAAATTTCATTCACCGATGAAGTCAATTTTTCCAGAAACGCCATCCAAAACTTTCAGAATAATCATTTGTGGGCTGCAGAAAATCCACATGCAATCTTGGAATCCCGTCACCAGGAGCAGTTTTCCGTTAACGTGTGGGATGGAATATGGGGTCATTAATTAATTGGGCCCCCCTTTTCTTCATACGAGGTTGAATGTGCATAATTACCGGCAGTTCATCAAAGAAGATTACCAGCTTTGAATGAAGATGTTCCCATTTTAGTAGGAAATGGACTGTAGATTACGCCAGAGCACTTCAGTGCTTCGGCGCGCGAAAATTTAAACCAAAATTACAATTATCGCTGGATAGGTCGCGGTGGACCGCAGGCATGGCCACTTCGGTCCCCGGACCTCAATAGTTCAGATTATTTTCTGTGGGGCCATCTTAAAATATTGGTTCATTGCACCCCAAGTCATACTGAAGAGCAGTTGAGAAATCGCATCATAATTTCTTGCGAAACTATTAGAAACAGTCCCGGCATTTTCCAAAGAGTACGTGAGTCTATGAGAAAAAGAGCAGAGGCATGCATGTTTGCAGGAGGTTCAAATTTTGAATATCTGATTTAATTTATTTCTTTGTGCGATCAGGGTAATTTTGTGTTAGCATTCCAAAAAATATTTAGATTACTTTAATTTTATATAAATTTACCGTTAAAAAATTATTCTCTTAAATAAATTATACAGAATTTTTTTTGACAGTTCTAACAACCATTAAAATTTTGTCATTTTGTGTCATATGAAACAATGTCACCCAATCATGTCAACATTACACTGACTATTTCACGTACTTGTCAAATGAACCAATCAGGAGCTCTAGTCAAGTTCGGATTATCGATAACACCAAACTTGACTCTTGACTCTGATTGGCCTGTCAGGTTCGGTGTTCTCAGATTTGTGTATGTGACAGTTAAACGTCAAATATAAATAATCACGCTACTAATTACCTTTAATTCTGCCGAATTTCAGATCTTCACTTTGTTTGTGAAATAGTCTAATAAAATTCCATAGTATTTAAACCAGCCCGAGATGCCCGCGATGCAATCAGGAAGAAACTACAAGCAGATCCAAGTAAACGTAAGTCCGGTACAGTTTCGTAAAATTTGTCTGAAGTTAACAAAATAATATTGCTATAGGATGAAAATACTCCTGAATGCGTAAATTTTACCATGTTGCTGCTGTAGAATTAGTGTGGCGAGGAGGAGAGGCAGTTGCTTGTCTGGTGGATTTTTTTCAAATCGAGAAAAGTAACGATGTCTCTTTAACAAGTCGCATTGAATACAATCCGGTGTTCAGTAAAACGTGTGGTTCTAAAAGCTGTACAAGTAGTAAATGGTTGGTTTCCATTAGTGCAAGACAAAGCTGCCCTGTACTTTTTTTTCATAAACTGATATCAAAACGAGGCGACAATATTACCTCACCACGACTGTTCTTAAGACCAAATCGACAGTGGAAAAATAAAACTAACAAATGGTACGATAATGTACCTGTTGGAAGAAATACAATAAATGGATGGACTAAATCTGCTGCTGAGGCAATTGGCTTGAATGTAAAGGACAAAAAGATAACAAATCACTCGAATAGATCAACTCTGTTAGCGAATTGGCAAAAAGTGGTGTAGAAAAACAACAATTGCTGAAAATTACTGGTCTTAGGTACAATCAAAATTCTATAAAACCATACCTAAATCTCGATCAAGAACACCACAACAAGATCATAAATATTATGCGTGGTAATAGATCTTCTATAGTAGAGAACAGCAACGAATCTAATGTTAAGTTAAATTTTAATAATTGTTCTCTCACTAACTGTACTTTTAATAAATAAATAAATGTTTCATTGTGTTGAGTTATAAATTTTTTTGTCAAAAAATTTTCCGCCGAATATCCCTCGGACATTGACGAATGCCTCATAATTTTATGACATATTCATCATATTTATGACATTCATATTCGGCTTTTTTTTTTTATATGTTTTGGTTCCCACGAAAAGGGATATCCTGTAATGTTAAGAGAACATCGTGGGAACCAAGGGAAAGAAGGTAGGAGTTGGTGTTCTTCTTAAATTTCTGAGGTTGTATGCCCTGGGAACACCTCCTAGGTAGAATGAGTTCCAAAGCCCTCGCAGTTCGTTGGAAGAATGAGTCTTTGGAAAGTGATGTTCTGCAGGTCTCCAAAGTGACCACGAAGGGTGTGAAGACTGAACTTGACGGGTTAATCTCGAAGAGACTGCCAAAGGAGGAACGATTGTTGATATTTCAGAAGAGCATCGCCCATGAAAATATCTATAAAATAGAGACAAATCGCCAACTTTTCTACGGTGTTCCAGACAAGTGAGCGAGTTTGTAAGCGAGGCATCACCGACGAGACGAATTGCCCTTTTTTGGACAGAATCCAATAGCTTCAGGATATGTTTAGGTGCCGCACTCCAAATATGGGAACAGTATTCCAGGACAGGTCGGATCTGTGCCTTATAGATCATAAGCAGCTGACTGGAGGTGAAATAGCTCTTGGCACGAAACAAAAAACCAAGTTTTTGGGATGCACTTTGGCAATGGACCTCACGTGATTTTCCCAGGAAAGGTTATTGCTGATAGTAATACCAAGCATCGATATGGATGACTTCAGTGGTATGGTTACTCCTGACAAAGTTATGTTAGGCAAAGTGAGATCGGCTTTTCTAGAGAAAAGACATGCTTGTGTTTTGTTTGTATTGAATTCTACCATGTTATTGGATCCCCATTCGAGAATTGTTGCTAAGTCCATATTTACATTGTTAACATTTCTTCCTCGTTCATTTCTGGTTTCACGGGCTGATATAGGGGCCCTGGAAGAGAAAGCGGTATGGAGGGTACTATCATCGGCAAAGCTGTGTACGGGACATGAAGTTGCTTTCATAGGTCGTTGATGTGGAGTAAAAATAGTGTTGGTGCTAGAATGGATCCTTGCGGAACACCAGCATTTATGAGTAGAGTGTCAGATGAAACTCCATCGACCACTACATGGAGAGACCTGTTTGAGAGAAAACTAGCAAGCAGAGAACACAGCTGAGGGGCAAGCCATAAGATGGAAGCTTGGCGAGGAGTCCCTGGTGCCAAACTCGATCGAACGCCTTGAGATATCTAATGCCACAGCAAAGTTTCTCCATACTTTCAATAGATAGCTGCCATATATGTGAGACGTATGCGAGCAGGTCACCAGTTGATCTCTGATGGCGGAAGCCATATTGCCTATCATTGATAATTCCTGAGTCTTCCAGATATTTCATGAGCCTCGATGTTGATGGCTTTTTCCATGACCTTCGAAATAATAGATAGCAGTGCGATAGGTCTGTAGTTGCTGGTAGGTCTTTTGCCTTTTTTAGGACTGGCTGTACTCTTGCAATTTTCCAATTGGACGGAAATACTCCCAAATTGTAAGAGTGGTTGAACAACTTGCAAAGAACAGGTGTTAGTTCGGGGCACATTTTGAGAACAATCGGCGGGATTCCGTCAGATCCACAGGCTTTGTTGGTGTTGAGACCCAGCAAAATCTTTCTGATAGTACGTTGGCGAAAGGTGATCTCGGGCATGTGACTGTCAATAGGTGTAATGTTCGGGGGGTTTTCCGAAGAATCCAGAGTGGAATTTCCAGCAAATAGGGTGCAAAGATATTGGCTTTTCCTGGGCAGTCGTTGCTAGTGTTCCATCTTCTTTGGTTAGGAGGAAAAGAGCTGGAAGGAAGTTTCTTCCCACAGCTTTGGCGAAAGACCAAATGAACGGGATCCGTTGGGACATTCAACAAGTTTTGATCTTATTTTGGCATTATGAGCATCTTTGAACATTCTATTGTCTCTTTGCATATGCCTCTAGCCTCAACGTATGCTGCTCTGGTCTCAGGCCCCGGATTTTATTGCCATCGATGGTATGCTGCCTGTTTGGAAGCCACAGCCCTAGAGCAGTTTCTGTTAAACCAGGTCTTAGCGGATGATGGTCTTCTTTCGGTATTCGGTATGTAAGTTTGCATCACCCAACAGGATGATTTAAGAAATGGTCCCAGCACATAGTTGTTGATCTACTGAAGAGAAACAAACTCTCTTTCCATGGAAACGCTGAGAAAAACATACGAAGACCTTCCCAGTCGGCCGAATTGTAATGCCACATGAGACGGGGTGGTATTGTGCTGCCTCGATGGTAAATGGAAAGAGCATGTTGTGGAGATGAGGGTGTGATCAGAGTTTCCAAGTGGGGCACAAACTTCTATTCTATACGGGTCAGGATTGGGGTGAGGAAAGATCTAGTGTATTGGCAGACTGGTTGTTGACATCAGGGATGCGGGTTGGTAGCTCGACCAGTTTGAGTTACCAAGGAACGAGCTTTCTATTGTCATAAAATTATCTCGTCTATTATCAATGTCCTAGGGATATTAGTACTGAATATACAATTGTAAGTCGTCTGCGAATAGATGAAAATTGCAATGAATATAATCAGCTAGAGAAGAATTGCAAAGAGAAAAAAAAAGGGGTCACAAGAGACTACCTTGTAGAATACCCATCTTAGTTTCCATCCAATCAGTGCTACTCTGATTAACACTAACTGAAATTTTTCTTCCTTTGACTCAAATAATCTTCTAGTATTCGAAGAATAACCTAGAAGGCGTAACTTAGCTATCACAGATGTGAAATTTCTTTACAAAGTTGTAAATCACACAACAGATTCAAACGAAATGTCTGTCAGATTCGATATGCTGTACCAGTCTACAATACTCGCCAAACTCTCTTATTCTCCACCGAGAAGGCAAATGCAATCTTATTTCTAAATTCCCCTCTACAGAGGATAATACCTACAATATATTATCAAATTCCAATAGCATCGACATATCTGCAAATAGCATCCAAAAATTCCAAAATATCTTGAAAACACACTTTCTACAATTAGAGTACCACTGAATATCTGTCAAGTTGAATTTCCAGAAATTAAATTCTCAAAAATAGCATTTCCATTAATTGTTCTCATATAATCTTAAGCTAGCATATATATGTATATATGTGTTTATAGTTCTTATTGCAATCTTATAATCACATAGATACATTTTTTGGGCTTGTCCTGTTTGTATCCCATAATAAATAAATGAATAAATAAATAAATATGTCGAAATCTATGGTGTTAAATACTTCACTGAAGTCCAGCACTATTTGTCAAACGCACCCCTTAGTTACAAAAAAAAAATGTTATTCAAAATTTAACTGACAGAGCTATAAAGCTTGCTCACCCAAAATTCAGGAAAAATAATATAGAAATAATCAAGAATATATCGAAAGAACATAATTCCCCCAGCCTCTTTGCAGAAAAAAACAATAAAAAAACGAATACATGCGATTTACAATAAAAATGATAATGAAGTGAAGAAAACAACAACATACATACCTTTACCATACTGTTCAATCTTTTTCACCCATTAATTCATTTATGTTTTGTATTGTTATTTTCTTTAATTGGAGAGAAACATATTTCATTTTTATAGTATTATATTTCATTATTGCCTTTCAAATCTACCGCGTATATTATGTTGAAAATCGCACAAATCCAATCGCTCCCTCTGGTGAGGAACCGAAGGAAAACCAGTTGAACGAACGACTCCGCACGAATAGTGAGTGATTTAAAATTCGCTGTTTTTAACGCTTTCGCTATTTTCAATCCGCAAAGGCAACGCTTGTTGCTAACTCCGCTACACGCTTACGCAACCTATATACAGTCCACATCGAAGAAGAGTTGGAAGTCGCCTAGAAGAGGGATCAAGGTGAGTGCATTTTCAACTGACGATTTTCTTCTCTTAATTGAACCATAACTTACGCGACATTTTGGTCCATTCGACCCAAGGATCGCTCCGCAGCTATAAGGTGAAATACGTTTCTTTCTAAGACGATATATTGTATTATACATTATCACAAATCTTGAATATTTTCAAACTCATATTCATTTCAATTTAACCATATTGTAAAAAAGGGTTTGGACGACGAATAAATTCAAGGCCATTCAATACAGTACACCTGGGTTTCTTTTTGCTTGCTTTATTTGAGGACAATAAACTTTGCCATTTCTTGTTGGATATTCCACGTTCCAATATTATTGTTCATTGAAAACAGCTGATTGCAGTGCAGGTTTCCCAATATTCACAAAATGTCAAACGCAAATAAAGTCAAGCAGGCTAAAGCTCTCAGAAAAATGTACGAAAATCAAGTAGCCGAAATGAAGGAATTTGCTGAAAAGGCAGAAACTGATCAATCTCTACGTGCTCAGTTCAAGAACTTATGTCAGAAGCTCGATATATGCCGCGATGAATTCAAATCTCAGCATCAATTACTCATTACGCTGATGGCCCTCGCGGATGAGGACATCGCTGCAGATGAGGCAGTTAGAAAAGTATTCGATCTTAATTGCTCCTATGTCGAAACCGTCTATCAAGATCTATTTGAAACAAAACCCGTAATTACTCATATTGCCTCCAATACAGGAGCAACCGCCACTAACGTAAAACTTCCGAAGATTGAGATCCCAAGGTTCACAGGTGATATAAAATCATTTAAACCTTTCTTAGATATGTTTGAAAGTCTTATTCATAATAACGCTGCACTCTCAAATATAGAAAAATTTAATTATTTAGTTTCTTCTCTCCGCGGCCCACCCCTAGCATTAGTTCAGACAACGCCTATGTCTAGCTCCAATTATGATGTTGCATTTAAGTCACTTTTAGATCGTTACAATAACAAACGTCTCATAGCTTTCGCCCATTTACAGGAAATCGATAATGCCGTTAGTATAAAGAATTCGAGAAATACTCAGAATATTAGACTTTTATTGGACACGTTTACAGAAAATCTTGCCGCTCTCGAAAATATGGGTCTTCCAGTTAAAGAATGGGATTTTTTAGTATATTATCTTTTCGCAAAAAATTTGGATCAAGAAACTATCACGCGCTTTGAATTTGAGAATCCCATAGCAGCCGATAAATTACCCTCTTCAAGAATTTGCTCACGTTTGTTCAACAAAGATGCAATGCTCTTGACGCCATCGAATTCTCATTAAACAAAAGTGTGATGCAACAACAAATCAATTCTAGAAGTGCTCAAAGCTAACCCTTATATTAGAGCAAAGAACAATTAAATTAAAAAAAAAAATATTGTAAACAGACAAATTTAATAAATCGCTCCAAGACAAATACAATTTTGTCAGACAAAATAAATTATGTATAAATTGTTTAAGTTCTCAACACACATTGAATAGTTGCAGGTCAAAATCAACTTGTTGTGTCTGTAATGGTAGGCACCACTCGAGCATCCACATAAATAAAACTATAAACGTTCATAACAATTCAGTCTTAACAAATTCGCTAGCAGTTCCTGAACCTACACCAAGTACATCCAACATTCCAGACGTTTCTATGTTTTCTGGAATGGTCTCATCCCACGTAAATGTTTTACTTTCAACCGCAAGCGTAGAAATTTCAGATATCTTTAATAATTATCAAACAATTCGCGCCATATTAGACAGTGGTTCACAATCAAGTTATATTTCTGAAAAATGTGTTAAACGACTGAAATTGCCGCGTTTCAGCTATTCACTTTCAATACGCGGTGTAGGGACCATGAGCGAGGTGACATCCAGGGGCGGAGTTAACTGTAAAATAAAACCTGCAGGGAAAATGTCTCCCGTTCTTACAATTGACGCAATTATTTTACCAAACATATGCACCAATATGCCCTCTTCTTCAATAAATTATTCTCAATGGCGTCATATAGAACATATCAAACTCGCTGATGATTTATTTTATGAGCCTGCGCCAATTGACATGCTGTTAGGGGCAGATGTTTTTCCGCATATTATACAAGAGGGACGTATCACCGGACATGTTAATGAGCCGGTAGCCATTAATACGATTTTCGGCTACATTCTCATGGGCAAATGCAACCCTGATAAAAAACAAACTGCTGCAAACACATGCACATGTCTCATTATCATTTCAAACAATGACTCTTTCGCAATAGATAGCTTAATCAAACGTTTTTGGGAAATTGAAGAAGTACCGTCCATAAAGGCTCTCTCACCTGAAGATACGTTATGTGAAGGTATATTCGTTAAAACTCATCAAAGGGATAAATTCGGGCGTTATATAATCAATTTACCATTTAAAAATTCCGAACCTTTATTTAATTTTCAAGATATTCGCTCGATTGCCTTACGCCGCCTTTATTCACTCGAACGCCGCCTACTCAAACAACCGAGTGTGTATAAAAAATACTGCGAATTTTTAAACGAATACATACAAAATGATTTCATGGAGGAGGTGGATGATATGAATAACGATACCTTTATTGCAATGAAAAATATATTTTACTCACCTCATCATTGTGTCTTGAAAAATAGTACTACTACGCAACTTAGGGTGGTATTCGATGGATCTACAAAATCACAGGGTATGTCATTAAAAAATCATTCTCTGGTTACTCCAAATCATAATAAAAAATTACAAAAGGATATTTTTGACATATTATTGAAATTTAGAACTCACTCAGTTGTTTTTACTGCAGATATAAAAAAGATGTTTCTACAAATTCTGGTTACTCCAAATCATCAGAACTATCAAAGGATATTATGGAGGTTTTCACCAAATGATCAAGTTAGGGATTATCGCATGAAACGTTTAGTTTTTGGTCTATCATCTTCTCCATTTATTGCTAATCGAGTAATTTTACAATTAGCCGAAGATGAACGTGATAATTTTCCGCTAGCCGCAAATATTTTAAACGAGGATATTTATATAGATGACGTTTGCTCGGGATCTTCTAGTGTAGCTGAAGCTAAATTGATTCGTGACGAATTGATAAATATTTTGAAAAAAGGAAATTTTGAATTGCGGAAATGGACTTCTAATCAACAATCACTATTAGATGACTTACCGATAAACTATAGGTATGATCAATCAACAGTTTCTTTCGATGACGAAGATAAATGTATTAAAATTTTAGGATTGCAGTGGCAACCTTCTTCGGATGTCTTCCTTTATGCAATCGATCAGCTGTTCATGGTTACACAAAAAGGCAGATTTTGAGCGATATCGCAAAAATCTTTGATCCAATAGGATTTCTCGCACCTTTAACATGTTTCGCAAAATTACTCATGCAACGCTTATGGACTTTGGGACTCAACTGGGACGACCAACCTCCAAATGAACTTTGTAACAAATGGTTCAAATTTAAGTCATCATTTGCACTTTTATCAACGTTAAAGATTCCGCGTCGAATACTTGTTGATAATTTTCAGTCATGTCAAATTCACGCCTTTTGCGACGCCTCTGAAAGGGCTTATGCTTCTGTAATCTATTTCAGGGTGGAACGCAATAATTTGTTTAATATTTTTTTTGTATGCGCAAAATCAAAGGTTGCCCCTTTGAAAAGTATATCGGTTCCCAGGTTAGAATTGTGTTCCGCTGTATTACTTTCGAATTTACTTTACACTGTGCTTCAGATTTTCGAAAATAAATTGATTTTTTCTGATATATATGCTTATACTGATAGTATGATTAGATTACATTGGATCAAATCATCTCCGCATAAATGGAAAACTTTTATAAGTAATCGCGTTACTCACATTCAGAATAAAATTTCACCAACATCTTGGTATCATATATCATCGGGTAATAACCCCGCCGATGCGGCTTCCCGCGGATTGTTACCGGATGAAATTTTGGACAACGAGATGTGGTTTTCTGGGCCAAAATGGCTACAACTTCCAAGACAACAATGGCCTCTTACTACTTTTGATCCGCTACTTAACTTATCATTTAAGGAACATACAGAAGAGAAAACAATTTCTCTTATTACTTTGAACACGCCAAATTTTATTGAATTAATTATTCAAAAATTCTCTGCGCTTTCTAAAATAAAACTGATTTTTGGATATATTTTACGTTACTTACATAATTCACGCAACCCCAAAAATAAAAGAACTGGTATGCTATCTTTACAAGAATTGAATCAGGCATTACTGGTGATTGTGAAATACATTCAACACCTACATTTTGAAAACGAAATTCAAAAATTGAAAACAAAAAAACCAACGTCAAAATTCCTTCGTAAACTCAACGCCTTTCTTGATGATAATGACATTCTCAGAGTGGGAGGTCGCTTGAAAAATTCGAATTTATCTTTTTTGAAAAAACATCCTGCAATTTTACCCAAAAGTAGTCGCTTGACACAGTTGTTAATTCATGATTTTCATATAACTTATCTACACCCTGGCGCACAAACTCTTCAATTTTTAATTTCGCAACAATTTTGGATTTTATCCGCAAAGAGTTCAATTAAAAAAGTAGTTTCAAATTGTAAACAATGCTGGCGTTTATCACCGAAACCCTACCAACCTTATATGGGAGATCTTCCTAGTTTTAGAGTTTCACAAGTCAAAGCGTTTTCGATTGTTGGTCTGGACTATGCCGGCCCATTTTCAACTTCATCAGGGAAGTTTCGCGGTGCAAAAATATGCAAAGCATATATTTGTCTATTTGTCTGTATGGCTACAAAATGCATACACTTGGAGCTTGTCTCAGATATGACAAGTGAAGCCTTTATTGCGGCTTTACGGAGGTTCGTTGCACGTAGAGGACGTTGCGATACTATTATATCGGACTGTGGAACTAATTTTGTAGGTGCAAGTAGGGAAATTTCAAAATTAATGGAACAAGCCGCCGAACGCGAAACCATTAAATTCAAATTTAATCCGCCTGGAGCACCGCATTTTTCAGGAATGGCAGAAGCCGGGGTGAAATCCGTGAAAACACATATTTATCGTGTGATCGGGGAGCAAATAATGACGTTTGAAGAATTCTATACTCTTCTGACTCAGATTGAAGCACTATTGAATTCTCGTCCACTATGCCCATTGAGTAACGATCCTAACGATTTGTCAGTTTTGACACCAGGACATTTTTTAACTCTGGAACCACTGAGCACGCTGCCTGACCCAGATTTAACGCATTTAAAAACAAATAGACTTAATCGATGGCAAAATTTGCAAAATATCCTACAATCATTTTGGAAAAAATGGTACAATGAATATTTACATACACTTCAACAAAGAAGTAAGTGGTTGGATGCTTCACATTCAGTTAACATTGGAACTGTAGTCCTTATAAAAAATGAACAAGTCGCTCCTATGAAATGGCTTCTAGGGCGCGTTGAGAAGTTATACTTTGGAAGGGATGGTGTAGCTAGAGTTGCCGATGTTCGAACAAAAAATGGCACAGTGAAGAGAGCTTTGGTAAAGTTATGTCCTATACCAAATGCCGAGTTTTCAAGTGATATTTAAATTATTTCATAATTTAGTGGGGAGAATGTTCAATCTTTTTCACCCATTAATTCATTTATGTTTTGTATTGTTATTTTCTTTAATTGGAGAAACATATTTCATTTTTATAGTATTATATTTCATTATTGCCTTTCAAATCTACCGCGTATATTATGTTGAAAATCGCACAAATCCAATCGCTCCCTCTGGTGAGGAACCGAAGGAAAACCAGTTGAACGAAAGACTCCGCACGAATAGTGAGTGATTTAAAATTCGCTGTTTTTAACGCTTTCGCTATTTTCAATCCGCAAAGGCAACGCTTGTTGCTAACTCCGCTACACGCTTACGCAACCTATATACAGTCCACATCGAAGAAGAGTTGGAAGTCGCCTAGAAGAGGGATCAAGGTGAGTGCATTTTCAACTGACGATTTTCTTCTCTTAATTGAACCATAACTTACGCGACACATACATAGACAAATTATCGAATAAAATTAGTAAAACAATGGGAAAACACAACTAAAAATACGAACAAAACCATTTATTCAAAATCAAAACCACAAATACCAAAAAACAAAGAAACTCATACAGTATATAGAATAACGAGTAAAGACTGTTGAAGTACCTATATAGGTCAAACAAAACAATATTTGCAGAAACGAGTACAAGCCCACAAATACACAAAAGCCGACATTACAGCCTTATCCAAACACGAAAAAGGAAATCAACATAAGTTTGACACTAACAACGTTGAAATTTTGACCAAAGAAAGGAATCCAAGAGTAAGAACATTCCTTGAAATGATACATATTAAAAAAAAACAATAACATTAACAATAGAAATGATATCAAAAACTTAAGCCTACCTTTTTTAACTTTGTATATAGTAATAATAATGAAAACTGGTCTTCACATGCTGCCAAAAAAATACAGTCCGGCTCATATACTAGAACTCAATATAAACAATCCGTTGTACTTATGAAGAGGGTTAAAATGCATGAAAGATAAACAAACCATTTCCGATAACTCCGACGCAGTCACACCTACAATAACGTTCGTACGATGCGAACGCAGAATTCATATAAAATAATTTGTAAGTGAATACTCATAAATGTTACAGATATTTTTATATTGAGTTAAATAACGTGTTATATTTCGAATCATATGTTTTTAAAGAATTATTTTAGTGCATACATTTCAATATTGTGTTAAGTTAAAAATATGTCTCAAACTCCATATTTTTTATTTTAGTGTTTCAACCTGATGATGACAAATACCATGTCGAAACGTAGTTAAGAGAGATCATATGAATTGATTGAATCAGACCTTCATTCCGAGAAATATATATATATATATATATATATATATATAGGAATTTGTTTTTTCTTGGGGTTTAGATTTTTTTGGAACAGAAAAGCGGTATTTTTTTAATTATAATTACATTTCGCCTGGAGGCCTCCAGACTTTTTCAGATATAATGAATCACAATGGTTAAAAATCTGAAAAAAAAATTAAAACATGTTTTGTTCTTCGTAAAATTCGACAAAATTTTATGTAGCGCCACCCGCCTAATTTCAGGTGTGCAGTTACCGAATGCAATGAACTTCCAACTCAACATTTGAATAAATTCTACATTATTGCACTGGTTGTGTGGTACATGTGTTCATTGCAGGCTGCCTGAGATATATATTCAATTTCAAAGTGAAGAAAACAACTAACCCTGTTATATCCAAACTGGTGATAAAGTCAGAACTAGTTGACTTCATACTCTGCTTTGAGGCACTTATCATAATCAATCAAAGTCATTTTTAAGAAACAAACGACAAACAGTATTGAAAAGGAAAAAACATTCGCAATTGAATATTGTTTTAAAAATAAGTTCGCGACCACTTTAGTGATTCAGAACACGTGAACTGAACACCGAGTCCAAGAAAGATTCTCGCATTGGTTTGCTTCTGTAAAGTGGGAAAAGACCGTTCTGTGGTGAGAAGTTGTAGATATGGCTAAGGGCTGGAAGAATATCGTTTATGGTTTGAGAAGGGCAATTCCAATGTCATCACATCCAACTGATTTGGATGTGATGTCATCCACAGCCATTTTTATTTAATCGTCTCCGATCATGCTAAATTCAAAGATAGGTCTCTCAGGTGGAAGAGAGGGGTTTAGCGATGTTAATAATGATTTCTTAGCGTGACTCTCCATACTGGCGCACGGTGATACAAAATGTTTTGCGATGTGATTTGAATCAATATGATATTTTCATGAAGAATCTGATAATTTTCCAATACCTACGGAGCGGAGCGTACATATATTTTTATAATTTTATCCTAACTTTTTCATCGAAGGAGGATTTTTCATAAAGGGAGTACCAGTTCACGGCTCTCCTCTTCTGAACCAACTTTGTCCTATCAATGGATTTATTCAAGTTACGGCATTTGATGACATATGGTTTTCATTCAGGACATTTGAAGTTGAATGTGAGAAAACTGATTTTGTATATATATATATATATATATATATATATATATGTGTTCTCTTCTGGATAGGATTCAGAAACAACAATGTGGGATCCTCCCGGTACAGGGAATGTCCCACAAACTCCTGTGGAATGTTCATACGAGTATGAATAAATATATTCGAATTAATATAAAAACAAACGTCGGCCGTACTAATGTATTAAAATATGCAACGGTGTACAAAAAACATTCTTGGGATATTTATCTGAAATTGTTGTTACATGGTAATTGGTGTCTTGTATATAGGAATGTTAGTTCTTTTCATCGGATTAATTATATTCGAAATGACGCGTACTACAGTCAAATTAGGCAGGTTGCTGAAAATCGATTAAAATACTATAAAACATGAAAAACTTTCTATCGTGTATCATTCCATTTATGCCAATTGTTGTAATAAAAAAAAATATGAAGAACAGATACATAGAAATGAAACTCCCAAAATGGAAAGTAATATGTTTGTTCATAGACTACCAAAATCTCTATCGGATGTAGTTCAATGTCCAGCGTGACTTTAGCTAGGAAAGTAGTCGTTTTCTGTTATATATTCACAAAAAATTACCTAATTTTTATCGTGGATTTTTCAATTCACAGAAAAATCTTTCTATTCAATATTCAATAGAGAATGTTTCCCTTTTTAACATGAAGAAGATTATCTTTTAGTAGCAGATGATTCCATATCTGATTTTATGAACACATATTTTCAAACAAATAAATATTGAGAAAACTTCATCAATTGTCGTGCCTTATCCCGTTATTGATTGGAATTAGTCATTGTTAAATTCAAACAATCAATTAATGGTTGAGATTCTTCTGAACTGAAATTAACATTGAAATCCCCAGCAAGAATCATCGGTAAGATAATTGGTATTTAAAAAACCTGAACCTTCAATAGTGAAGTGGAGTAATTGCTGATGAATAAATTTTATAATGTTTGATACCATTTTATTTGGAGAAAAGTGAAGAACAACGATAATCAAAGGTTGACACAGCGAACAACAGCAATGTTATATTTTTCATTATAATTATTCTGAGGATATGTTTTTTGTCAATTTTGAACGCTAATTAATAAATCATATACAACACATATTTCGTGTTTATTGAAAACTGTATACCGTATTTATTTTTTTAATTTTTTTTATAAAATTATATAAATTTCATCTCGAGATAGTATAATCACTGCCCACGGTGTAAACACTAGCAGAATACTTTGGCTGTTTGCACCTCCACTTCTTCTCGCCCGTTTTCAACTCTTCTTTAAAATTGTATTTGTAGTTTTTCATTAATAAAACAACATTACCACGCTGACTTTTCATGACTGATACTTGTATATCTATAATCGGTTACACGCAAACGACTGAGATTCACTGGACAAATCTAAGATGCTACTGTTTATCAATCAACCTGTTAATTATAAGGGGATGAGTGGGTATTTCCAAATTATAAATATATTCCCTGAAATCTACGTAGATTACCTGGCAAGTAATCTTCCACAAATAAAGTGTCATGATAATTGGGGCGACCGAGTTTACACATACCTGAAATCAGGTACACAATTTTGACCGGCCGAGATTACATACTCATTGGTGAGCATTACCTGATCATCGGCCCAGTTTTCAATCGCCCGTTAAGACACTTCTTAATAGCATGGTATATACCAAGTTAATTATCGCTATTTTAATAATTCTAATAATGTATTTTCTTCTGCCTACGCTTATGAAAGTGTATACTAATGTTTTTTGTTGCGATAATTCCAAAGTTTCAAATCGTCTCTAAGTGAGCTTGACCATGCAATAAAATGCTGGCAAAAAGGGGTCGTCACGAAGTTCTCAAATTTCGTGCAACACCTGAGAAAAACCAGCTCAAGAAAATGATAATTCATCGAGTATTTGGGGGCCAATTTGAGGTGAATTTCGTGTTGTATAATATTTGTGTGATGGATTCGTGGATGTTGTGTTATGTAATTTGTTTAGTGATTGAAAGAGATTTTTTGGATAAGGGTGTTGTGTGCTATTTGTGTTGTGATTTGTGGGCCTTGTGTGTAAAAAAATTGTTTGGATTTATTTCTGTGGCAAATTTGAGTGTTTGTGGATTGCCCAGCCGGCCGGTTCCCTACATTATTTCATTAATTGAGATAAATTATTTAGAAAGATGTGAGATTCAAGATATTCTATAGTCACTTTATAAGAAAAATTTAATGTTGATCAAATAAATAAAGACTTAGGTTTTTGGGCGCCCAAGACATCATTATATGGTTGATTTTTTCGTTCATAATTATTTATGGATGAAAGTATAAAATGCTCTCGTGAAAAAAAGGAGTAAAAAGTAGTCATTCAGTGGCCAATACGCTGTAAGCTTAAAGCCGTCATATGAACTCGGCATTAGTGACCTGATGCATTCCAAGCAATCGGTAACCAGGACAGCACCTGAATTTTCCAAAAAATATCAATTTATGATATCTTCGTTATTTTGAAACTTTTATATAGGTGAATTTTCATAAAATCGCACATGTTTACACCCTGGCAAAATCAGAGATTGTTCATGGATAATACCGTTATTGAATTGGAGAAATTCGTCTAGTTTTTGAAAAAACCTCTATCTTCGAAGCATTCTGTCTGCCCATTCTGTGCATTAATGATCATGGCATGGTAAAAATCACGTTTTAGTCTTAAGAATAACCTTGAAACTTCAAATTCAACGATGACTTATTTCCATTAGAATCATGTCCAAAATCGAAATTATGAGTTTGGTTGATTGAAGAAAGGTCGACGATTATCAGAGAACTATTCAAGATTGGTTAAAACTTTTTTATTGTTTCCAAAAACACATTCCCTCTTTCATCTAATTCATTCGGAGTAATATATTCCACTTCACAATGACACAAAAGAATGTTATAAAACGGACAATAGCTTTAAGGGTCATTATTTAAATGTCGATAGTTCTTTTTTCTTCGTATGCTTGTGTCAAACAGTTGAAAAGTTGTACCTTATAGAATGAATTATCGTCGATTGTTTACCGTTTGAAACACCGAATTCGAGGTTGTTTTTTTGGATATAAAACTTCATTCGTGAACTCTAACAAATACTTATTGGGAAAATAATTTAAGCAGCGAGCAAATAGCCATATTTTTTCAATTCGAAATACTCTTTCCATAGACAGGCTGTTCTGGTCCCCAGTTGACTTTTCGACGGTTTGAACTAGAAAAATCGCCCAAGAATCATGTTGAGTAATTGAACTTATTTGAAGAGAAGATTTTTCTCAACAGATGGCGTTTGTTGCCACATCAATAGAAAATCCAGTGAGGAACTTAATTTGATTTTCTTTCCGAACGTGAAATGAAAACAATTCGAATTCATATTGTTGAATGATTATGGAATTTAAAAAAATTTGTGAAGGAAGATTCTAATCAACTTTTAAGCTGTGCCTTTTGATTTCTCATGCCATTTGTCCTTTTTCTTTCGATATGGCACCATTTGTCGAATAATATTATCAAAAATCTGATAGTTTAGTGATACACTAAAAATTTATTCCAGAGGTTAAAAGAAGTCGAGGAAAAAACTATTTTTGGTGCAATCGCACGCGAAATGTGTATTTCGCGTTCTCAACACAGTCCGCGAAATTCAATTTCGCGGACGTTACCCATAGCAACGACCGCCAAACCAAACGTGACTTCCAAATTTGTCATAAAATACGACAATGTCGACGATTATTTCACATTCTGTTTGTCACACCAATCTTTAAACTCGCTGTAACATTTTACGTACTGCGTTTAGAATTTTTTGGTATTGAAACGGAAAGCGCCAAGTTTACAATACTTTTTAGCTCTGGAAGAGTGCAAGATACAAATATCACTATCAGACATATTTGCGTTTTGTCAAGAACTGCCAAAATGATTTGTATATTTCAACCATATCATTTCCATAGCAACGGTGTGACTTTGTTAACTAAATTGAACTGCTCTTGATTTTAAAGCAATAATATATTTATTTGCAGGTATCTAGTTTAATAATAAGTGTGTATGCCATGACCGCGAAACTTTTCAGCGACCTCAAGATTATCGTGCCTCGGCCCCAAGCGGCCTCGGCGATAACTTTTCTTTCGGTACGCTAAAAAGGTATTTCGCGGCCTTAGCATACAATAGTTATTTCTCCATTATTCATTCAAACACGACTGCGTAAAAAGTGTACTTTGAGAAATATGGAAACAAGATGACCAGAAAATATTGTCAGAAAATAATGTTTTAAGAAATTAAATATTAAACTTAATACTGTAACAATCTCACGCAGTCGGAGGTAATAATATATCTTCATTGTTAAATTAAAGAAGATGCCTCCGACTGCGTGAGATTGTTTACAGTATTAAGTTCAATAGTTTACCTCTTGAAACATAATTTTCTGACTATATTTTCTGGTCATATTGTTTCCATCTTTTTTAAAGTACACTGTTTACGCGGTGGGGTTTTTTGATTTTTCAAATTGATATTTTTATCGGTTTTTGTCTCCGGTACGTTCATCTCGAAAACTGATTATCTTCTACGTGAGTAACTAGCATATTCGCAAGTTCTTGTCGTCGACATTCACCAAATATTGATGAAACTTTGTTCATTGAGAGCAACTCACTCGGTGCCTCATGAATAAATTTCAAGACATCTTCTCTAGACATAACTTTAGACTTTTTTGGCTGGTATCCATATTCGCTCAACTTATGATAATCAGTTATGTTGATATTCTTATTTACCATTGAAGTCTTCTTTACCATTGATCATTCGGACCATAAGGAACTCGGAGAATATGTTCCAGCGAGATCGCCGAAATATCCAATCAGTCCTATTCTCTGTCAGGCGTCTTATTCGATAAGTATTGCTTTTTCCTATTTTTCTGCAATTTCTTCAGGAATCTCAAAACTTGTTGACTTCTTGAGTTTGACAGCTAGCGAAATTTGTTTCTCCAACAAGTAAATATAACATTTCCCTAGCAACAATACGATAAAATAAAAATATTTAACTCAAATCTAATTTTCGATTTTCTTTGAATATTTATATAACGAACTAGTATGACATGGAAGTTTGTATGCACCATATATATTAATACATATTTATGACCGACGATCTAACAAACACATGCCAAGAGGTGTAAATAGAAAATTACCCAAGAGCCGAGAAATGTTGACCAAGCAAAAAAGCTATTTAATCATCAATATTGCTTGAAATTATATTTGTCATCTAGATAAAATCCAAGATTCCCCTCTTTTTCTGCTATAATGATCAGTCGGAATTTCAATCATTAAAATAATTGATTTCCAGCAACAATATGCAACAGAATTATCATTTTAGATATTTTATTATACCTACCTACCTATAACTTGTAATATCTGAAATTGCAGAATAATTTTCATTAGTTAGATTGTAGGGGGGTCGATATGGCTACCCAGCCTCTCCTCTCCTTACCTCGACCTGTGATTCATAATTTGGTCAGCTTCCCAGATTTCCAACCTTCAAGTTTGATGCCTGGTGCAGTCTGAAGGCACTTTTCGCCGCTTCTTCCATTACACACAAGTGCAGTGGTGAAAGATTCAGCATTACCTCTGCAGTGGGGCACGTGAATATTGCCCTTGTGATTCCCAGACAGACTAACCGCTGCACTTTCTGCAGCTTGATTTGTGCCGAGAGCTGTTGGGTTTTTGGCCACCATACTAATGAGGCAAAGCTGACGATGGGTTTTATAATTGTTCGATATAACCAGTATACCATTTTCGGCTTCAAATTCCATGTCTTGCCAAAAACCCTGCGACAAGTCCAGGTTGCCGCTGTAGCCTTGGAAATCATATTTTCAATATGACTGTTCCATGGTAGTTTCTGGTCGATTATGACGCCCAGGTATTTGACATCATGTTTGCCCCTAATAGTGACGACCAGGTCATCGGCGTAAGATTGAGTCGTAATTCCAGATTCATGTAGCTTGACTAGCAGATTATCCACGGTCAGTGACCACAGCAAAGGCGATAAAACCCCGCCTGGGGACAACTTTTTTCCGCTGTCATTCTGACCGTTTTCTCTCCGAGAGTAGCTACAATGATTCTGCTTTCAGCATTGCATGTATGCATCTGAACAGTGAGGTGTTTATATTCCATTCCTCTAGCGATCTGATGTTGGAGTCATGTGAGATGTTATCGAAAGCACCCTCTATAATTACGAATGCATATAGAGCCATTTCTTCGGCCAAGTATGTCTTTCCAATGCTTTCAACTTGGTTCGTCTGCTGGACGTCTTTGGTATGAACACCACTGCAACCTACTTCCAGGCTTTCGGTATGTGACCGAAAATGAAATTGGCCTTGAACAGCCTTTTCAAGGAAGGCTCTATTATTTCGAAGCCATATTGTAATAAGGCTGGGAATATAACGTCCTTTCTGGTCGATTCAAAAGTTTTGAACCTCTTAATGGCCTATTTGATCTTTTGGGTGGTGATGAGTTCACCCGCTAGGCTCCTGCTGGTTCTGTTGGGGTTGGTGACACCTTCCAGCTGAGCACTTTCCAATTCGTCTCCAACAATCTTGAACTCAGGAAAGTGTGTCTGGATGAGAACACTTTTGCTTTCCTTCTGGTTTTCTGCATATCCACTGTTTGGCTTTTTGATAAGTTGAAACAGAGTCAAGAAAATGGATACAATTTTTTGTTTTTTATGCATTATTTTATTGTGCAATTGGTATGAGAATCGCTCCATAAAAAAGTATATAAATAGTAAATCGACTTAGTCTTTAACAATCATCTTTCGTTCGCCAAATCAAGATTTGTAATGACAATAATAATACAAAAAAGGTACAATAATATAACTGAATATTATGTTTGGAATTAGCTGTAAAGTGGGGATGAACCAGTGATTCCGTTCTCTGAAATTTCATTATTTACTATAACTTTGTATTACGAACAATTCATTTTATTTTCAATCAAAATCACTCCACCACTATCTGCATGAACTGAAGATTATTCTCTTTGTTTCAGTGATAATGGAAAACTGGCAAGCTGGGGAGCTGTCCTGGGATTCCTAGTGATGATGACTTTGGACGTTGGTCTCGGATAACCGGCATGTAACCTCTTAGAATTTTTAGAACAAATTTCAATCGCTAGGGCAACATTTTACTTACGAGAAGTGGAATTGACCCTTTTATCTTAAGAGGTGCTATAGCATTAATTTGTATTATATCATTAGTGTGTTAAGCGGCCACCGTAAGGTACCCTTCGTCATCGTGAATCCTAAAAATTTACCTTCTTTGTTTGTGGATACAAATCTTCTTCACAAAAAAGGATGTTATTTTCTTGAAAAATTAGTATTTCCAAAAAATAATTAAAATCGAAACAAGACGAAAATGATTCTATACGGAAGAGTTCGAGGAACAAAACGCCCCTTTTTTCAAAAATAGGATATGAGCATGGGTTCTACGCAGGATTGCATGAAAACCTATTTCTGCGACTATTCCCCTCATACTAATTCAACCAATGATCTGTCAGCATTTTTCAAATTTTATCATCCCTTGGGTTTTTTTTTCGACAATATCTCTTACAAACATACTTCCGTAATTGATTCTCGTGGTTAAGTCAAAAGAACTCTCGACATATGTTTGTCATCTGAAGTTACATTTTTGAAAGTGTCAAAATGAGTCGTTTTGGTACAAGTTCATTCGAACAAATTCAGACTAATATTCATAATATAACACCCAAAAATACAGTTACTTCCAAAAACTCAATTTGTAGACAATTAAGCTTATTTGGGAAATAGTCTAATCAAATATATCTCGGTCTATTATTTTTCAGGAAAAATTTGATCTAAAGATTATTGCTTATAAGTTACTTCCCTCGAAAAATTTAATGACAAAATCTCTCGCAATTTGCCTCGGGAGTTACTCATGCAACAATCTTTCGATCAAAATGTTTTCCGGCAAAATATTATTGATATATTGTAACTGAATATAACCTATAATTCATCACTTTCGGTTCCATTATATGACTATCAAGGACCAAAGCAGAAAAAAAAACTTATATGCAATATTGCGATGTGATTCAATGTCATATCTCATTTTCGAAAAACATGGGGCATATCAGTGGCGTTCTATTCCACAAACTCTCTTGTATAGGGTAGTTTATCGTTTTTTTTTGTTTTTATTTCCGGATATACCAATTTTTGGTAGAAAATGATATCTACAAAAAAGTGCTTCCGCTCTTTCTTTATTTCAAGAATTATTCGCAAAAATCGCAAAAACAACCGGGAATGACGTATTTTATAAGCATATCAGTTGGCCTGGACCAGACAACCCAGTGACAATATATTCGTCTATATCCATGCTAACTTTCTCAATGAAAAAGTTGGAGTACCCGATGACGAAGGCTTATTTTACGGTGACTGCTTAGTATATAAGAACCATGCACACTTTTCATGGGAATGGAGTATTCAGTCAAATTGCCTTTGTAATCGAAATCCCCGGACAGAATTCAAGCATAGGACCAGTTAAGCCACCAGAGCACAATAACAATTTAAATTTGGATATTACATATCATTAGTATTTTTTTGCATTGTTATACGTATGATATGAATAATAAAGTTATTGAAGTTGATATACACCAGCGATGACTTATATTCTGGAAAATGCTAGGAAACTTAAACTAATCAGATTTTTTTACAAATGTCGTTACAATCAACACAATCAAATAATACAATCAATAAAATAGTTTTCAAAATGATATATTATAAGTAGCAAGTTGCAAAAATATGACGGTTTTCCTCATTTTATGAGTCTTGATACTGTTGTATGTAAATATTGATCCCTATTTTAGCAATCTATTACTTCCAGATTAGTCACACTCCTGGTTACAACCAAAGATTCGAATGATTTGTCTGTATACCATAAAACACATGATAAAACTGCATGGTCCTTTCTCAATGTATTTACTCAATCGAATTGACTTACCTCTTTGATGAATTATTTTTGCGAGTGAAAACAGTATAAATACAACTTCCACGAACATTCATTATCCATATTTCACTTTTATTTCAGAAAAACTGTCGTGTTCCGAGTTTCAGTATATACATTGTACATAAAGATTTAGGATAATCTAGACCTAGTTGAATAGTGGGAGATGGAATAAATGGCCTTCATAAAAATACAATACAAGGTTTCTTTGGAAAAAATCGATAATCGAACATTTTTATCAAAAAATTTGTGAAAACGGCCCATAAGTGACTTAACAAAGTTTTTTGTTATTTATAAACTCATGGAAATTTTAAGTTCGATAAATATTTCAATATATTTCAAATATGTTTACTTTCCAATTCGAATTTGAATCGATTTCAACTATCTAAATAAAAAAGGAACATGTTGACATCAATTCGTTATTCGTCTTGAAATCTAATACCTGGGAGCCAATGTTTTTAAATTCATGAATAAAGGGCGCTTCTTCCAATTTTAGAAATTGTTTGCAGTTAAGTAGTTGTACACACATATGCTTATAGACTTTCGGGATTGTATGCATTAGTTTTAGTTTCTCTCATATGCATCTTTACCCGCATTACAGTTCTGCTAACAAGAGAAACAAAAACATAACGTATTTCTGCAGCGGAACAAAACTATTTGCTTATGAAGTACTTATTTTGTTTTATTTGTTTGACCCAATGCCAATTGTTTAACAACTACTGCTGTGATAGTAGACCTAAGTGTAGTTTTATAAATGAATAAATTTTAACTTATGAATTTGAAGTGTTGCATTTTCCCTTCCTTCTGTCATCGGTTGATATTTTTCATTCGAATTTCATCCTATACACCATCAATTATAAATTTTTTATTCAAAAAAAGTTTTAACTATATAACTCTTGCACGCTCTTGATTGGAACTAGTCGAAATGAGCAACCCTCAATTTGTTTCATTTGGATAAATCTTGAAACTAAAACTTATAATCAAAATTTCATTAATTAATGATATCATTGTTTTGAATGACCTTTGAACCTATCATTATTAACTATGTCCTCTTCAGTCTTGGTCCAGTAACTGAAGAGCAACTGCGTTGTGATGTCTGCCAGCCATCTTCTAGATTTCATTTGTCGCTGTCGAGATTGTAGATCACGACAAATATCCTGATTTTTCTGACATAACATAGTACATTGGTGTATTGTAGAACTCAATTTTTATGTTGGAATCGTTGACACCCCCTCAAGTTGAATTCCATATAACCAGACCTAGTTATAGATAAGAATATTTTTATGTAATAAGATCTGAGAATTTCTAGGCAGGTGCTATAGCGTATGGTAAACTATAATTTTATCGAGGGTAATATCATAAGTTATTTTTTTAATTTTCGAGAAAGCATTTTGCCTTGAAATTTCACTGAGTGCGATTTGCGGTCTTATTATCTGATTAAACCACGAAAGCGAAGCTTGAGTGGTTTAATCTTTGATTATACGGAGTTGAATTTCCGAGAGGCAAAATCCTTCAGTACGAATGATATTTGATGAGAATATTTCCCCCGAATCACATTTAACACTGAATAAAACTACCCACCAGAGTACATGTTATATTCGAAATTTCAACGTGGAAAATTACAACAATTCATCTCATTCGAAAATCGAAGGAATGTTTCACAGATTCATTCATTTATATGATAATTCACTACTCTTAATAACAAAAATAAATATATATATATATATATATATATATATATATATATATATATATATATATATATATATATATATATATATATATATAAAGGAACTACAAATTGGAAATTTACAACATATGGGAGAATATCATCTAGAGATGTGTCAATACTTACAACTTAGGTGTTGACATTATGGTAATACATACAGAAAATGGTAGTTGTGTCATACTAGTATAAACAGAGGCAAACTACTGTTCATTACAACACTTATACGTTAAAAATTATACATGGTTGGTGACATAAAAACTAATTTTATTGTATACATTTCAACGTATACGTGTTGTAATGAACAGTAGTTTTCCTCTGTTTATAGTATTACACAACTACCATCTTCGGTATGTTTTATTACGATAATGTCAACAACAAAATTTCACTTAACACCGAGCCAACCAAACTCACCTAAGTTGTAAGTATTAATACATCACTGGATGATAATCTCTCATATGTTGTGAATTTCCAATTTGTAGTTCCCCGATGATGGAATAAAATTAATTCCGAAAGCTTGGACAAACTTATAAGAGTTTTCTTTTTGACATTGCTGCATTCCCCACTATTAACTAGTTTAAATATATATACAGGATGACCCACACTCGATGACCTATTAGGCGTTTCTGGAGAACGGGACACAGGATTATTTTGAAAATTTGTTTTTTTGGGTAATTAGTTCTGCTCTATCCCTCTAAAAAGTAGCAACAACTTTGATATTTTAAATGAGACACCCTGTATATTATTGCATTTTTAGATTTGCTATTGCTTTACGATCATTTTTGAATAATACTTCCCTATACCTATCTCAAGCGGTTTTCGAGAAATTCATTGATTTCCTTATTTTTTGTGCAAAACAATTACATGGTTATTACTGTAGTATTTGGACTCGAACAAAGCTGAATTCTGGGTGTAGTTCACCAATGTTCTGTGCATTATTTATGTTCAAGGGGATTGGTTCTTCATTATACAGGGTCGTTCAAAATTTGCGATTTTTCTGATAGATACAAAAATGGTGAAAAGTAAATTTCTTTATTATCGAATATCCTGAAAGACAATTGAAGTTCCTTTCAAATGATTTAACATGATCCTCCACCTTAATGATCTGGTTCCCGAAATAAAAGCAAATTTCTATAAAAATCGGATTATTTTGCCATATTTTGTATTAAATGTCATGGAATATGTCATTATGAAAATTTGACAATTGGTGCATCAATAATAAAACGTTTGCGCGTTCATTACCAAAAAGTTGATCAGAAAAGCATCAAAATGGAAGGCAATAACTATGCAAACGAAGTTTTGATGAAATTGTTTATCTTCGTGGTCAATGTGATCAAATTATAGCGAGAACATGCAGAAGGTTCTGTGATGTATTGAAGTATATGAATGTTGAAATGACGAACTGACTGTATAAAGAATGATCAATATACAGGTATTCCAAACTTGAGTGACTATTGGACGTTTCTGGAGGTCTGAGATATAAATACTGCAGTGTTGCAACATGTACTTTATCTAATATCAACTTTCGAATTTCAAATGGAACACCCATTATTCAATTCCGTTTTTGGATTCTACTGGATTCTACAAATACAAATAACTTTTACTGGACATGTTGTATTCCTATCTCTACCGTTTATTGAATATTGATTATTTTGTAATTGTTTTGCTACCTACTTTAATTCTAATATCTCCTTCTCTGTTACCCACACAGGACTCAAATTCAACTTTCTCCCAAAAAATATTGAGTAATTTCAGTAGCAGTAGATAGGAAGATACTCAGTTTCCATTACATCGAAAGATCTTGAATAAAGTCCCAAAGTGCAGCAGAACCCGCAGTTTTCTTTATCAGAAAAAACCTTGAGACTTGAGGTTTCATCGCACTCTTGAAGATACAGCTGGAACTTGAATTTTTCTCTAACTCACAGATGCAATTCAGTTTCGGCATTAAAAAAATATCTGAGGAAATTTTGGAAATAGATATGAGTCATACTCGGAAAAAAAACAAATTAGGGAGTAGAAACTGAAATGATATATACAGGATGATCTGAAAAATATTTACTAATGGACGTTTTTTCGAGTATGACAAACCTATTTCCAAATTTTCCTGAGATATATTTTTAATTATCTTTGCTAGAAGTGAATTGCATCATCCAGTTTCAGCTCCAAAAGTATGAACATTTTTGAGCGGATCATCACACATTGATTTGATTTCTTAGTCAGATCATTTCAATTGGGTAATATTATCTATTTCGATTTGTCATACTGGAAAATGAAAATGGTAGTAGTGTGCCGTGACCAGAAAAGAGCAAGACAATCTTTTAGTTTGACAAGCAGTGATTTTCATGGTGTTTCTTTCAAAATAGATAATAAATACATTTTCAAATGTAGATATTTTAAATTTTTATAGAAACTTGCTTTTATTTCGGAAACCAGACTATTTAGGTATAAGAACATGATACATCATTTGGAATGCCTTCTATTTCTAAAGTTGGATGGGTACCAGAACAAAGTGTTGAAGAAGTGTTATACTATTTCAATAGTTATGATGTAAATTTACAGTTCACCTCAGAATTGGAAGAACACAAAAGTATTCCCTTCCTAGACATGACAGTGTTAAGAGGTGAAGACAACAGTCTCCGTACTAAATGGTATAGGAAACCGTACTGCAGCAATAGATTCATAAGTTATCACTCGTAACACCCACCCCATATGAAAACAAATCTTGTCTTAGGTCTGAAGAATAGAGTCATTAAGTTACCCCATCCAACTTTACAAATAGAAGGCATGAATGAACTAAAAAACATTCTCATAGAAAACTCGTACCCCACAAAATTTATTAACAAGTTATTATTCAATACCCAACACAGAACAAATTTGAATAACCTCCAACACCAAAACGACAATAAAAGTTTGAACAGTAATAATAATAATAATGATGACAATGTTGTCATAGCAAACCCAAATAACGTCGTGGTGTATAGAACACTTCCATATATGAAAGAACTGACTTCAAAACTAATCAATATTTTCGAATCTGAAAATTTCAAGGTGGCCAAAAAGCACATTAAAACAGTTTCCACGTTATTCTCAAAAGTAAAATCCCCCCTTAAAATCGCAGAATGTTCACATGTAGTTTATAGTATCCCATGCTTGAATTGTGATAAAATATATATAGGCCAAACAAGCAGGAATTCAGCAGCACGCATTACCTCACACAAAAGTGACTGCAACAGTTGTGCACTTGCAGAACACACGATAAAACTTAATCACTTCTGTAATTTCAATAATCCAGAAATATTAACGATAGAAAAAAACCAAGAAAAAAGGAATTTTCTGGAAATGGTTCACATAAATAATCAACCGGCGTGCATGAATAAACGTTCTGACATATCAAATTTGAGCGTAATCTATAGCTATGTGTTGAAAATGGACAACAAAAGCAGAGCCCTCCCTGATAATACGGAAAATAAACACCTTGCATCTTTTTCCAGTAGTGAGAAAAACAAATCGATAATAGATATTTGTACGAATTTACCTTTGTTTTCAATCTCTTTCTTTCATAGTCGAAGTAGACAGAGGTCGAAATATTATGTACCTGTATAATAAAAGTGTTTGTGTTTTAGTGAATTGCATTTTAAGTATGTTTTAATATTATGTGTGTCTCGCTATTTTTTATTTGTAACAGTCTCACGTTGGTAAGTTTCTTATATTTTTCCAAGTTCCTTTTGTGATTAGCAATTGTTTTCTTGTTTCTAGATGTCTTGAAAATGAAATAAAATAAATTTCGAAAGCTTGACAAATAACAGAGAGTACTCATTACATTGGCCTTCTGAACTGACTGCAACCTCAGGAGAGAGATAAAAAAATCCATTTTTTTCCTCTAATCCTCCTTTCGTATATATATATATATATATATATATATATATATATAGGGCAACCCACACTCGATGGCCTATTAGACGTTTCTGGAGAACGGGACACAGGATAATTTTGAAAATTTGGGTCTGCTCTATCGATTTAAAATATTCTCAGGGCTGCGGCGTTGCCGCTTATATTGAAAAGTAAAAACAACTTTGATTTTTGAATGAGACACCCTGTATATTATTGCATTTTTTGCTTTGCTATTGCTTTACGATCATTTTTGTATGATACTTCCCCATACCTATCTCAAGCGGTTTTCGAGAAATTCATTGATTTCCTTATTTTTTGTGCAATACATAACTTCAATTAAATGTTTATTACTGCGGTAATTGGACTTGTACACAGCTGGAATTTCGGGTGTAGTTCACAAATGTACTGTGCATCATAGTAATGTTTAAGGGAATTCGTTCTCCATTATATAGGGTGGTTCAAAATTTGTGCATTTTCCGATAGATACAAAAATGGTGAAAAGTATATTTTTTTAAATGGAACACCCTGTATATTATCGAATATTCTGAAAGACAATGAAAGTTTCTTCCAAATGATGTATCATGTTCTCATACCTAAATAGTCTGGTTTCCGAAATAAAAGCAAGTTTCTATAAAAATTTAAAATATCTGCATTTGAAAATGTATTTTTTATCTATTTTGACAGAAACACCATGAAAATCACAGCTTGTCAAACTAAAAGATTGTCTCGCTCTTTTCTGGTCACGGCACACTACTACCATTTTCATTTTCCAGTATGACAAATCGAAATAGATAATATTACCCAATTGAAATGATCTGACTAAGAAATCAAATCAATGTGTGATGATCCGCTTGAAAATGTTCATACTTTTGGAGCTGAAACTGGATGATGCAATTCACTTCTAGCAAAGATAATTAAAAATATATCTCAGGAAAATTTGGAAATAGGTTTGTCATACTCGAAAAAACGTCCATTAGTAAATATTTTTCAGATCATCCTGTATATATCATTTCAGTTTCTACTCCCTTATCTGATTTTTTTCCGAGTATGACTCATATCTATTTCCAAAATTTCCTCGGATATTTTTTTAATGCCGAAACTTAATTTGCTACTGGAAGTTAGAGAAAAATTCAAGTTCCAGCTGTATCTTCAAAAGTGCGATGAAACCTCAGGTCTCAAGGTTTTTTCTGATAAATAATATATATATATATATATATATATATATATATATATATATATATATATATACGGGGCTTGTGGCTCAGTGGAACGAGCGTCGGTCTTGTGTCAACTGTTTCCACCTGGCGCGGGTTCGATTCCCGCAGCTGGTGATACATTTTTTCAAGGTCCCAAGAGTGGTTTCGGATCCCACTATAAAAGGTAAGGTCCCCGTGATCCTAACTCGTACAAGTTTTCATTAACTTCTGAGGGTTGGTCAAACAACTAAGAAAGCGGTTAAAAACAATGTTCACAAATATATATATATATATATATATATATTTCATTATGAAATACAATATTATTGTAGCTGGAACTAATTTTGACAAAAAAAATCCCCTGCTAGGAATCGAAACCGAGCATTTCGCGTGACAGTCTGAAAAAAAAGGTATGTTTAAAAATTATTCTCATTGATCATCGAAATATTGAATAGATGAAAGTTTGATCTACCCATGATGATAAAAAAAAATGCCAAAAAGGCAACGAGCACGCGGTGTTTGTACCCATCCAAGAACCAACCGTTCCTGACGTGTTGCTTGACTTCGCAAAACAGTCTCAATCAAAATGGATTTATTGCCAATCCAATCCAAAAAGATTTAATATGCAATATTCAGATACAATTGACTCATCCTACTATATACATGTTATGAGCTACTATACAATGTTATCTAAAACTATGTATGAATACACGCTTGCTCCGCCTGGGGGGAGCGAAAGGTGCGCCACCGCCTGTTGGCGATAACTGGGTATATTCCAGGTTTGTTGTCATTTTAAAAATTCCAGTCTGACTTCCCTCCTGCGTCAGCTTATGGGAATAATATACTATAAGTGAATTTTGATAATTCAAGCGTCAGTTTCTTGTCTATGTGTTTGATGTTATTCAGGTGAAAGTCTGGAAAAAGGAAGGGCTGGATTTATTGCCTGTTATATATATATATATATATATATATATATATATATATATATATATATATATATATATATATATATATATATATTATATATATATATATGTATATATATATATATATATATATATATATATATATATATATCTAATATATAAAATTCTCGTGTCACAATGTTAGTTACCTTACTCCTCCGAAACGGCTTTACTGATTTTAACCAAATTTCATATGCATATTCAGTAGGTCTGAGAATCGGCTACTATCTATTTTTCATACCCCTAAGTGATAAGGGTTGTTCACCCTTAATTTTTTTTTTTAATATTTCGACAAAAGTTTGTTTTTATTTTTTTATGATACATTATTCAAAAACACATACAACCCTAAATTTTCACCCTTCTACGATCAACCCCTATTTTTTGGCAAGATTTTTATTTTTATTACTCTTAATTTTCACCCTTCTACGATCAACCCCTATTAGAATAGAAAAACGGGAAAACAGGAAAACGGGATAACGGGATAACGGGAATAACGGGATAACGAAAAAACGGGAAAAGGTGATAACGGAAAAATGGGATAACGGGATGACAGGATAAGGACATAACGGGAAAACGGAATAACGGGATAAATAAAAAACAGGAAAACGGGATAACGGGAATACGGGATAACGAAAAAACGGGATAACGGGATGACAGGATAAGGGGATGAGGGGAAAACGGGATAACGGGATAGAGCAAAAGGGATAACAGAAAAACGGGTAACGGGATAACGGGAATAACGGGATAACGGGATGACAGGATAAGGGGATAACGGGAAAACGGGATAACGGGATAACGGGAATAACGGTAAAACGAGATAACGAGACAACAGAAAGCGGAAGGAGTCAAAAGCATAATCTAGATGGAACAACATAAAGGAAAACATAGAAAAAAAGAAATTATATGCGGACATTGGACAGGACAACGTCCTATATATATATATATATATATCAACAAATGGAAGAAATGTAATGGACATTGCCCTCAAAGAAGATAAGGTCATGATTCACAAATACAATACATAAAAATATATACATATGTACAACAGTCTTCGCTCAGGAGACCTGCCGACGGATACATACAATTCTTATGGGGTATGAGAGTGGGTAGGAACAGTTACTCACTATGTTTCCATAGCGAGGAGATGCCTGTCGTGACTCTAATGCCCCGCACGATTCCGATGGCGGAAACAGTGGAGGACAATTAATTTGTTAAAATGCATATTCCGCTTTTCGCCTGAATGCATGTTTTTATTGGTTTGGATACTTAGAAAATTGAAGTGTGGTTGAATGTTTCGTGGGTTATATGTGCTTTACCAGAAAAAGTAAAAGATAAAAACACTGGTTTAAAATCGCGGGACAGTCTGGTTACATATCCACTACTCCATTATAATATTCTATTTTTTGACAAAATTCATAAGACCAAAATGGCGGCTCCGAAATGGCGGACGATCTCTGTGATTATGCTCCGATTCTATTAAAAATTGATATATAGTTGTTTCCAGGATGGCGGACGAGTTAATCTTCAGATGGTCTCCCTATTGAAGAACTAGATAGCTCAAGGTCTCACAATAACGATGCTTAAACAAAAATGCATAGATCAAGGCGTAATAACTGGAAAGCACACAATAAAATAATTAATAAAAAACCTTTTTGAAAAAAGTCACAATTGAAATGCGCTAGAAAGTAGAAAATAATTGCTTTGGATGTGTTTGTAGGTTATTTCGTGAATCACAGATTCAAGAGCTTGTCGCGCAAAGTTTTCAGTTCGAATACCAAAGAGACAAGCTTTTGAATCTGTAACTCACGGAATAACCAACATCCAAAGCAATTATTTTTCAGTTTTTAGCGCATTTGAAGGAAAACTTGTTTTTAAAAAGGCTTTTTATTAATTATTTTATTTAATATTTTCAACAACCTTGGACCTCACTTATTGGTATGCCATTTGTTATTCTACCTACATATAATATGGTCATCATAAAAACGGAAGAGCATACTACTTAAATACATAAAAAATGTTACGTTTATCTTACACCGGTTTCCTCTATATTTATATTTTTCAAATATTCTAAAACCTTCCTTTTTTTGTTATTCCACCAACATATACCATGATTATCATAAGAGCAGAAAGGCATACTACTAAAAAACGCAGTTTTGTTTTTATATTTTGCAATGTTTTATGCGTATGCCTGTAATTTTCACTCTCACAAACGATATGCCAATTTCTTGTACATCATACGTTACCATAAACATATGAAAATAGAGTGGCATAGTGATTAAAGTCACGGAATGTCATTCAATAACTGTTCAAAATGTTTGCAATGTAAAAAGTATTTGGGCATACGCAATCGATATACCATATTTTTTTAAGCAGATTTATAACAAGAACAGTGGCAGCCTGTTTAAAAACGCGAAAAATTTCCTTGTTCAAATACAAGATCACGTGACCATACCAGCCCTTCGGGCCCACCCTAACGGTATGCCAATGATTTCAGGAGATTTTTTTTTTGAATTTCATTACGAAATACTTGGCAGCCTGATTAAAATCGTACCAAAACACATATTTTGAAAAAATTATGAATTATTTTGTAATAAGAAGAACCCAGGGCGACTCTTTGATTCATGCATTATTATCATGAGGATATACGGACAATATTGTCCTCTGAAAGGCATACTGAGTAAAATCTTGTTAAAATATGGCACTATCCCACGGTCTATTAGTAACATGGAATAAAGACATACCTACTTTGAATTGTCACAATTCTCTTTAACCAGAAGCGTTGCCTTCAACATAGAGTAGTAACACCATAAAGATGATTTGCTTTTCTTTGATCTTTCAGAAAAGTACTTTTTTAATCCAATGATAATTTTTTTCCATCTTTTTCAACCTTTTGACGCAATTTCTGCAGCAATAAACTGTTCACCGCATCTGCAGCTTCAATTTCTACATCTTCTGGCAAGCATCTTCATAACTATTTTCGTTTTCTGTATTAAAATCGCACATTTTTAGGATAATTTCAACCAAGAGTCATTAATATCGACTATTTCCCTCATGATTTTGAACCAATCATATGCCCGAAATTTCAAACAGAAAACCAATAAGATCAGATTTATAGTGATAAAACATCTTGCTGTTTTATACTAATAAAAAACTTTTTAACAAAAAATTAATCCGACGAAATACGGAACTAAAAAGTAAAAAATCAAATAAACCTTCTTAGTCTCAATAACTAAGCTCCTAAACTAATATAAGTAACTAATTTTGAGTCGGCGCCAAACAAACAAGCAAATGAATTAGGTCAGGCGAAAAATGATGGCATCGAGTTGCGCGGTGTCATTCTGTTAATTTTTTTGAAGTAATTTAATGATCTTCGTTGATTGTTTGTTTGGCGCCGACTCAAAATTAGTTACATTAATTTAGGAGCTTAGTTATTGTGACTAAGAAGGTTTATTTTTTTTTTACTTTTCAGTTCCGTATTTCGTCGGTTTAATTTTTTGTTGAAAAGTTTTTATTTTTAAATTTTTTGTAGCTGAATTCTACTAATTACTACCTACTTGTTTTTTTATTACTTCCAAAATACTTACTTACCCACCTCACTTCAGCTATTACCAGTTAAATAATATGATTATCTACTTTTACTATTTGTTGTAATATAAATTATTTTTACACGCTTTATATAAACTTCACTTGTATGTTTGTTCGTTTGTTTGTTTGTTTGTTTGTTTGTAACCGACTCCTTTGGGCGCGATTTTGACCCACTTCCAAACGTCCGAATGTTTTGAAAATTGGCAGATGTACATAATTCCGGAGACAATGCATTAAGAAATTTTTGTGTGGAGAAAAAACAAAATGGCGGCTCCAATATGGCGTACGAGTTTTGTGATTATGGTCCGATTCGCTTTAAAATTGGTATCCGAGGGTTTTTGTGGTTGGAGATTATGATTCTTTTGTCAAAATTGGAAAATTCAAGATGGCGGCTCCAAAATGGTGGACGAGTTTTGAGATTATGGTCTGATTCTATTCAAAATTGGTATGTGGGGGTTTTTGGGATCGAATATTATGATTCTTTCGTAAAAATTGAAAAATTCAAGATGGCGGCTTTAGAATGACGGCCGAGTTTTGTGATTATGGTCTGTTCGATTAAAATTGGTATGTGGGGGTTTTTGGGTGAATTTATATTCTTTTGAAAAATTGGAAAATTCAAATGGCGGCCGAGTTTTGTGTTATGGTCTTTTTTAAATTTGGTATCTGAGGGTTTTTGTGGTCGGAACTATTTTTTTTGTCAAAATTGAAAAATTTAAGATGGTGGCTCCAAAATGGTGGACTAGTTTTGTGATTATGGTCTGATTCTATTCAAAATTGGTATGTGGGGGTTTTTGGGGTCGAATATTATGATTCTTTTGTAAAAATTGGAAAATTCAAGATGGCGTCCGAGTTTTGTGATTATGGTCTGATTCTACTAAAAATTGGTATGTGGGGGTTTTTGGGGTCGAATATTATGATTCTTTTGTGAAAATTGTAAAATTCAAGATGGCGGCTTGAAAATGGCGGCCGAGTTTTGTGATTATGGTCTGATTCTATTCAAAATTGGTATGTGGGGGTTTTTGGGGTCGAATATTATGATTCTTTTGTAAAAATTGTAAAATTCAAGATGGCGGCTTGAAAATGGCGGCCGAGTTTTGTGATTATGGTCTGATTCTATTCAAAATTGGTATGTGGGGGTTTTTGGGGTCGAATATTATGATTTTTGTTAAAATTGAAAAATTCAAGATGGTGGCCGAGTTTTGTGATTATGGTCTGATTCTACAAAAAATTGGTATGTGGGGGTTTTTGGGGTCGGAGATAATATGATTCTTCGTAAAACTGGAAAATTCAAGATGGCGGCTTGAAAATGTTGGCCGAGTTTTGTGATTATGGCCTGGTTCCGTTCAAAATTGGTTTGTGGGGGTTTTTGGGGTCGGAGATTATGATTACCTTATTTGTTAAGATTATTCCATTTTTTTATTTGCAAAAAAATAATAAAGCTAATAGTTTTTATCAATAAACCAAACTAAAAAGTAGGAAATAAATAATAGTTTTAAAAACTAAAGAACACGCTTTTATAGAAAACCAGACTAAAAAAATAAAAAATAAGAAAAAAATGTATTTTATTTAAAAAAAAGCGTGGGGTGCATGGTATCAATAATTATATAGTACATTACACACCGAGGCCATACCATGCACCCCACGCTTCTTTTGAAATAACATACATTTTTTTTTTTTTCTATTTTTTTAGTCTGGTTTTCTATAAAAGCGTGTTTTTTAGTTTTTTTAAACTATTATTTATTGTTCTTCTGGTTAGTTTATTTCATTACTTTGTTTATCATTCCATCCTCTCATAGAACATAATGATTGTGACGTATGTAGGAGAACAAAAATGATGACAATAGCGATCTGTCATTGTCAACTACATATGTGTGCCAATGTTCACAAGTGAAAAATCAATTATCCCCTATTTTTCTACCCGTAAGGGTAGATAATTCCATTCGAGATCCAAATATGATCAACTATGAGGTATACCCTAGCTAATAAAAAAAAATCCAAATCGAAGAACCCAGTACAAAGTTATGCCTGAAAGAATCGGTTAACGGACCAGAATTTAGAGGGTGAGTGATCAATATCCTTCATTTTGCTACCCTTAGGGGTGGATTTCATCTTTTAATTTCAAATGGGACCAACTTCGAAGTACACCCTATCCACTAAAAAAAGAATTATCGGAATCAGACGTCTCAGTAAAAAGTTATGCGTGTCCATACATAAAAAAAAATATACGCGTCGACTAGAGAACCTCCTCCTTTTTTGTTTCGTCGGTTAAAAACCACCAGTAGGTTCGAGATTGTTTTGGGATGAAACCACACTAGGTGAGGACATGTTATGAGAGGACATGTCAATGCATTCAATTCATATATTATATATAATTCAATTCCTATAAGGAAACAGGAAATGCAAAATTGAATCAATAAGGAATTTTGAGCTGACTACATATAGTGATTTGATATTGAAATTCGAATATATACCTTTTTCAACCTGTTAAATGAGCCAAGTAAGGCAATGCATCATTCAACTCCCATATTCTCAGACAATCAATAAATGTTGTGGAGTAGTAGTTAGGTAACAAGACTGTCATGCAAAGTCGAACCCGACGTTGTTCGAAGTCGTACCTGGTTTTTATCAGCTAATGTTCTTTCTGGTATTTTCTTATGGTGAAGTGGTAAATAACTGTGTTTGTAGCGAAATATGCTTGATTTTCCAAATTAAATTTTGTTGGGTTCGTTCTTCAAAAAATATTTTCTCAATCTCCTTTTAACTTGATGATTTTTTTCCCTCGATACCACATATCTTTTGTTTTCTTCTCGAATTCTCGGTTTTCACGCACTTCCTGTTGCACTTTTCATTATTTTCGTTTATTTGACAGATTTTATTCACTAATAGTTTCTAAATACCTTATATACTATATACATGATATATTCAAAATCATTTTTGACGTTTTCTGTTTTTCATATTTTCAATATTCATAATTTTTCATCAAGATCTTTCCAGGCATCTCATTGGCTATTGTGTTCAGTTCATATACAGAATGTTCTAACATTAACATTTTGTTGTCTGCTTGTGCTCAAAAATATATTAGTAAATTTTGATTTCTGTAATTTTTATAAATTATGCCAATTGCTTGTAATGTTGAAAACATGTTTATTTAAAACATAGGTATCGACTAATATTATAAAAGGTTTCAGAAAAACGGTAGAATCCTCAGAAAAATTGTAAAATAACATAACATAACATCAATTACTAAATATCAACATGTTATTTATGTTCTTTTTCAGTATATTATTTTCATTTGAACTCTTCGAACATTTAACACGTACTTCTAAACATAACAATATATATAAATTTATATATATATATATATATATATATATATATATATATATATATATATATATATATATATATATATATATATATATATATATATATATATAAATTTAGAAATAACGACTGAAAATCGGTATGAACAGTGGGGAATAACGGGGATCTTCAGTCAGCACAAGTGTTGAACTATGAAAAACTCTTTAATACGATGGACCGAGCTTTCGTTTCAATTTTGAAACTTCTTCAGGGTCCTAAAATATGTAAATGACATTATTGTGAAAAAAATACTTCATTTCAAGTATTTTTTTCACAATAATGTCATATGGTTATATTGATGGTATATTTGGATTCTGGGGACCATGATCGACGAATTTCATTTCATTTAAGTCTTCTTGTGATGACTTCCCTAATACGTAGTATTTCTATTGAAATCTACTCAACGATATCGTTATTATTGATGATTTATGTTATGAAAAATATACATTGAAGTTTTGCATTTATGATAAAAAGTTATAACTGTAATCGAATCAGTCGAATTACATGACATGATGTGATTTCCAAGTCAACTCAGGGATAAGATCAAGTTGTATTGAGAAAAAAAAATGTAAATAAATACAAATTAAATATTTTCTCCTACAAGGAAGAAGTCCCGAAATGTTTTTCTACTCCAGGCCTAGAGATTTTTCGATCCTGCTCTGGATAGCAGTCACAAAATTATCCTGTAAATTAATGTGAGAACCAGACTTCGACCGATTGGGCTATCGCGACATTTTTGATAGCGACCTGAGGAACACGCAAATGGAATGAGTTATATCGTCGATTCGTTCCGGTTCCGGAGTGACTTATTTCCGGTGGGAATGCCGTTGTTTTCAGCCGTGTTGACGACACCGCAGTAGCGTAGATGTTTGGGCCGTAATGTTCCTGCATAATCGCATAGCCGCAGGAACATTTGAAAATTCTGGAAGTTGCAATAGTTTTCAACCTTGAATATGTTGGTGTTTTGAACGATCAGTTTGAAACAATCTATCAATGTGTCTTCATTAATTTTGGGAAGTTGAATACATAAGCTGATATTAAATAAAAGCCACAACATAACTGATAATTACGATTTTTTGTTGAACGTTTCAAGATTTCCTTGGCCATCAGATTTGAAGTAGGTATATACGTCTGCTTGAAATTTGTTATTGTAGAGAGTTGGATAATATACGTCAAATTGTGGTTTGCAGGAAAAAGAGGTCTGAATTTCAGAAAATTGCCAACGTTTATTTCATGTCTTCTTCAGAGCTGAAAATACGTAATAGGTTTGCACACCTGAGATGGAAATATTGTTATCAAATAACTAATAAAAATTGTACAGACAGTATGAATGAAACAAAATTTCTAACAGCTTGCCTAAAACTACGATACATTAAAATCAGATAAAATTGAATGCAATAAATACGTAATGTTAAGGTTAAAATTATATATAAAATAAAATCGTGTGCGGTCGGGGGACGAAGTTCCTTACGCTTTTACTGCAACTCCAAATTTAATTCGATATGGAGATTTAGATTGTTTATCTATACTATTATAAAGTTGTAATTGTCTGTTTGTTTGTTTGTTCGAGCCTCACGCAAAAACTACGGGACCGATTTTGATGAAATTTTTTGTGTTTGAAAGCTTATGCTTAGACTCGAAAACTGGTATGTAATTCATTTCGCTTCGATAACGGGAACAGGATATGTAACAGCTAAACCACATTCCTTCACAACCAAGTGCTACCAAATAAGGGTTCAATTTCTCAGAATGAAGGTCTGATTCAGTCAATTTTAAAATTCCTTTTAACGACGTTTCGACAAAGTTTTTGTCATCTTCAGGTTGAAAAACAAATATTCTATTTATATTTCTGCTTTCGTATTGTACGAATTTTGTTGAAGATGTGTGATTTCGTTGTTATTGGGAATGGTTTATCACTTCATTAATACAATGGATTATTTAGAAAATTAAATTACATGAGCCCACTGTATTTTTATGGCAGCAGTTCAGGATCTGTTTTCATTAGTAAGTACTATAAAAAAAGATAAAAAATGTTGTTTTTGATATCATTTCTATTGTAAATACTGTTGGGGTCTTTTTTCAGATGTTCTTGTTCTTGGATTTCATTCTTTGATCGCAATTTCAAAGTTGTTAGTGTCAAACTCATGTTGATTTTTTTTTCGTGTTTGTCATGTCAGTTTTTGAATACTTGTATTCGCTTTTTCAAGTGTTGTTTTGTTTGACCTATATAGGTACTTTGACAGTCTCTACATGGTATTATATATACTGTATGAGTTGGTATGTTCTTTATTACTTGGTTTTAATTCTGAATAAATGGTGTTATTTGTATACTGTGGTCAATGTGAAATAATGCGGTTGTGTTTTGTTCATTCGAGCATCACGCAAAAACAACTGGACCGATTTTAATGATCCACTTAAGCTTATGATTGGATTCAAAAACTGGTATGTCATCTCGCTACGATGACGGGAACCATACATGTTACAATAACACCACGTACATATACCGGGTGACACAGGATATCGGGTCACCCCTGTAACTTCTGCATTCGTGAACGGATTTTTCTGAAATTCGGTACAGTTATATAAGCAACCATTTTGGATTTGATCACATTACAATCCAATATGGCGGAGTTCCGGTTTTTCTGCAAATGCCAGCAACTTTGTTTTTTCAAAAAGAACACCCTGTATATTTTTATATATTCAAGTTCAACAGGTCAAAACAAGTCCAAACCTTATGTCAAATGTAATTTTTTTGAAACAATTGAAATTAAAATTGTTTTTTCATTTAACTCGTGGATAAATGAGATTTGGTCAAGGCTATTCCCAACAGAGAAACATAATTTTTTCTGAAAAATTATTTTTTGTGTCATTTATTCAGTCACATCACATTTTGATCAAAAATTCATTTTTTTCAAATGAAACCCCTATGGGCCATCTACCTGTCTCTCTAGAACATTCATTGAGGATAAAATTTGTAATTTTTGTAATTCGGTGCAGTAACAAATTGTGTAAATTCAAAAATCTACAACTAGTTCTTGAGTTTCCTTGCAGTTCGAATAATTTTTCAACTTAGTAAGCTGTGAAAAACAACATTTCTGAATCTTGTCAACTAATTGTGTTTCGCTGTCATCTTTCATCTCAACTCTCGAAAATTAGTTAACTTCCGAGAATTAGTTTAGTAGAAATGTAAAATCAAAATTATAGTTTCACAAGCAGTGAACAGGTTGATATGTTATTAATTTACGGAGAATTCCTTAAAAACAGTGTCGCCGCTTGTCAGTTATACGTTGAACGATACCCACACAGAAGACACTCGCAAAGAACCTTTTTCAAAAATGTGGAGAGAAGATTCCGAAAGGAACCCAAATGAATGTTTTGCTTATGTTGATTTTGATCCAACCGCCTCGACGCGGGAATTGGAATCCCAATGCAATGTCAGTCGAGAAAACGCTAGAAGAATAAAAAAAACACCATTATCGTGCTTATAAGTATAACTTACACAATTAGTTGACAAGATTCAGAAATGTTGTTTTCCACAGCTTACTACCTTGAAAAATTATTCGAACTGCAAGGAAACTCATGAACTAGTTGTAGATTTTTGAATTTACACAATTTGTAACTGCACCGAAATACAAAAATGATGTAAATTTTTTCCTTAATGTTTGTTCTAGAGAGACAGGTAGGTGGCCCATAGGGGTTCCATTTGAAAAAAATTAATATTTGATCGAAATGTGATGTGACTGAATTGATTAACCAGTAAGTGACACAAAAAATAATTTTTCAGAAAAAAATAAGTTTTTCTGTTATTTGCGACTCATTGTGAATAGCTTCGACCAAATCTCATTTATCCACTAGGTGAAATAAAAAAACAATTTCAATTGTTTTAAAAAAGGGACATTTGACATAAGGTGTTGAAATTAAATATGTAAAAATATACAGGGTGTTCCATTTGAAAAAACAAAGTTACTGGCATTTCCAGAAAAACCGGGAGTCCGCCGTATTGGATTGTAATGTGATCAAATCCGAAATGGTTGTTGTACTGTACCAAATTCCAGAAAAATCCGTTTACGAATGCAGAAGTTACAGGGGTGGCCCAATATCCTGTGTCACCCGGTATATCTCTATCTAAACTATTATAAAATTGAAATTTGTTTGTTTGTACGAGCATTACGCAAAAACTACTCAACCGATTTTGATACAATAATTAAACCATATTTTTTCACAACCAAGTGCAACCAATATAAGGTGAGCTCCCATTTCGAGTACATCTTTCCGTTGTATAACGGGATAACTGGATAACGACATAACGGCATAATGCGATAACGGGGTAACGGGATAATGGGATATCGGCAAAACGGGATAACGGGATAATGGGGAAACGAGATAATGGGATAACGGCAGAACGGTAAAACAAAATAACGGAGAACGGGATAACGGCATAATGGTTTGACGGGATAACGAGATAACTGCATAACGGGATAATGGATAAAGGGATACAGGATAACAGGATACGGGATAACGGATGACAGCAAACGCAATAACGGATAATGGGCTTGGATCCCAATGTGTTAGAACAACCCCCCTAAATATGACTTCAATCTATGTAGCTGTTAATGAAAAAAAAAAAGCAGAACACTTCAATTTTATGTTAAGTTTTGCCCAAGGAGAATTTTTTTCATTTCTGAAATTCGGCAGTTCAAAGTATAATTGAAACGGTTATATCTGAAAAAGTGTCAGTAATAGAAGAATGCTTTTTTTACATTCCAGGTATAGGTACGTTCTGAGATGGGATTTTTCAAAATTCGAATGACAAGCGGTTGAAACTTCTTTTTGAATAATTTTTTTTTCTAATAATTAATTCTATAATGTACTGTTTCCTTGCGAAGTTTCAACTAGAAACTAGAAAAAGTTTAGTGTTAATACATAAAGAATACATTATCTCTACGAACATTACTTTTGTGGGAAAGGTAAGGGGATTATTACATAAATTCAAATACCAGAAAGATTTCCTTGATATTGGAAATTTAAGAACATTATACCATGCACTAGTCGAGTCTCAATTACAGTACGGAATAATTGGATGGGGCGGAGTGACTGATACTTACGTAGAAAATTTGAACATTATACAAAAATATATTCTTAAAATAATGTATCGTAAAGTACCTACTTACCATAGCGACGACCTGTTCAAAGAATCCGGTGTACTCGACGTGAGACAATTATTCTGTTCGAATATACTGAAAAATATTAAAAAAGGGTGTATAGCTTTACAGTCTACGAACCATGGCCATGACACAGAAACAAAAAAAATAATGTACTACAGCCTCGTTGTGAAAAATATATAGGTCAGCGCAACGCATCTTACCTAGGTCCTCGTCTTTATAACATCCTACCAATACCTATTGAAGACATTGCAAATAAAAATTGCTTCAAGAAAAAAGCCAAAATATGGATAATGAAATCAAATAGATCTTTTTTTGAAAATTTTATAAATCAGGTATGATTCTGACATTCATCAATGTTCGCAACTTATCGCTCATCTAATTTTAATGTGTTATATGTATATATATGTGTATGTGTATGTATGTGTGTATATATGTATATATGCATGCATATGTATAGGTGTGCTGATGTATATGTATGTGTATACTTGTGCGTCAAATGGCATGAGCAGTCACGCACAAGTGGTATATCAACTGATAATTGATATGCACACTTCAGTGACCTACTCATGTTTATTTGTCATGAGAACAGCGTATGACTTTTACATTTATAGTTGTTTTACTATTCATAAGAAATTTTATTCATACACAATAGTCATAGTGTTTTAGCTAATATATTGATTAAGGGTTATATTTCAAAATAATTAATATGTTGTATCATATTAAATATTATGTCATTTTCAAATCTTCATAATGCATCTTCATGTATCATAGGCAAACATAACATAGTCACGCACAAGGAGTATAACACTTAAAACTGTTATACACTTATGTGGCTTTCCTATGTTTATTCATAATACTTTCAATTATATGTGTTTTTTCATTATTTTATGCGAATAAACATTATTATTATTATGGTTGGATAAACTGACGTCATTTTGACCTTCGAATAGGTCAGCGCTGAATTGAGCTTAGTTGTATTTTATGTTATATTTACTTCAGATTAACCAGTATTGAAAAAAAGTAATTTAGGAGTCGAAAATTGGAATGTCAAGACATTTAGCCTGATAGGTCAAATTGTCTCAATAATGGTCGTTTCAACCGATTCATCACCGAAAATTGATTATGAGAAATAAACAATTGGAAGTTGGAAGAAGAAATGGGAGATTTTGATTAAGATTCCATTTGCACTAATTAATATGTTTTTTATACAATTAACTCACGTTAAGAAACACATAGTGTTGACATGGCGTCATTTATTGAAATTGATTTTCACAAGTATTTCGCAAATTCTGGAATCGAATCCAAATATGTTATAAAAAAGTGGAATCTTTTTGAAAACCACGCAGACAAATTCGCAGGCATAACGAAGAAAAATATAGATATGTCAATTTTTATCTACGAAACTATTAATTTGAAAAAATCGGCCAAATGCGTCATTTCTATTTTTTTATTTTGCTGAGATTGATTTCATGTCATGCCCCTACATCTATATCAAGAAGATTGCCGCTAATGGGTTAATTTGATTTTGCATTGCAGGGTTACGGCGTACCAAAAGAGGATTTAACAAAATTCGAATCCTGAGGATTTAACAAAAAACTATCCCTGATGATGATTTTTCTCTAAATCATTTTTTTTTAAGTCAAGATATATCAATTTTATTAATTGTTCAGCAAGACTTTGCACCTTAGGCGGTAAAATCTACTTCTATTATAAAACAGGTTATATCTCGAAGAGCGTGATGAGTTTATTTTTTCAATATTCTAATCGTTAAAGTTACTTCCGAAATATAAGAATAATTTTGAAATTTGAAACTGTGATTTGAAAGTCGAGATTTGGCCCTTTCAATATATTCATCGCCTAAAATCGGCTATTTGAAATAATAAAATTAAGGAAATAATGTTTTTTTATTCTACCCGCACTATGGAATATTTTCAATTAACTCACGTAAGGGAACAAGAAATATTTATCAAATCTGTATTTTGCATCGACTTCAAAAAAGCGTATAAAAAATATGATCTCCCTGAAATTCACGCGTGCAAATATTTGTATATTTTCGTCGCGTAAGGAAAAAGCGTTATGCTCCCTCCATGGTTCCAAATGATCCAATAAATCAATTTATATCGAGGTAGCAGAATATGTTGCCATCAATCTCATGTATCCACCATTTGGTGTTTCTTTTTTCTCAATATTTTTCCCTTTGAAAGTTGACGTTATCTATTCCATCACATTCAATTATCATTTTCCATGCAATATGTCTTTTTTCCAAATTCCTCCGCCACAGTAAAAGGTATTCTATTCATGATAATACTATTCGTTATATTATATCAAATTGACGCACCACATATTCAATGTAAACCATTAATCCAATATCGGCATTCAAAAAACATAAGAAATTATGTCCAAAAAAAGGACATAATAATGTAAACACACGTTATATAGAAATATAAAATTACCAAAAATATCTTCACTCAATGATAATATCCGACTTGTATTCGCAAAGCTATCCTACCGCTCATGTATCATTTTGAATTTCCCGCAAGCAGAACAGCAGTTCGGATGCTTTCGTACACCTTCGGAATCGTGTGAGCAAGGGCTAGACGCTTGTCACACAGACTCGCATATAATAGAAAGAGGCAGAGAGATAGAGAGAGAGAAAATCGCATGGAGGGAGCATAACGCTTTTTTCTTAGGTGACGATTTGTACCAGTCAACACCTACCGCAAGCCACGTAAGGGAACTTCGTTCCAAAGAATTATGTCAGTTTAATTCTGCTTCTTTCCATTTTTTTAATTTCTCATAACAAATTAATACCTTTCTTTTGACTCCGCAGGTAACAAATCGAGAGGAGCAGCTTGCGCTTTATCAATAAGATGTTGTGGTCTACTTGTATTTTTTTGCTCAAAACTCATGGTATTTTTATTTCATTTTAGTTTTGTAAATATTACATCTGTCAGATTTCCTAATGGTTAGAACAATAATTGTGTACCGATTCACAATGAACAAAAGCTATTCTGACACGGCGATCATTCGCCCGATACTAACGTACGGATCCATCACTTGGTGGACCGGTACCACAAAGGGCAAGTCCAGAAATGAACTTGATAAAGTACAACGAACTGGCTTGTCTAGGAATAACAGGTGCCATGAGGACCACGCCTACTAGAGCTCTAGGAGTTCTACTAGGACTACCACATCCGCACCTTGTCAATGAGCATGGAGCCATGCATGCTGCATACAGACTCAAAGGCGCAAGCCAATGGATCGGTACTGAGGCAGACCATGGGCTTTCAGCAATCTGGAACAGGGCAAAGGAAGGAGGTCCAGTCCTATTAATGGAAAGAGGCAGTAACCCGCCTATTCTCGATTTTAGAAAAGGACCCAATATAACCATCCCCACAAGGGAGGAATGGAAAGACAATGCGCTCGACAGACTCCCAAACCATGGATCTACCTGGTACACAGATGGATCAAAATGTGGGGGAATGTCCGGCGTACCTGTCTACGAAGAAGGAACAAAAATATACATCTTAGTTCCCTTAGGCAAATATGCCTCAGTGTTCCAGGCTGAAGTATATGCTATACTCACCTGTGTCCAGGAAAACCCCGACAATAAAAGTCTAAAAGCCTACCGCCATCTACTCATAAAGCAAAGCTGCTATTATGGCGTTAGGCGCCAATAGGATTGTATCCAAACTGGTGTCCGACTGTAGAATCGCCATAGAAAGTTGATCGAAAACAAGCAAAGTCAGCCTCAGGTGTTCCCGGGAACGTGGATGCAGACAGATTAGCAAAGATATGATCGGGAAAGACCCCAGTCGGACCTGAACCCATCTTGGGAATACATAGCAGCCTGGCAATCTCAAATATGGAGCAACTGCTACAAAAGCAGTTCCTAAAAACATGGTAAGAGGCGCCAGGCATGAGGCAATCAAAGCTCCACATAAAGGGGCCATCGAAATAAAATGTCTAAAGAGATCCTGTCACTTAACAGACGGGACATCAAGACTGTGACTTGGACTCCTAACGGGACATAATCACCTGAACAGGCACATGTAGCTCATTGGGATCACAGTGGATATATGTAGATGGTGCCTGGAAGATGACGAGACATCGTCGCACATCCTCACTGAGTGCCCAGCTTTGGTGCACCAGAGGGAGATCAACCTTGGGAGCATAATTCTGAACCCAGAGGACGTCAAGGAGATTCAGCTGAGAAAGTTGCTGAATTCTGTCAAAGAAATCGGCATGCCCAGCTGATTTTCTCAGAACAAGTGGGCACACAATGGGCCCAAATGGAGACGCCTACGTGCACTGGGTTCTTTGGAACCAGCCCACCTTGTGCGAAGGAGAAGAAGCTATTCTGACAGGGTTAAAATGTTTCGATATTCATTCTGCGGACAGAAATCAATCAGTTGTTTCGCGCCAACGGTCGTATTCGACTGGCTAAACAGACATTGAAACTCGCAGTTTCAATACAAATAATGTGAAAAATAATATTCAACGGCATCCGCTGCATTTACATAGTGCTTTACATTTCGATTTGTCCTTAGAGGAAGGAAATCCTTTCATTACATCTTACTAGTAGCATGACATAATTGAAGATATATTTATCATTTTTTACACAATGAATCATTATATTTTGTTGTATGTTGTGTTACACTGTATTTCGGCAGTGACGTCTGTACGTTGGGTAACCGTTTCGATAAATAAATAAATGAACATACGCTTTATTCATTCTAAGGGGAATATTCATATTGTTATACTAGGAACTATGCTCTTACAATGTAGAATATGATATAAAATATACATTTAACATTTGGAGGCGTTATTTCTCCTAATGGCATAGTTGCATATTATTCCATTCATTCATACAAAAACAGTATAGTATAAATTTGCCTGGTAACACTGTTTATTGAAAACGTAAATATAAAATTTTGTTTTAGCTAGGAGATATCACAATTTTTATCAAAGTTTAATTTCTGGTCCTACGAACCAGACTTTTCTGGATCAACAATTCCATAACTCCTCTTTTCTTGGCTAGCCTTAGAGAAGGCGAAAAGCCCTAAAGTCTTTCACTCTTAACATTAGTCATACACACGCGAAATCATAACAATTGAATAAAGTCAAGGCAAACTAACGTAATAATGCATAATAACTAAAAAATATAAATGGTTTTCAGCTCGTTTCTCGCAAAAAAGACTTATCATATCCAAGGTTCTCTTGAATAAACATTATACGTATCACTTTTTCCTAGTAACAAAAAAAACACCCCGACTCCCATTCTAACAGAGATTGCGTCGAACCTTTCCATTCTGCGGTTCTTCGCCTGTTTCATTCAATAAAGCAGGTGACATTGATTGTTGGTTGCATGAATGAAGTGAATTCCATGCAAATGGCATTACGCAACCACCGTCTATTTTTAGAACACAATATTATTGCAAAAGTATGCACAAAAGGGAGAACGTAAACACCATTATGAAGAATTTTTCTCGTACAGGGTGATTCTCAATGGAAGAGAATTAAATGAAGTCCACAGTAAAGAAAATTGGCGATGTGTGTTGAATTTAGAATTCGGTACAAATATTTGAGTCAAAAAGTATTATTGTGCGTCCGTTGGAGTTGGATTGAATGAAATTTAAATTATTTTATTTATTTATTGCAGACGTCTGTAAGTGGAATAAAAGATGTTTTCAAATTGACTTGTGAGTTCAGACAAAGGTGATTGTTTTTCAATTCTTTGTTAATGTGAAGGTCTTCCATGAAGTCTAACTTCGTGTTGTTCTCGTGTCTGATTTCATGTAGAATTTTTAAATTTCTATTTCTTCTAAAATTGTGTTTATTGAATCTGAGATGATGACCAAAAGCTGATTTTTCAACGAAAATAAAAATCAGCACAATTTTAGCCCGAATAGAAATTCAAAAATTCTACATGAAATCAGACACAAGAACACGAAGTTAGACTTCATGGAAGACCTTTACATCGACAAAGAATTGAGAAACAATGACCTTTGTCTGAACTCACAAGTCAATTTAAATAGATATTTTATTCCACTTCACAGACGTCTGCAATAAATGAAATAATTTCAGTTTCATTCAAACAAACTCTTTTTTCTCTATGATGATTCACTTCAGAAACACTCTAGCATTTTGTTCCTAGCCAACTTCCACTCTGAGAACACTTTCTTCACTCTATAGTCTATAGTTTACTCTCACAAATGGAATAGAACGCCATCTGCGTTCGCCACTTCCTGGCTAAAATGTTTCTAAGGTTCTAAGCCATGTGTCACTCTTGTCAATGTCAACGTCAACATCCACTTCCTCGTCACTTCAACATTGACTTTCATGAAACCATGTGGGATATAATTTTAAAATAATGGATAACACCAACTTATTACACATGAGTGTTTTTTAAGAAATGTTTTAACATGTTATATGTACTCAAGATTCTCACCGGTGAATATCTAGTTACACCACACATGCACTCTGAATATGGGGAAAATACTTTTATTAGGTTTTTTTGCCTCCTGAACACGAATCCGGAAAAGCGGCGGTCTCATACCGTTCCCAAATTACAGCACTTTTTCAAAAAAAAAATTACCTCATTTTCATGCACCGTTTTCTCGCACAAAAATCACTCAAAATGCCTCCTTCCTTTTACCAGCATAGACAATACACCCTAAATCACTTATTTCCGGCACAACTTTGCACAAAATATCATCGTTTTTATCGAAAAAAATCCTCTTTCTCACACAGTTCCAAATCAACAATTGTTATACTTTTGACAGAAAACATTTAGTAACTTTGCCTTATTTTTCATATTGGTAATAAATGAATCACCGCCCACAACAATTGCACACATAAATGAAGGGGAAACTATTGCTCACATTTGAATTCGAAAAGTTGGCGGTGATTCACTTATCACCAACATGAAAAATAAGGCAAAGTTACTAAATGTCTTCTGTCAAAGGAACGAATATTATTTATTTAGAACTGTGTAAGAAGGAGGATTTTTTTCGATAAAAACGACGATATTTTGTGCAAAGTTGTGCCGAAAATAAGTGATATAGGTATATTGTTTATGCTGGTGAAAAGAAGGAGGCATTTTGAGAGATTTTTGTGCAAGGAAACGGTGCTTGAAAATGAGGTTATTTTTTTTCTGAAAAAGTGCTGTATCTCGGGAACGGTATGAGACCACCGCATTTTTCCGGATTCGTGTTCAGGAGGCAAAAACACGTAAGAAAAGTATTTTTCCCATATTCAGAGTGCATGTGTGGTGTAACCTATTTTATACAAACTGGAAACAGTTTTGACGAGTAAGTAACCTGAAAATCTTTATCATTCAAAATGTCAAAATATTTTATTTACAATTTCATCTAGGTAATACTTACTTGCAGGTAAGCACTGAAGATGACTATTATATAGTCAAAAGCGCTCTGCTACGATTTCAAAAATAAAAATAATTTTGCACGAAATACAAAAATCTTCCACTCCTACAATTATAGAATGGACCCATCTCTCAATGTTCAATGAATTTTTGATATTTTTTTTCCCGGAGAAATTATAGTTCAAGTTGCAATTGTACAAGTTTTGCTAGTTGGAACGTAACTCATTCTTATTCTAAACAATTCATTAATTCTCTTACTATGTTGACATTGAAAATGGATGCCAGTAATGTGTATATTTATGTGATATACTTAAGATAAACCACTATTAAAATCCAAATTTTACTTTTGAATAAACAATATCAACTATGCTACAATGAAATGTTCTGAACAACAAAATCATTTGCTGGAGGTTGTAAGGCAGGAACGTCTAAATGATAATCATCTCCATTGAATTCAATGTCTTCTGGTTCCACAGATACACATGTTGTTGGGAACGGCGCAAGTGTCAACTATACTTTCAACTATTCATGGATTGTATCTCTGGGTCGACAATGTACCTGATTGTATCTTTCTTCAGGACATTCCGGTAATGTGTGCTCATCAAACAAGGTTGTTGAGCAGAGCCAGAGTCTCCAATTAGCCATGCTGCATCATCCCCATTTCTAAACTTCCTCTCCATTTAATTTTTCATAGTGGAATTATTCCATATGAAGGAGTCGTGTGTTGCACCAGCATATCTGACATTTATAGCCAGTATTTTCAGATCATAATCACAAATCTGCAAAAAAGTAAGTTCAATGAATAATTATTTCAGAATAGTGATTACTAAAGTTATTTTAATTTGTTATTCGATTCATTTCAAATTTGAGAAAAGTATGTATGTAATAATATTTCGAAAGATATGCGTTGACAAAATGAAATTTATGGATTTTTTGTTCCTTCACAGATTCGTGAAAAATCAAAATGTATTAGAAAGTATTAGCTATGGTAGTCGGTGAGTCACGCGGTCTGGGTTAGATCCGTTCAGTCAGTATCTTACTGAAAATAAATTAATTTGGGGCCACTCAAGCCAATAATACAACCTTGTCTGACTCGAGAAAACAAGGATAGTAAATATAGCTGAAATTATTAAATATTTGCGAATATAAAACGTAAATTTTCAACACATTTGCATACAATTACCAATGTTGAGACTCCCTTGAAGTAAAACAATACCTTACTTAAACCCTATGTATTGAAACTCAAATATGTACAAATGATATACAAACATACACGGTAAAAATGGACTGTGCAGATTCATGACCCTGTATAATGCACAAATCAAAAACAAATGGTTCATCAAGTAGATACCTGAGGCCAACTGAGATATTTGACTAGTAGTTAGCTAACGTTCAGTACTGTACGCGCGCCTCACACAAAATGTGTAATACGCAAAGAAAATGCAGGTAAATCATATGATGAAGAAATAAAAATAAATGGTTAACAGGCCTGAATCTATGGTGCGATAGTACCACTGCCACGATGTGTTCTACGCTGTTCAGTTTGATCAGCACTAGGACTGCTGAGCTGTGTACTGATGAAATTTCTGCATACCCCTTGGTGGAAAATTGAAATTGTGCACCAACCATTTCTTCGGAGGTTAGACATCCAAACTACAATGCAGGCATGGCAAAACCACGAAGTCATCACAAGGTCACCGAAAACAGGAATCCTTGAAAATCCCATAAATGATTCTTCCAACAAAATCAAACAGCAAATCTCCAGTGAGGTACTATGCTCCCAAAACAACAATGCGGGACTTGTAAACTACAACGTCCATTCCAACATTTCGAATCACGAGGCTGTTCGTGACCTCGTCCATAAAAAACGAAAATGGACTTCATCCAAAAACCCTACTCAAACAAAGAAAGAAAGAAAGTTAAAAGTGAGTTTATACAGCAAGTAAAATAAAATAAGAAATAAAATAGAGTAAAATAAGAAATAATCATTTTTAGAGTGTTTATAGAGCTGAGTGAATTAATGTTATAGTGAGTTTATACAGCAAGTAAAATAAAATAAGAAATGAAATAATTTAAAAAGTTAAAACTACACAACATCCATAACAAGTTTATACAGAAATAAAACAAAATAAGAAGTAACATAATATAAGAAGTAAAATAAAAGATGGTTAACTTTTATCTTTTATTTTATTTTACTTTGACTAGTTGTTAGGCACATGTACATTCTGAATAATTTAGACAAATTGAAGAAAGTTGATAATAATAATAATAATAATATATATTTATTTTCCTTCGGTAGTGATATACATTTGTTCATAATAGTATATGGGTGTAGAAGAATAAATATAGTTAACCCATAAAAGGTTGCCCTCGAGCATGGGTATAGGGGTGGGTACATGGTGGAATTATAATAATAACTGTGTTTATGGAATAGTACAGAAATATTTAAGAGAAGAAAAATTTGACATGGGATTACTTATTTTGAAATTAATTATGATAATAGCAATAATAATACAGAGAATACATTAATTAGCAAATATTTACACAAAAATGATATACATATAAATATACACATAATATTAAAATAATACAATATGAAATACAAACATATATACTGTACAATTTTATCACTGTATTCAGAAAATTGACAATTTCTTTTCAGAAAGTTAACCTTGAAGTCAGGTCAAGAAGTTGATGGATTTTCAGTCTGTCTGTTTGTGTCATCCAATTCCTCAAGTGTCTTTTAAAGAGTGAAGTGGAGTTAATTTCTTTCAATTCTGGTGGTATAGAGTTATATAGTTTTGGTCCCAAGTAAACATATGACCGTTTTTCAGGTTTTGGTACACATACTGAGTTATTTCTGTGTCGAGTAGCATGAGTGTGGTTAATTGGTATTAATTCGTGTTTATTAAGGTGTTGTCTAGTTACTGTTTGGAAGAAATAGAGTTGCCTTAAGTCCATAATTTTTGAATCCTTATGTAGGTCCTCTGTGGGGTAGGTATATGGTTTTTTATACATACTTTTGATTGCCATTCGTTGAATAATTTCTAGCTGCGAAATATGATTTTTTGTTGTAGCTCCCCATGCAATTATCCCATAATTGAGGTGGGTTTCAAAGAGTGCATAGTATAGTATCCGTAAGTATTTAATATCGAATATTTTACAAAAATATCTCAACTTATACAGTACATATCTGGCTTTTTTCACGACATAATTGACATGGATGTCCCATTTTAAATTACTGTTAACATAAATACCTAGATATTTTACACTTTTAGCTGATTTTATATTAAAATTGCCATTTCTAGTAGAAATGTTTAGGTTGTAATATGTGGGTAAGTACTTTGCGTATGAGGTGAACGGAACGTAAATAGTTTTATCAACATTAATGGAAAGCAGACGGCTGTCAAACCATTCCATAATAATTTTGAAATCAATTTCTGTAGAGGTTTTGAGTGCTTCCCAGGAGTCAGCTTTGTATATGATTGCGGTGTCGTCTGCAAAGCTAATTACGTCTCCTTCTATCTGTAGTTTATAGCGATCGTTCAAATATATATTAAAAAGAATCGAACCCAGGACAGTACCTTGAGGAACACCATACTTGACTGTTCTCTTTTCACTGATTTCATCACCTATTTTCAAAAACTGATTTCTATTACTGAGATAACTATTTAGTAAATCATGTGATGCTCCCCTAAATCCAAGTCCTTCTAATATCTCTAGTAGTTGGGAGTGGCTGACAGTATCGAATGCTTTCGCAAGGTCAACAAAAATGCATAGGACTGGAGACTTCTTATCAATATATTTACTTATTTTTGATGTCAGATAATTTATTGGGTCTTGTGTTGATTTGCTTTCTCTGAAACCGAATTGCCTTTCTGATAATATGTTGTATTTACTGAGATATTTATCGATTCGCATTTTAAGTATTTTTTCAAAGATTTTCGCAATATTGGATATCAGAGATATTGGTCGAAAGTTTTCAACTTCAAGGTTGTTTCCTTTTTTGAAGACAGGTGTTATTATGACGGTTTTGAAAGCGTCAGGGCAGTTTCCAGTACGGAATGTCCGGTTTATTATATAAAGAAGGGGTTCTGCAATATATTGTGCAATCAGTTTTAAAGTTTCGGATTTAATACCATCAATGCCTGGAGACTTTTTGTTTTTTAGTTTTTCTATCGTTTCTATTATTTCTGATTTTGTTACTTCTTCCAAGAAAAATGAGTTACATCTGTTGGTTTTAGGAAAAAAATTATTTTGTTTTTTCTGGATAATTTTTTGTGCCAACTTTCCGCCGACATTTGAAAAATAATCAACAAAACAATTTGAAATAACTTTCTTGTCTTTGCTTATTTTGCCATCTTCAGTGCAGATTATTTCTTCTATTATTATTTTTTCCGCTTTACTCGTTACTTTCCCTACAACTTTCCATAAACCACTTGCGTTATTGCTATTATTTTCAATTTCTTTTCGATAAAAGTTTTTCTTTGCATCTTGGATTGAACGGTCTAGATCATTTTTTGATTTTCTGAATCTTTCTTTGTTATATTCTGATTGGTTATTTTTCCATATTTTATATAAATAATTTTTTTCTGTACTTTTGTTTAAAATATGATTCGTCATCCAAGGATTTCTTTTGATTTCTGTTTTCTTGATTTTTACTTTATTTGTGCTTTTTCTGTTTTTTTTAAATGAAAATATCAGTTGCTTTATCGAGGTTTTCTGATAAATAGACTGTTGACCAATTTTCTATTTGTATATTATTTATGAGTTTTTTGTTATCTAGAAAATATTTGTACCTACTTTCTTTATGGTAAATTTTTTCTTTTTCAAGATTTATTATTTGGAGTATAATGGAACTGTGGTCTGTGATATGGAGGTCACCAATAATCGATTTATATTTAAAGCATGATTGTGAGTCTCTGACAAAGAAGTGGTCTATACAGGATTTAGAGTAGGAAGTAGTTCTGGTATAGTCATTAATATGAGATTGAAATCCATTCATGCTCATAATACTCAGGTAATTATTAACTGAGTTGTTTTCAGTTTCCTCGGTATTAATATTAATATCTCCTGTGATTATATGAGTATCAATATTTTGTGAATTTTCTAAATACAGTGCTAAACCGTCTATGAAAGTATCGACGTTTGTAGATGGAGGTCGATATATAGCAATCAATTTAATGTTAATATTTTCGAACATGAAAGTTATTTCTATCGCCCTGATTTGTGAGATTATGATAATTTTGTTATTGTATGGAATACTTTGGTTCAAATATATAACAGTACCATCGTTTTGGTTTATTCTACCCTCATTATATATTATATTATAATCTTCCAAGTGGAATAAAGTAATATCTTCAATAATTCTCGTTTCAGTAAGGATGATGATATCAAATTTGGTTGATAGATAACATGATATAATAGCTATTAAGCCTAGTACCTATATATTTTTTTTCTCATAACCTGAAAATGGTGTGTTTAGTGCCATTTTTTGGAGTTTAGCTTTTGGCCAATAATTTCTTTAGATGACGAAGATTTTATAATATTGTTATTGTTGTCAACACTGGCTTATTTTTTATTCAATAAACAATAACAAGAACCAATTTTTCAAGTATACATCATTGAAATTGAGGTAACCTCAACATAAAATCCCAAATTCCGATTGACAGCTTCTTACTTCTCACATTAATTTATTCAGCTCTATAAACACTCTAAAAATAATTTTTCCTCATTTTACTTTATTTTATTTTACGTGCTGTATAAACTCACTTTTAGTCTCTTTCTAATGAATAAATGTCCTTAAACTTACCCCACACGGAGGGACGATCACAATCGTGGTAATATCAAAAACATCCCCGATGTATTTCCGAGGCAAAACCCAAGATTCTCAAACTCTTGACAATGGTCAATCTATCGGTATCTCGACCCGAAACGAACACCTCAAGCGCAGTCGCACGAAATACCTTTTGACATTTCTGCAATCGGCGATCTTCTACATGGTCGCCATCTATGGACTATTTTGAACCAACGCAATGGTGAAATCTCTTAGTTAAAAGGAAATATAACGTGTCAGTAGTTGAAACCACTTCAAAGGCAAAGTAAATACCATATACATGTGTCAGCAGACAAACACTTGTGGAAAGATACTTCCGTATGGCTTTCAAACAAAACAAACGAACTGAAAATGTATCACCTCACATCCAGTAACCGTACTTAGTGAATGAATGAGAATTCTCATTATCATTTTATATGGAACTCCTGTGGGAGTGTACACATCCAACAATATGAAGATTTGACTCTTAAATCATATATTATCTTGTCCGGTGGACCTTAGGATTGGTGGCGACATCTGGGCGAAAATAGCAGAAACGCGCTAACCCTACTCTAGGTAAATCCAAACGCTACAAAGTGTAGAAGTTCAGTAGTTACTTCTCGAGTGAACTGATAGTTTACCTTTTTGCACATATTTTAGATTTTCAGAGACGTGTAAAACAAAAAATCAAATCCAAGAAATGAATGTGAACATTATTTATAGTAATCTGATCCTGACTATTTACTATTTGACTGTCTCCCTCTTCTATTCACCTAGTTATGTTCTTCTACAGTCGGTTTCAAGATATACACATGTGTGCAATCTATAGCACTAATTATTCCAGAAAATCCTATGGTTTTCATGAATCTGGTTTTATAAGCATTTTTATCTCGAGTGGTTGTTGGAAACTGTATCCAAATTGGTGCCAAGATGGTATTATCTGCTTGATTTACTTCTTTAATGCATCTGCCCACCGCTTGTTGGCTTATAGACAGTAGGTAATCATGTCCTGCTCTCTTTTGATAGGAACCTGTTCCAAAAAACACTAAGTTCCCAAATATTTTGCGAAAGTTTGAAATTCCATCATTTCTTCTTCTTTCTTCAGTTGCGGTCCGATATTTTCTATTAAATAATGTGTTAATTGTTTATTAAGTTTTGAAGTGGTTTATATTTATAGGTTACATGATTGGAACGAACAGATTATTAAAAAATTAAACGTTTAATAACAAATCGGTATGAACATAACATGTAACCAAAGTTCGTCTATGTATATTTGTGAGGAGAGCAACAAACCCGAATCCATCGTTCTGTGCTAAAAAGTCCAAATCAAACCAAAGCAATCTCATTTAATGTCAAATTGAATTGGCAATTCACGAGAGTTGTCGAATGTATTATCAAACACTCAGCAGATTCGCAGAATTGTATCGTATTGATACGATAAACATTTATCAATAATTAACAAACGATAGTTCATTATTAAGTGGGATCCCGCTGCAGTTGGTTCTCATATTATTTACAATTTTGTATACTTAAATTATTGTAAATAGTACGATCTTTTTTCTACTGGCATCCAATTTGAAGTGTTCAACACTGACGTTATTGGAGTACTACGATTTGTTTTCAGTATTATTCTCATTCCACGGTTTTGAAGTTTTTGGAGCAAATTTTATTCATTTACGTTAAACATGAATAGAATAGATGCGCAATAGTAAAGATGTGGCTGTTGTATTATTGTATTGTCTCAGTAGACTCATATTGTGAAATTGTTTTAAAGAAAAAAAAAATCGATATTTTTTATAAATATAATTTAGGTGACTGTCGTAATTTAAATAGTTTTCTAGTTGGAATCCCAGTTATTTGACAGCAGAATATATTCCAATTAGTTCATTATGTTCAGTATCAGTATTGATGAAACTATATTTAAATTTCGTTGTGAATACCATTGCGTTTGTTTTTCTACGATTTATTTTAGTTTACTTATGTTCAAATATTTATTAACAGATAATATTGTGTCATTCATTGGCTTTTTTCAAATTCACATCACCACATGCTATTAGGGTATCGTCTGCCAAAAGATGAATGAATTCACAATCCAAAAGAAGTCAATATCATCAATGTATAATCTGAGAAGAAAAGGACCTAATACGCTACCGTGGGGAATCCCCATATCATTCAGTGCGATTAATAAAAATAAGGGAATGCTTATAAGCAAATCCTAACAAGTAAAAGCATTTGCTCATTAGCAAAAGGCATAAGGAAAAGCGAATCCTCATTTTCGTATCAATAACCAAATGCTTTTACTTATGAGCAATTGCTTATGTTCTCGTCTGTCTCATATCAACAAAAATAGAAATATTCAATGGTATTCATGAAGAAAGAGAATGTGCTCAAAAAAAGGCAGTTTTTCAAGGAGTTATTATGAGACGCATGTAGCGTTTTTAGGAGACGATATTTCCACCTCATTCTGCCACTGTTCGTATACATGTGAGCATATATATTTCTTGTGAAGTCGTTATGTCTAGTTCAGATGAAAGATCCTCCGCCAGTTCCCAAGAAGGAAGGGACGATAATGAACGGATGTTCATTGCTAATTTTGTAAAGGACCACCCGATCATACTGAATAAAAGCCAAATACCGTCAGTGATAATCAAAAACGAAAAATATCTCAAACAAATGAAGATTGACATACAAAATAAATGTGACACTATGATAAACAGTAAAAAAATATTGAAGAAATTGAATAATTTGAAAACTAATATCAAATGGAAACAGACCGGAAAGCAACAAAGAAAATCAAATTGAGTGCGGCCGAGTCCGTGATATATAAGGTAAAAGCACCATATTCCGACGTATGCTGAATCGAGCCCTAATCCCGCCCTATTTCATAAGGCAAACTTTGACAGTCAATTTCTTTAAACTGGCAACGAATATCTGAACGCGATCAAATGTATCCGTTACAGAATTTTTTAGATTGCGCAACAGCGCCAAAGTGGTGGGGTAAGCCACTCTCGTTTGGATCTAGTTTGCATTTAATTCCGACTGGGTCTGTCTGTTGTCACAGTGAGTGAAAAAACGTCTCCATTTTGGTAAGTAGATCGATTGAAGTGATTAAAAATATTTCGAAAATTAAAAGTTTTGTTCACCCAAGCGGGTTGCATTTTTCTTTTATGTCAAGGAAATGGTTTTAAAAATAAATTTTTATTGGTTTTGGTTTATTATTTTGACACAAACTTTAACAAATACGTTCAAAAAAATACGTTGGAATAAGGGCCCGTTATTGTTACCAGAGCTAATGTCGCCGTAATACGTCAAAATAAGGATTCTCTCCTGTTGTATTCAAATCAAATTTTAAAACCTATTTGAACTGCAATTGGAAAAAAATATATTTTTAAACTGTAAATTAGGCCTTAATATATGCTAGGAGCAAAATACGTCGTATAGATTTCTCACTAGAAAACTAAGTTTTTTATGTTAAAAGAATCTGTCCCAAGAGGATTTTTTTAATAATAGCTGTACCCACAACAAACTTTAAATGTTCAATAAAACTAAAAAAAAACTCTTCTAAAGTGAAAACATTCTTAATTTAGTTAAAAAGTAAGTTTAAAATTTTATTTTTATTTGTTTTTTTTCAAAATAATTATTGACACAAATCTGACAGAACCTTAAAAATACGTCGGCATAAGCATCCGCTTTTTATGGTCCAGGAGGTAATTCCGCCTTAAATGGGCTCATATACCTAGATGACTAAGTAATGTTTGAAATATTTTAATTTTAAAATATTTTGTTTGATTGTATATTGGGCCTTTGTATGCCTAAATGAATGAATAGATAAATAAATGAATAAATGAATAAATGAATGAATGAATGAATGAATGAATGAATGAATGAATGAATGAACGAACGAACGAAAGAACGAACGAACGAACGAACGAACGAACGAACGAACGAACGAACGAACGAACGAACGAACGAACGAACGAACGAACGAACGAACGAACGAACGAACGAACGAACGAACGAACGAACGAACGAACGAACGAACGAACGAACGAACGAACGAACGAACGAACGAACGAACGAACGAACGAACGAACGAACGAACGAACGAACGAACGAACGAACGAACGAACGAACGAACGAACGAACGAACGAACGAACGAACGAACGAACGAACGAACGAACGAACGAACGAACGAACGAACGAACGAACGAACGAACGAACGAACGAACGAACGAACGAACGAACGAACGAACGAACGAACGAACGAACGAACGAACGAACGAACGAACGAACGAACGAACGAACGAACAACTGAATAAATGAATAAATAAACATTTTGATACTTAAGTACTTCTTTTTTTTTATTTTCAGCAAAATGGCACCTACAAAAGAAGTAGACCAAGAACAAATAAACCAAGAACAACCGCAAGCAGAAGAAACACAAATTGATAGAGAACATGAGAACGTAGCGACCGGAAAAGAACAGTTAGAAGAAAAATCAGAAGATATTACAATGAATTCAGACAAAGCAAAAGACGAACAAGTAGAAAGTGAATGCGGTTATCAAAAATATGATTACGTGATTATTATATATGAAAATAAATATTTTCCTGGACAAGTTATTGACAGAGACAAAACCAATTTTTTTATTAAGGCCATGGAACGAATTGGGATACATTGGAGATGGCCAACTATTGAGGATGTCATCTGGTACGAAGAAGATGAAATTGTTTCTCGTATAAGTGCTCCTCGTCTAATAAATAAGAGAGGATTTTACTCTGTTCCTGAGATAAAAGATATGGACTAAAAGTGCAATATTCTTCTCAATGAAATACTTAGGTACACATTTCCAGTACTTATTACTTAAATACTTTTAAGTTGTTACAAATTTGTGTTTTTTTTATCATAAAAGGATTATTTTTGAATGTTGTAATATCTTTATTACTTTAAGAAATATATCGTTCTGCATATTTTCCTCGTATTTAATGTTTTTTTGTGTTAATTACAACCATATTTTAAATAAAAAAAATTAAAAAAAAATGTGTCGGAATTAGGGACCTCTTAGGTCGGAATTAGGGTCAAAGTCAAAAATTTACGTCGGAAATAGGAGATTTTGACATTTAAAAAATATATATATATTAACCAAAAAAGACATTATATTATGTAAAAAAAATATATGCCTATATTTCAGAACATATCATTTCACTTCCTTAAAATGCCAAGCATGATATAACTAAATCTGTTTTTCTAATATTTGAACTCAAACTCAAAAAACCCTTAACTACGGCGGAATATTGTGCTTTTACCTTAATATAATGCAAGGTGGCAGCGATGGAAATCCTGTTTCCTGTTTTCTCCAAAGTTCCTGAAAACGTTGAAGTGGGTGTGAGTAAGGATGTAACAGAAAATATAGAACACCCACCAATAAAAATTCCTCCTGTTTTGCATGAGATATCTGAGACAAAAAATTTATCTAATTCGGAATTGCAGAGACTTGTTCTCCTGGAACAACTACAAGTGATTCGAATGGAGAAAGAAATACTACCGAGAAAGAAAATGGAGGAAGAAGAGACATCTGATGGTAGTGGAATATAGCGAATAGGTGACAGGGACTATTTCGCCCTTTGAATGATTATTGAGAATTTGTCGTTTCTTTGAATTTAAATAAATATTATTTCATTTGTGTTACTTAGTCAATGAAAATTTGAACTAAATCAAATCCAATATACCTGTTGACGGTGACAGTGGAAAATACAAATATATTTAATTTCACTTCACTTCTCTAATTGAAAATAACGACATAAGCAAGTAAAAGTGTATAGTTTTAGAATATATTTATACAAGGGGTTTTGAATGATGTATCACACTGGGGTGTTGGTTGCTAATCAATAACAAATTCATTTCTCATTATCCCAGATTATGAATTATTTCAGCCAATTGTTGCTGTTTTTGTTGGCCTGCAATTCTCATTGCATTACTGGAAACTTCATTGTGAACATTAAATATATTTTCTTCGCTTTCATCGGGGTGATCCTCTTCGCCAAATACCAATTCATCCTTAAAATATTTTGCAATATTGTGTTAAATGACACAAGCCACTATAAGTGTCGGAAAAAAGTTGAGAGGCTCTCCTACAATACCTACCTTGTAATATAGGAAAACGTTGGTTCAATTGACCAAAGCATCTTTCTATTATAACTCTTTCCCGCTTCAGCAAATCGTTGGAGGCACTTTCTTGTGGTGTGACTGGTGTCATCAGACATTTCTCAATGCCATATCCCTGATCTGCTATCAGAACAACATGATTGAAACCTCGAAGCGTTCGACATACACTGCTACGTTTCCAAATTCTACTATCATGTACTGATCCTGGCCATTCCGCACTTACGCTGGTGAACAACTTATCTGCATTAGATGTCGCTTGAACGTTAATGCTGATAAATTGTTTACGACATATGTATTCATCACCATGTTGATGTGCACGTTGTTTTTGTATTCTTATGTGAGTACAATCTAGAGCTCCAATAGCAGTGGGAAATTTATATTTTTGTATCCATAAGTGTTTCGCAGTATTTATTGCATCAATACTTGAGGGAAATTTGACCCAGACATCAGCTTTTTCGACAATTTTGGAGCCGACGTATCTAACAGCATTCGATACTGTTGCTTGACAGACACCTATATCTTCAGCTACCCCAATTTGAAATCCTGAAATATAAGTAGAGAGCGTAAATGTCTGGAATGATGAGTGCATGAATTGAAGAACAAACATGTCGAGATTCGGCATACACATACTTTAATTTTGATTAATTCATAATTATTTCCCAAAATGATATGAATCTAATGAAATTACCTGGATCTGCCATGTACCTCAGAAATATTTTCATTTTTGTTTCTAGAATTACTAAAAAACATGGAAGAAATTATACTGTTACAGAATTAGAACTGGCAAGTGTTATATTTTGTATTACTAAATTAAGATTTTATTTACTGGAAGCAAAATTCTATATTGAAACTGATCATGAAGCACTCATGTCAATTGTAAATTTCAAATATGCAAGTAATAGGGTACATAGATGGGCATTATTATTGCAAGAATATAAATTTGAAATTAGGCATATACCAGGAAAACAAAATTTCATCACAGACACTTTAACGAGAATGGAGATGGGAAAAACACATACTCCTAGACGGGTAGAAATAGGGATAAATGTTTTTAAAAATAATATAGGTTTGTTTTCTGACATACAAATTACAAGATTAGTACAAATTAACAGATAAAGAAAAAAGAGGAACAATAAACAAAAATGGTATAACAATAAAAATAGTAAATGGTGAAGAACTATAAGTTATCACAAAGGAATTGGAAGAACAGGTGATTACATATATACATCAGAAATACATACATATAGAGATTAGAAAAGTTTGGTTAATATTTAGAGAAAACTATATAAGCTCACAAGATTTGGAATTAACTAAAAAAATCATAGCAATATGTCAACAATGTCATTTATGTAAAAGTGATATAAAATGAAAATAAATGAAAAAATAAGTTTTATTAAAACAAAACCTTTACAAATAATATCAATAGATTTTAATTTTGGATCATTTTTCAAATTCAAAATATATTATACAAAAAGGACTAATTTTAAAACTGTTAAAAATCCTTCAACAAAATTCATAGTAGAAATAGGTAAACCTGAACAAATTATTTTAGACAATGCTACATATTTTACTAATGAACAAATGAAGAATTTTTCACAGAGTGTGGGAGTACCAGTAGATTTTACTAGTAGTAGGCATCCATCATCAAACCCAACTCAAAGATATATACAGAAGGTAATAAAATATTTGAGATTGACGTCGCAGCAAAAACATAAAACATGGGATGAAAAATTAGAGATAATAAGAAAATATTTTAATGAAGTACCTAGCACTATTATGAAAGAATGTCCTATATGCATTATGACAGGAAGAATGCCTGAAAGAGAATGGATTATGAATGAAAGAGATATGCAAGAAATAACATATAAAATAAATATAAGAATTAAAAGAAATGCTGATAAATATATAAAGAAGGAAAATAAAAGAGGAACTAAAAGGACAAAGTTTAAGAAGGGAGAATTAGTCATTATAAAAGCATTAAGAATACCAAATAAAAGACTTGGTATTTGTGCAACACTTTTGATGCCATTTGAAGGACCCTATGAGGTTGATGATGAGAATGCTATTATAAATAGCTATAGGTTAATACATCCTCAGACAAGGCAATTGAGAGGAATATTCAATATTGAAAATGTTTACAAATATTAAACATAATATTTGTAGTTGTAAATGATAGTTAATGTTGAAGAATTTGTTTTTCTTGAACTGGTGGAAAATCCAGCAAAGTAGTTTTCTGAAATAAGAAAAATAGTATTAGTTAATGTAGATTCAATAACGGAAAATAAAGAAATTGATATTGAAGATTTTCTAACTAGTAGAAAAATATTGAATATGAATTTAGGAATGTTATTATGTTATGAGAAACCAGTTATATATTTTAAAAGGAAAAAAGGAAACAATTTCATAAAAAACCCACAAAAATTATAATTACTTAATAGCTAGTAGTTCAAAAGATATTGTTTTCACATATTTTTGAAATTCTATTTCCCTTATGAAGCCTCTGTATAATATTGATAGATACAAATATTCAAATACTATAACACAATCAATTTCATACACTGTCATAATGATTATAACCCATAATTGTTCAAAAGACAACAAAATAGTCTAGATTTACAAAATCATCCTGAATAAGATGAGATCCACAAAATTATAAGCTTGAAACATACAGTATATGAAATTGTATCTAAATAAAAGTAGCCAATGGGAGAACAGCAAACTTCTTGATGACAATAGCCAATCAGGGAACAGTATGGTCAAATGTAAGATTTGAAATTGTGAGAAAATAAGAACGGAAAAGTGTCAGAGACAATTATCACTGAGTATTGTACATAGTCTATAAGAAAGGAAAAATAGTTTTAGTTATAAGTTTTGACAAATAACCCCAAAACAGTGAAAATGTGACAATATAGTGCGCGAATTCAAAAATTCAAATCAGAGGGAATGAGGAAAATTGGTGTCCAGGAGACGGAAAATAAAGCCAGGAGGAGTTTGAAAAGAATGCCACGTTTTGTTTGGAGGAAAAGAAAAATTCAGTAATTTCAAAAAGATATGCAGCAAACAACATTACCTTGTATGTACTCCATATACAAGTATTCCGAAGCTGATTTTTGGATTTGTATGGTTCCTTCTTTGGTATTGGAGTTCCTGAGAGCATTGGATTGAAAGGGTATCCAAATTCTGGGTGTGTATTGAACAGCGACAGTTCCAGCGGCAGGTATAAACTTTCCTAGTGCACATCACGAACTGAACAACTTCACTAATAACTCATATCACATCAGAAGAACTTAATTTCATTTGATTTTGAACTATTAAAGAAATTTTCACTTTCTAGGTAAAAGTGAGGTTATGTATATTTTACACATGACCTTTTCTCATGACCTTTTCTCATGATTATCCATGAAGATTTGTAGATTGACCATAGAATAAGTTATCTATGGTAGGCCAGGTTAATTTAAGTTTTCCTGAATAAAGGAAATAATTGCTTTTTGATACTTTGTCGTTTGTTTTCCACAATGATCAACAATCATACTTATAACCATTGAATAGATTGAAATTTGACATCAAGCAGTGGCTAGTGACTCAATTGCCTGAACCGGCTATCTGAGACAAGAGGCGTACCAACTGAGCTTAGCTGTGGTAAGAAAAGTTATAACAATTGGCAGCAACGTGACGAGAGAACAGTGACGTTAGCTAGCAATTATTATTACATTGCAAAATATATTATACAGGGCAAAAATACATATCCATATCATAACAATTTGGCTCACAACGAAGAGCGAAAATTATTAGCAATTTCATTTTATAACAAAATTTTTTTTGCAAATTATCATTATATAACAATATATATATATATATATATATATATATATATTGTTATGATATGGTATATATGTCAAATAAAATGGTAAAAATAGGGCACAATGATATGTAAAAACTGCATAAATACCTACTATGATTGTTTTTATTGAAAAAAAATCTGTACGGTTTACATCATCTTGAAAACCTTTTGCCATATTCTGGTCGACGCAGATAATCCAAGAGGGTGGCAGTAGAGTTTTTCTATTATCATCATTATGTTTGGTTAGTTCATTCAATTGTCACAACCTATAAAAATATACAAATCCAAAATTAGAAATACATATTCAGAATTCAACTAAATATTATTTTTACACACAAGAAACATCATGTACACAAATTAGAACCAAAAGGCCACATGTCAGGCAAATGTCAAATTATTTTTTCTTTTAGATGATCAAAATAATGGAATTGAGAACAGAAAAATGGTACATGTGAATTTTGAAGAGAACTTAGTAAATAGAACAATGTGTAGAAGTCAAACTTGATAAAAAATATTTATTATAGGTAGGAAGTAGAATAATGTGTTTGAATTAATAGTGCTGGTAGTAAAAAGTGGAATAGGATAACAAAAAGTGATGATTACCAAGGGGAAAGAAAAATAAGCGAGGAGAGAAGAAGAAACTGAAAAAGCAAGCATCTTAGAAAATTTTGTGGTCGATTTTATTGGAAAAATGCCAATAACCAAAGTATAAGAGAAACATTAATACATGCAATCAGATCAGAATCAAGTCAGAACCAAGGATTAACAAGAAACTACTTACCAGGAATTGGAGGTTACATTTCCATTACTTGATTTCACCAGCAGTAAGGGGGCTGAACTTTTGCTAGACATCCACAAGAACTATTCACAGAACATCCCAGGATTTGTGTGAGTACAAACCATAACTCATAACAGTCACTTTATCGTCATTGACTTAAAAGTGATAACATTCATCGAACAGTCATGTTTGTTTTTGGGTTTATTGACTATAATACATTATTGTGAGTGGCAATTTTCATTTTCTATTCATCACAAATGAAATGAGTATAGCATATGGAGATTAATTCTAGAGTATGTTCAATTTTGCGCATGATCAATTTTTCCAATGTTTTCAATATTGATTGGTTGGAAAATATATTTAGAATAAGTTAAATGTATGAGGGATAGGTTGGTTTAGGCAAAATCTTCGATGAAAAAACAAGTATCTAACTTTTTCTGGACTCATTATTTATTATTTGCCAATATTACTATCGATATTTCAAACATGAACAGTATATTGACATCAAGCAAAGAAGTAGATGGCGCTGCAGCAATCCTCCTGAGTTTGGGAGAATCGTGTCTCCATAGGCGTACCGACTGAGCTACAAAAAGGTAAAACGATAAATAAAAAAAAACAGGTGTACAGAGAAGGAGGTTAGAAACATCATAGCTGGAGTTTTCTTTTGTTATGATTAGTACATGTCACAAAAATTCAAATAACTTACCAACAAATAAAATATACAACATAACAATATATATATATACATATATATATATATACATATATATATACATAATATATATATAAATATATATATATATATATATATATATATATATATACAATATTCAACTTCAATATACAGACCTCAGTTAAAAAAAAATATATTCAATAACTAAATAAGAGAGTATTAAAAAAAAATATATAAATCAATTTCATTTATATTGGAATAAAAAAAAAAAAGAAAACATTACAATTTAATGAAACTGATGGCGAAGTCTAGCTTAAAGCTATTCTACTTAACCACGAGGATGGCGAAACATGTGACAATTTGAATAATCTATATGAATTTTACTTCCATTCAACAGTAAATTGCTCAACTAGAGAAAGCAGTGGCACTTGTCTCGATCACATATTCCTTAGAGAAAAAAGTAAAAAGTACATAACTGTCCGTTGTGCAGTTTCTATTAATATTCCAGTTAAATACGACACCATGAGAAAACAAACCAACAATGTGAATTCCATAAAAGATTCAAATGACCGACTCTTTAGTGAATGTGCTGAACAAAATAATTTAAAAAAATCGTGTGCGGTCGGGGGACCTCCGTCCGGAACGAAGTTCCTTACGCTTTTTTTTTCTTCTCTTATTTTGATATTCTTTTTGACACTGAGCATATGATTTCACTACTGTCTCTTTGTAATGTATATAAATAATAAATAGTGAACACTCGATTCACATGAACAATAAACGTATCTAAACAGCAAGTATTTGTATCAAGGTATAAAATTTTACTAACTTACTTTTCTGAGTTTGTATTACACATACTTGCTGCACTTTCTATTTCTCGAATCTGCATTGCAGAATTGCAATAATGAGACAATATAACTCACGTATGATTAGAAACAAAAAACAAATATAATTTCTATTTTGCCCCGAAATCTTACATGCGCAATAGAAATATTCAATTCCACAACGCTCATGTGCTACAAATACAAGAATAATTCCAAAGACCGAACGGAGCTGCCGTGAAATTAGGGACTACCAAACCAGAAGTTCGCGGTTCAATCCTCAACACGACCATATTTTTTTAATATTTATTTATATTTTATGTTTGCTGTGAGTACTAACATTTTGAATACATTTCATTCAGTTACTCGATTGGCCAGGTTTTCTTCAACTCTGAAAGTAATTCGATATGGAGATTTAGATTGTTTATATTTGTATATTTTAGTCACGTAAGGAAAAAGATTTATGCTTCCTCCATGGTTCCAAACGATCCAATAACGATCAATTAATATCGAGGTAGCAGAATATGTTGCCATCAGTCTCATGTATACACCATTTTGTGTTTCTTTTTTCTCAATATCGTTCCCTTTGAAAGTTGACGTTTTCTTTTCTATCACATTCAATTGTTATTATACCATGAAATACTATACCTATATATCCTTTCTCCAAACTCCTCCGCCACGGTAAAAGGTTATATTCGTTATATCATATCAAATAGGCCTTTTCATTTAGATGATTTTTTTAAACGCGTGCGCTCGTTTGAGACCCAAAGTCTGATTCCCAACTAACATTATAGGAAAATTATACCAAGCAGTGGGGTAAAGCGGCTTCAAGAAGTCCGAATTTACCCATTTCTGACCGAATATTTTACCTTCAAGTACTAACTAACTCCAAAGTTATAATTGGAGTTATAAAAACCATAATTGAGAGCACCAAATCTCCTTCAAAAACCAAAAACTTAATAGGCGTAGTGCGTAGTATGAAATTACTTGTTATGGACTTCAAATATACCTTCACAGCCTCATGGGTTAATAGAGTTATTTACTAGGTTAAATTTCACCTAAAGGTAACCAGCAAAATGTGTTCAAAATACTTGGAACTCTCAGGAAAAACCTTCTGGTGAATATTTACCTGATTATTACCTCATGTGTGTTCATATAGTCAGGGAATTGACAAGTCAGTAAACAGGTCTACTATATACTCTTTATTACCTATTTTGGCACCAATTAAGTTAAAGGAGTTGCCTGGACATTTCTTGACCTATTTCATACCTACTGCTCTACAATGAGGGCGAGATTACCACAATATTTGTCTAATCAGACTAAATGTCTACAACGAAGTCAAAGTTACCTGAAATAAAATCCTCAAAGTAACTAAGTCTATCATCAGATATTAAAGACCAAGTCGATTCAGATGAGGATGACATGATACAATTCACTTCCTTTAATTTTTTTATTGTGCCCTACATTCTAGAAATCTATAAAATGCCGAGCAAAAATTCGAATAGAGTTAGTAAACCATACAGGTATACCACCAACTATTATCGATTAGCTGCCAGAATGAGAACAAATGAAAATATAATCCGAAACCATCCTATACTTTTTGATGTCCAGAGATCAGAGCCATCATCTTCCACTCAGTCATCATCAACTACAGAAATTAATGTAGAGTAAGAAATTGCTTTTACCGATGATGATACCGGGGAAAAATATGGATCACAAGACGATGAGTTCAATGGGAATAAGGCACAAAGCTTGGAAGATAACCTCCCATTGTTAGAGGAGTTCAGACATTGGGCCTTGTCGCATAAAGTCTCCATACAAGCAGTTGGTAGAACACTCTCCATTTTGTTCCCACTTATGGGGTACATAGGAGTATTCAACTATGGGTGTTGCTTCACGTCTTTTTATGACGGCAACTATTTTAAAACACTCATCCATTATTGAAATAAAAACATGAAAGCGTTAACCTTAAACTTTGGTTAGGTCTCAGGTCATGTCGGTAAGAGATACTGAACAATAAATGGGCTGCGTTCAGAAAGCTTCGTCTGTCGCCAGCGGTAAACTACAGCCGCGACGTTTTCAATGATGCAGCGACAAAATGGAATTCAATGAAGTTCATCCTTTTGAAGTAAATGGATGAAAAAATGGTATTGAATACGCAAAAAATCAAATCAAATAGAAAATTGATTTTAACAAAAATAAGAGATTGATGTGTTGAAATGATGAGTTTCCATGGCTTCGAGAATTTTAAAACCAATCATTGTGGTTTCCGGAAAAGTAAAAATCAAGCGAATCATAATTGGTCGATTTTTTAATGGTATTTACAGTTGGCTGATAAATTGTATATTTCCGGGCACCGAATGCGGAACGCAGAAATGTCAAATCAAAATTATTCAGCCAATCACAACACACCATTTTATATTTGAAAAGTTATGATTGGCTATTTCTCTTCGGAAAGAGATTCCCTCATTAGACAATAACATTAATCATGGTTTCTATTCTGGGAAGATGTGCACTAAAATATAAATATCGCGTACTATTATCAACATTACTGATGGATTTAATTTCAGAATGAACACTCATTACAGGGTTTTCTAGTCAATATCCATTTCTCTGAGTAACTATAGGTTACTTGGCCTTACCATTAACATTAGCAAAACATATTGACTTTTTCACTCCGCATTGACATTTGAGTGTTTCTGCACAGAACATAGAATAAGTAAAATATAAATTTATTATCCACGATTCGCAATCCATCCAGAGAACGAAAGGTATAGACATGCATCCAATAACATATATTGTATTTCATCACGTGACCACAATGTGAAAGGGTCTGAAATCCCAAGATAAGGAAAATGGACTTCAAAGTCAGGAATAAAGGTTACTTTCGACTTTGAACAAAGTCTATGTGTTCTCATAGTCAAAATTTTAAGGAATTTCGACATATAGGTCCCATATGGAATCTACGCCATATTTTTCGGTTTGAACCGTTTCCGCCATTGTAAAAATAATACATAATTTTCTCGAATCGACCACATTTTAATGAGTGGTAGTCAAAAAATAGGTGAATATGATATGTACACACATACTTCATCTATAAAATCAGTTTTTGAAGTGTTTGATGGAAAAAGTTGTCAAAGTAGACATGAATTAATGTTTTTTTTTCATACAAATCTAATAATTTGATGGGCCCACTTGTTTTAGACGAGTAAAAATCAACATTATCACAGAAAAGTTTGTATCGCAAATGAAATCACAGCTAGGTGTGGATGCGAAACCATCACTTATTGCATTATCTGCTATACGTTTATTGACAATTTTTTCTTCATACGCCATGTTCATGTCAACTTCAACGCTTTCACGCATAAGCATGTAGGTTAAGATACACAATATACAGTAAACTTTTATCATCTTCTTCTAACCTGCCATTGTTTGTTGTTTGTTTCATTACAGTGTTAATAACCTGAAATTGGTAAAAATGACTACATTTTTACCATCAGTCGACTAGTCTGGAGGCAATTTTACCTATGTATGCCTTCAACTTATAAGGAGAAATGTCTTAATTTCCCAAATTTCGACTTCTGAATTACTTCCATTTTTTTCCCCATAATGGTAAATTTAAGGTAATTATAACGTAATAATTACCTTCGCCAATTAGGGCGCTGACCTATTCGAAGGTCGAAATGACGTAAATTTTACCTATAATGTTTGTTGGGATTGGCTATTGGGAAAGTGAATAGCCATTGGTAGTTTTGAAATAACAATTTGATATTGGCTTAGTTCAAAATTAGCGGTATTTTCACATTATGTCAACAGTCAACTTCATGACAAATGCACCTGCATACATTGGCGTTCGTAACTTTCTTTGTAGGTTGAGTACTTATTACCTATTTTATACCGCCAAAAACCTTTCATTCGTAGATGAAATAATGTACACGAATATTTTCCAATGGTGAGTTTTCTTCTCCATGTAAATTCAAGTCAACAATCCATAGGAAAACTCGGAAATTTTGTATTTCCTTTAAAAACAAAAATCGACGTCAATGCCGTTGGGTCTGACAGGTAAATAAAGTTAGTCATTTGTCATCTAAATGAAAAAGCCTATTGACGTGTCACATATTCACTGTAAACCATAAATCCAATTTCGGCATACAGAAAACATACGGAATTATGTCCAAAAAATTATATAGTCATCTAAACACACGTTATATAGAAATATAAAAGAAAACAAAATATATTACCACTCAACGATAAAATCCGACTTGTATTCGCAAATATATCCAGCAGAACAGCAGTTCGGATGGTTTCGTACACCTTCGGAATCGTATGAGTGAGGGCTAGACACTCGTCACACAGACATAGAGACACAGAGAGAGAGAAAGAGAAAGAGAAAGTCGCATGGAGGGGGCATAACGCTTTTTCCTTACATGACGATTTCTACCAGTCAACACCTACCGCTAGTCGTGTAAAGGAACTTCGTTCCAATAAATGATGAAGATGTTGTACAAGCTCAACGTTAAGCTTGCAGTTTGTCATTGGTGAATTTTACAAGCTTGATCTCCCATTTCTACCGTAGTCTAGTATTTTACCAGTGGATTTTGTATCGCTGCTTTTTTATTATTAATTGTATAATTGAATAACACTCGTCCACAGATTCGCCCTGTATTCCATTCGCATAGCTGCACCTTCGCGTCGTTAGAGCGGGTGAATCACGAGCGGTTCAGGGTCGTTTGAAGGTACTCCTCTAAATATAATTGTCATTTTTCTCTCCAACAATTGACGCCTACATCCTGCAAACACGACCAGCTTCCATGTGACTAAAAGTGAATGGAATGCTAATTTGGCGATCATCATCGTGATTATCAGCTGAGTTTTTCAATGGCGCTATTTCTGACACGCCGCGGATGAATCACGAAGGTATCTGATGCGAGTGATGCTATGTGGCTCATATGATTCGCTTCTAGGCCAAAAAATATCTCGATAGAAATGTCTTGGACCAGACACAACAAAATATTCAAGGAGACAGTGATATATTGCTTTGTTCCTACTACATTTTGTATATCTATTTTCGAATTATTTTCTCTCAGTAACTCAAACATCACAACTCTTGATATTTAGGAAAATTCTGGTTACAATTCTCACATGGTAATTATTCCGAAACTAATTTATTGACTAATCTTTTCCATGTTACTTTTTTCGGGAATTAAAAAGGAAAGCATTGATCATTTCCCAAAAAATCCTCGGGCAATACTTTTAAATAGTCTATTTACATCCAATGATTTTGAAAAGTATATTAACATTTTATTTATATCTCAGGTGTATAAGATACTGACGATAGGAATATGGAAATACTAGCTGGCACCCGTGCCTATCATCGCGGTTTACAGCGATGTCGATATCGAAGAAAATTGTTTGATTTATAGTATATATGTAGTATATATATATATATATATATATATATACATATATATATATATATATATATATATATACAGGGTGGCCCACCACATTCGCCTCGGTATTTCTACGAGAAATGAAGAGAGTTAGGGAAAAACATTTAGCACAGTCATATGTGGGTCCATGAGGAGCATATTCCAAAATTATTTTGAAATATATAGGGTGATCCCCAAAAAAATTACATACCAAAGTTATATTTTTTCTTATGGAACACCCTATATTTTTTATATTTTTAGATACTATAGACAAAATAAAGTTGAGTTACTGTTATATTTCCCATACTTAAAACTGACCGTTTCTGAGAAATTTTGAGAAATTTAAAAATACAGACCATAATTTGAAAATTGTTTTTACCCTGTAACGTGTAACGAGCTGCTCGTGATTAAATGTACTGCTTAGCTCAAAGGTTAAAGTTAACTACTACATGAAATTTTTAATGCAATATTATACAGAGTGGCGAAAAAAATTGCCTCAAAATTTGGACACATATTTAATTAAATAACTTCTTAAAGTTGAATGGAACACCCCGTATTTAGTGGCGTAATTTGACGCAGAATCAGATTCCCTTCAAAACTATAATGGGGTTCCCTATACCAATCTCTTCTGCTTTTTACACAAAAGGCGTTTTTATATTTTACTAATGAGTAATTTTTTTATCTTAAAAATGAAACAGACTGTATTGTAATGAAAAGCTTAAAAAGCGTTTTAAGATGCACGTGTCTCAATTATTGAGGCGAAATATGTTAAATTCGCTTGTTTCTTAGCAAATTAGACTTCATATTGAAATAAATACCAAAATTACAATATGGGCTCAATAAAAACATACATTTACGATTTCCTATGAAACAAACCTATTATACTATTTTTTCAAAAATAGTAGGCTCTGGCCTAGATGACAATAATTATTATTATGAAACAAAAAGTATTTGACAGTGACACAACTTGTTAATCAAACCATTATCATTGTTTTAACTAGTTTAAAATTATTGTCTTTTTGAAATATTGTAAAATGAGAATTTATCCCCAGGAAGAACGAATTGATATGATTTTGATAATCGGTGAGTGTGAAGAAAACTGTTCATTAGCGTCGAGAGTATATGCCCAAAGGTATCCTAACAGGAGTCATCCTAACAAGCGTTCATTGGAAAAGTTGTTGCAGCTTTTCCGAAGAACAGGCAGTGTATCTTATAATAAGCAAGAACGGCAAAAACCGGTTACTGGAAATGAGGAAAATGAATATTTAGTGATGTTATCTCTAGTTGAACACCCTCACACAAGTTAGCGAAAAATATGTGAAACAACTGGAATAAGCAGACAGAGTATCCAAAGAATAATTAAAAAGTACAAATTCCACCCGTATCGCATTCAACTACATCAACAGCTTTCAGAAGGAAATTATGATCGACGACTGAATTTTTGTTTATGGGCTTTAGAAAAGTTTGGTGATAAAGAATGTTTTTTTGATTATGTGCTTTTTTCCGATGAGTCAACTTTTCATAACAACGGATTAGTTAACAGACATAACTTTCACTATTACAGTGACGAAAACCCTAATATTTTTAGAACCCTTGATCACCAGCACAGATGGTCTGTTAATGTGTGGGGTGGAATAATTGGAACGCAAGTAGTAGGTCCTTACTTTTTTTATGGTCACTTAAACGGCGTCATGTTTCTCGGATTTATTAGGGATAATTTGCCTGTGCTGTTGGAAAGTATACCTATTAATTCGTCAAAGGATGTGGATGCAGCTAGATGGTGCTCCTGCATACTTTGATAGACGTGTTAGAAACGAGTTAGATCGACAATTTCTAAATAGATGGATAGGACGAGGAGGTCCACAGAACTGGCCAGCCAGGTCTCCGGACCTTACAAGTCCCGACTATTTTTTATGGGGATATATCAAAAGTATTGTTGACGATACACCGCCAACGACACCTCAGGATATGAAAGTACGAATAAGAAATGCGTTTCGTTCCATACCGCAAAATATGTTATCTAGAGTTCAGCACTCATTTCAAGAAAGAGTTCGCCTATGCATCGAGAATAATGGACACCATTTTGAGCATTTATTAAAATAATAAACTATTTAAGATTCTTAATTTTTTGATGAAATGACTTCAAAAATGCTTTTTAAGCTTTTCATTACAATACAGTGTGTTTCATTTTTAAGATAAAAAATTACTCATAAGTAAAATATAAAAACGCCTTTTGTGTAAAAAGCAGAAGAGATAGGTATAGAGAACCCTAATATAGTTTTGAAGGGAATCTAATTCACCGTCAAATTACGCCACTAAATACGGGGTGATCCATTCAACTTTAAGAAGTTATTTAATTAAATTTGTGTCCAAATTTTGAGGCAATTTTTTTCACCATATTGCATTAAAAATTTCATGTAGTAGTTAACTTCAACCTTTGAGCTAAGCAGTACATTTAATCACGAGCAGCTCGTTACACGTTACAGGGTGAAAACAATTTTCAAATTATGGTCTGTATTTTTAAATTTCTCAAAATTTCTCAGAAACGGTCAGTTTTAAGTATGGGAAATATAATAGTAACTCACCTTTATTTTGTCTATAGTATCTAAAAATATAAAAAAATATAGGGTGTTCCATAAGAAAAAATATAACTTTGGTATGTAATTTTTTTGGGATCACCCTATATATTTCAAAATAATTTTGGAATATGCTCCTCATGGACCCACATATAACTGTGCTAAAAGTTTTTCCCTAACTCTCTTCATTTCTCGTAGAAATACGAGGCGAATGTGGTGGGCCACCCTGTATATATATATATATATATATATATATATATATATATATATATATATATATATATATATATATATATATACAGATTAAGACACCCCTGTATTTTAGAGATTTGATTTTTGGAACAGACGTAGACCTTCATGGGCCGCACTTTTCGCAATACTCAGCTCGAGTGACAGCCTCAAACCCAGCCTTCTGCGATCCCGCGAAAAGGGCAAATTCTCGATATTGTGCTTCGCGTTGGAGATACCGAAAAAAGTTATTTGAAAAAGTTGCTTAAAAATCGATTTTTTTTTAATTTTCATATTCAAGTCCGATTTTCGATTAATGGTTCTGAATAAGAAGCTACAGAAATGATAAAATAGTCAAAATCAATGGAATAAGCCTATTAAAATAACTAAAATTGAAAATTATTATTTTATCAAATGTAAGTTTATCGAATTTAGTCTCTTCTACTAGCCTGTCTCCAATACTGAGGAATTTTCCAATTTTCTATTGAATATGATTCGTTGCGAATAATATCATTTGCCTAATTCTGGATGGAAAATCGTCATTCTCAATGTTTCAAAGAAGTCTCATATTTTGGGTTTCAACAGTTTTCAATTTGGGCTAGAGTGTCATGGAAACAAATGAACTATTTATACCAAATGTCAGTTTGAAAGAAAATGCGTCAAAAACAGTAACAAAATGCCCATTGAACGTCTTAATTTACGAGGAAAAATTGAAATATTAAGATTATTTGGTGATGGTGCTCGAAGTAGCAGACAAGTTGCTCTTGAATTCAACAGAAGACATCCGCAACGAAATCGTATTCGACATGGAACAGCAGCCTCCGTGAATAAACTTTTTACTCAAACCGGAAGTGTATTAAAGAATCGTCCAGCTATTGACAATCCACATCGAAATCGAAGGTACCATGTTGATGATAGCTTCAGGTTGTGCCAATCCCAAAATCAGTTTGCGTGAAAGGTCTGAGCAATTAAATTTGAGTAGAGAGATAATCAGAAGATGTCTCGTTCGTCATTGAATAAAACCTTTCAAACCAAAGTTCTTGCACACATTGAAAGGAGGTGACGAATATAAACGATTAGATTACTGCTATTGGGTCCAAGGAATTTTTTTTAATGATAGATATTTCCTAAGAAAAAATTTTTTCATTGATGAGGCTATGTCCACTACCAATGGAATAGTATCTGCTCAAAATTTCAGATACTGGTCTACCGAAAATCCCCACTGGGTTATAAACCGTAAGGACCAATACTCTCAAAAAGTTAATGTATGCTGTGGTATTTTTGGCGACAGAACAATTGGACCGTTTTTCTTCAATAATAACGTTAACGCTGAACGAATATTGAATTTTTTTGATAATGAATTATGGGAAATCATTGAAAATTTACCCCTCAATGTGCGACAAGAGATGTACGTTCAGCTAGACGGAGCTTCCGTTCATAATTCTCGGATGGTTCGAGAGTGGTCAAACGAACATTTTCCATTAAGTTGCTACGTTGCATTGGTAGAAATAGCCCATATGAACAATGGCCTCCTCGCTCTCCTGACATCGTCTCTGTGGCTTTCTAGTGACAACTAATAATCAAAATTTGAATTTGTCCATAATGAATATTAGGTTTCTCATTCTTATTATCACGAATATTAATCGTACATCATAAAATGGTTTTGTGGGCAAAAAATGTATATGTACCAAAGAGCTCCAACTTTACCAGTCATGCCAAATTTCTATTGCGTTTCCCAAAAGATGTTTCCATGAGCTCTCTGTCTCGAAAATGTCAGCATGCAATTGTTAATGAACCCCCTATAGACTCATTCAGTCCTTCCAAGCCATCTTTCGCCGAGTGGGGCAAAGTGCAAGCAGAGGTAAATGGCCCATGGACTGGTAACAGCAATTATCTGACATCTGAAGGGACCCCGATCGCTAGAGCCGATTCCCATGAAATAGACGAGGACTTTGATATAGAAAAAAGTATGTTTAGAGGTAAGAAAAGATGATCCTGCATATAAGTCTACAATAGTAGGAAAACGATATACGTGAACGTTATCAACATCTATGACTTGGCGGTTCAATAATGAATCTAGGGAAGTTTAAAAAAATGGTATTTTCAATGATGTAACCATGGCAGAGCAAAGTTTGGCAGATTGACAAATGAAAATTGTAGTTACGAACTTCAAAATGAGTCGCTTCGGTGCAAATTTGAATGAAATTAGAAACAAAAATATTGTCGAAAACTAACTATAACTATAAAAAAATCGAAATTTTTTATTTACAGGGTGCCTCAGCGACAAAATATCACCAGTACTTTTTTCCTAAAATCCTTCGTTACTAAGTAATGGGCACTCTGAATTTTCGAAATGAAAAATATTTTTCTTAGATAACTTGATAACTGATTTGTTGAAAATATGAACAGGATGTTCATAAAATCAGATGTGGAATCATCTGCGACGGAAAAATAAACTTTAGTCACTATCTTCTGAATAACTGAATATTGAAAATCAACCAAATTTTGGTGATTAACCTTTTCTTTGCGGGAACCGGATATCTACGTTGAATAATTCCGTGATCGTACAACGGGAACCGGATAAATACGTGGAACATTTTGTGTGTTTACTGCGGGTACCGGTCGAATACGCGATTTTCAATGTATTTTGTGTTGCCTATAGATGGTAGTTTGTTTCTGGCTGAGACGTTTACAAAATGTTTCAAAACTCACTGCGGCAGCCGTATGAATCAGCATTTTGTTTATCAGGCACGAACTCCGAGGCTATCTCGAATTTATGTATTCTTTTATTAGATCGCCTTGCTGTAACAATAACGTTTCGATGTGACCTGGGCCTGCAAGTATTTTGGTTTTCAGGGAAATAAGTTAGTGTATCTTGAATTTATTATTTTTCCAATTCCATATTTTTATATAATAGAAATAAGTGCCCAATTGAACTAGAAGAATCAAATGCGGATTGAATAATTTTCTCTAACCTAACATCGAACAGAACAGAAACTTTAAAACTTTTAGTGAGAAGTGACAGTGAGGATGAATTTAAACTAAATGAATCTATTGAATTTTAATATATTTTTTAGTATACTTATATTTCCTTCGAAAAAAGTGAATTTCAAGTATTTGATTGTAGTAAATTCAGTTTATTTTTATCGTACTTATGTTTATTTTCAAATTGCAATATATTTGTTATATATTTTTGAGTGTATATTTTACTCGGAAATTGAGAAAGTTAATTATAAGAAATATTCATTGATGGTAACCTCCACTTATTAACAAAACAAAAGGTCTTTTCGATCCACAAAAATTTCGTGAAATTTACTGTTTCTTTATTTCCAAATTGAGTTAGTAATTCATGGTGAACATAGCAGCCAGGCAAGATTAAAATCGCCCCTAGATGATTGTTGGTACGTCTCTGGATAAATAGATCGTTTCACTGCGAGAAACTTATAAGTACGCGAGATTATTCCTTCATCCCAGCTCCCAACAGCCGTATTGGAGACAAAGTTGCATAAAAAGCTATCCGGAGTGAAAAGGTTAACGGAAAAAATTAATACCTTCGATGAGGTTTCATACTTGAGTCGGTTGGTTTACAACATAGACAGGAACGGACTGCCCCCGATGGCCCACACCCCAAAACTTTGAAATGACTGGGGTTTCCAATATTTTTCAACAAAACAAGATCTACTTAACAATTTTCTGTATAAAAGTAATCGTGCATGAAGTCGATCAGAACAACGATTTTTGATAAAAATGCACTTTTATTTGACGACATCTAACATCAGACGTCCACCATTATTTGAAAAAAAAAAATTAATGACAATAATGGGTAAAATCCTCATTACAAATTTTAATAACGCAAACACTTTTTCCTCACAAAACTCATAGCGTAAATATCAATCGCAATCCTCAAGAGCAAACAGAAATAAAAAATCCACAATAAAACTTGCTCGATATGACCTCCATCTCCCTCAATACATTTTCGAAGTCTGCGAAGATACCCCCTTTGTACTTGGAATAGTATTCTAGGATCGTTTCGTATGGCTCCACAATGTAATGTTATTTTCTATTCAACAAGTCATATCTTGTGTGAATAGGTGTAGTGTAAACAAGACTTTCAAGATGTCCCCACAGAAAAAAATCATTTGAATTCAATTCCGCAGACCACGCTGGTCATGAATATGATCCTCTTCTATCAACCAATCTACTGGGAAAAATATCGTTCAGGTGGTCCCGTACAACCAAACTGAAATGCGGAGGAGTGCGATCATGCATAAACACAAATCTCTTCGGGTTTGCATTGGAACATGTTCCAAAAGTCCTTTCAAATAGTTATGGAATGAACTCCAAATAACGTCCTGCATTCAATCGATCATGTAGAACGAATGGTCCTATAAGATGGTTTCCTATGACACCAGCCGAAACATTCACGTTTAATTTCTGGGAAAAGGTGGCGTATATGGAAAGGAGTATTTTGGAAAGCACTTTTTAAATTTTTTTTTTCAATAAAATGTCATAGGATGAATTTACCCAATTTAGGGATACAATCCTTTAGATTCGGCATTTTTCGTATCACTCCGATTCAAATGCAGTGTTTCCGAATGTTAACACTTCATCTACTGAAATTACTAATAAATATTATTTTAAATCAAGTAAAAAGTATTAATTTCAAACTGAATAACCAGTATTGAATTGACAGAATAAATAGCAAGTTTGACAAATGACAGCCAACTTGAGCTGACAAATACTTTGGAAATAGGTATTGCGACGTTGCCAATTTGTTTCTAGAATAAGGAGATTCAATCTAAATGTATATCTACAAAATCGAAGAAAAAAAAAGTTTTACATTTTTGTTTGCATATACGAACTGGTTGACGTTTATCAGTTCGCAAATTGATGTGAAAATGGTGTTGAAATGAGTTAATATCACAACTCATTGACAGAGTTCGATTTCATGGTGAACGAGACCGCCTTCGGTGTTTCTAGTTTTTGATACGTGAAAGAAGGGAACACAACCCAACCTAACTTTGCTAACATTGCTTTCCAAGTTGAACGCAATCCATTTTTACAATTCAAGCTTTTATTTTGTCAGAGTTCATAAAATAGAAATGGCAGCTTCAAGATGGCCGATGATCTCTGTGATAATGGTACGATTCCGATCAAAATTGGCATGTGATGGTTTTCAATAAAATGTCATAGGATGAACTTACCCAATTTAGGGATACATCTCTATACATTCGGCATTTTGCGTATCACTTCGATTCAAATGCACTGTTCCCAAATGTAAACACTGAAAATTATGTATTTATAACTCTTCATTCACTGAAATTACTACGAAATATTTTTTCAAATCAAGTAAAAAGCATTAATTTCAAATCAAATAACCAGTATTGAATTGACAGAATAAATAACAAGTTTGATAAATGACAGCCAACTCAAGCTGACAAATACTTTGGAAATAAGTAATGCGACGTTGCCAATTTGTTTCTAGAATGAGGAGATTTACTTTTATATATCTGTTTACAAACTCGAAGAAAAAAAAAAGGTTTTACATTTTTGTTTGTATATATGAACAGGTTGACGTTTATCAGTTGGCAAATTGATGTGAAAAAAGTGTTGAAATGGCTTAATATCACAACTAATTGACTGAGTTTGATTTTATGGTGAACGAGTCCGCCCGGTGTTTCTAGTTTTTGATGCGTTAAAGAAGGGAACACAACCCAACCTAACTTTGCTAACATTGCTTTCCAAGTTGAACGCAATCCATTTTTACAATTCAAGCTTTTATTTTGTCAGAGTTCATAAAATAGAAATGGCAGCATCAAGATGGCCGACGATCTCTGTGATAATGGTACGATTCTGATCAAAATTGGTATGTGATGGTTTTCAATAAAATGTCATAGGATGAACTTACCCAATTTAGGGATACATCTCTATACATTCGGCATTTTGCGTATTACTTCGATTCAAATGCACTGTTCCCAAATGTAAACACTGAAAATTATGTATTTATAACACTTCATTCACTGAAATTACTACTAAATATTTTTTTTTAATCAATTAAAAAGCATGAATTTCAAACTAAATAACCAGTATTGAATTGACAGAATAAATAATGAGTTTGACAAATGACAGCCAACTCGAGCTGACAAAAACTTTGGAAATAGGTAATGCGACGTTGCCAATTTGTTTCTAGAATACGGAATATATATCTGTCGAGGAAAAAAAAAGTTTTAAATTTTTGTTTGCATATATGAACAGGTTGACGTTCATCAGTTGGCAAATTGATGTAAAAAAAAGGGTTGAAATGAATTAATATCACAACTAATTGACCGAGTTCGATTTTATGGTGAACGAGGCCGCCTTCGGTGTTTCTAGTATTTGATACGTGAAAGAAGGGAACACAACCTAACCTAACTTTGCTAACATTGCTTTTCAAGTCGAACGCAATCCATTTTTGCTCCGGGCAGTCTCAGTGAAGAAAAACACTCCAGAGGTCAGTAAAGTCGTGACAATGTAACGGGGCCAGCAAGGCAGGCTTTAATTGCCTTTATCTGGGATTCGAACCTGGGTGCCGACTGTACACTAGGTGCCTAAATTCTACTCGAAATAGCAAATAAAACAATACTCTAAAAAACAGGATGAACAGGTATATTAATCACAGAAATACAGGCAGGGCGGCTGACGGCAGCCTCAAGTTATCACAACAAATTCACAAAATGGCAAGCACTATATACAGAGAAAGCGGGGAGGGTGTTCTCAAGCAGGTGTATGCAAGCTCAAAAACGGGTGCAAAGTAACAGGCCCTGACTATTCGGAGTATGAACCGGATATCAAAATGAATATGGGCCTATTACGGCTATGGTTCGATCATGCGCGAATCGCACCTGTGGTACTCACAAATATTTCCGATACCTTTCACCTGATAGAGAAAATTCACCAAACTTCGCTATCACTGCTTCGGCAAGCTGGTCGGCAAGGCTCGGGACAGTAGTAGGCTTCTTCGGTAGTTGGCTCACACTCCGAATGGTAGTTGTCGGACGCGTGACTGCTGGTGCTAGAGTCGGTAAGCGCATGATTCTTTGAAATATTTCCAAACGGAACTACAGTCGGTTTCCCCCTCTTTTGCGGATTCTCTCGACCGAGTTATAGGCGCGCGCCGTTTTGTGGACTCACATAGATTGTAAAAATTATCTTTTCTAGCAATCCACGTGATGTGACGTTGGCAGGATGACGTCAGATAGCAGCGTGCGCTTTTGTCTCGACCGAACTGATGTCTCTGGCACAGTTTATAGCTAAAGAAGCAGTTAGCTCACTTGGCCCAAATGCACAGCTGGCTTGATGACAAAAGGTGGCTTGCGCAAGCAACACTCGCGCATTCTTTATATACAGGCGTCGCAACATTGGCATGATTTACGGAGGTTGTTCAGCCTATTTATCGGGTTAGGTCTAAACCACGGATTTATCACGAACACGAATGGTATTTTTAAACCTATTATTACCATCGAGATGAATTTAAATCCTTACAGGGAGCTTTTGGTTGTTAAACATAGCGGAAAAATAGTAACTCCGTTACAATATCGTTTTCTCATTCGAACAGCATTTTGTGCAGGCCTATCCATGTTGGTATAAAAAGATTGTTGCTTTATACTTATTATATTATTGTTGTAAAATTGTTTTCTTCTTAGTTGTTTGACCACCCCTCAGAAGTTAGTGAAAACTTGTACGAGTTGAGATCACGGGGGCCTTACCTTTTATAGTGGGATCCGAAACCACTCTTGGGGCCTCAAAATATTTTTTCGTCAGCTGCAGGAGTCGAACCCCAGCCGGGTGGAAACAGTTGACACAAGACTGTCGCTAGTACCACTGAGCCACAAGTAATAAGTAGTTAAAGTAGGTAATTATATTTTATAACAGTTAATAGTTGAATTAAGGTAGGTAAGTGATTGTTTTAATAGTAATAAACTATTGGGTAGGTAGTAATTAATAGATTTCAGCTACAAAAAATTAAAAAAAATTTGTTTAACAAAAAATTAAACCGACGAAAAATGAAACTGAAGAGCGAAAAATAAAATAAAACATTTTAGTCTTAATAACTGAGCTCCTAAACTAATGCAAGTGACTTATTTTGAGTCGGCGCCAAACAAATAATCAACGAATATCATTAAATTACTTTAAAGAAATAATCATAACAAAAGCGTGAAATCTCCAGCGCTGAACAATGCGCTCTTCGCACAACCACTCGCAACGACGTGTGCTTCACGTGTGTGCCCATTCGGATAGCTGTCTCGCTGATATTAACTTCGGGAACGCTCGGCAATTTCCGGCGAAGGGACGCGCCACCACCGCAAATCCCTCTGTCATCATTTTACGCTTTACGTTATTAATTTCCTCGTTTGTTTGTTTGGCGCCGACTCAAAATTAGTTACTTACATCAGAGTAGGAGCTCAGTTATTGGGACTAAAAAAGTTTATTTTATTTTATGCTGTTCAGTTTGTTTTTTCGTCGGTTTAATTTTTTGTTGAAAAGTTTCTATTTATTTTAGCTCAAGCTCTGTTCCAAATGAATATCGAAGGTTTTGGTTCTATACAACATCACAGACCAGTGTCGACTAGGACATTTTTTATCCAGAACTCTAATCTCCATAATTAGTACGATCCAGGTGCTTAGCTTCAACTAATCCTCCAACGGAACTAGATATTATTGTGGATCTTTTATTGAGAGACACTTTCGCTTCTTCTAACTCTTTTCTCATGGCTCTGAGTTGGACCTTCTACGGTAGCCACTTTTCTCGTTCACCTACTGTATAAATTTTTCATAACATCAAGTAACTAGATCAACATTGTTTTTATATTCATTTTCTTATTCAGTTCGATGTTCCAAACGGAGTAGACGCGCATTGAATTGCTCCGCAAAATAATCCGATTTCATCGGTCAATAGTAACCAAAAATACAGAAATCTTCAGCCACAAGAGAGTGTATAAGTGAATTAATCCATTAAGTGAGAATACTTGTGTTAGATTATGACTACCAGAAGTAAATTAGATATGAATTCCATAGTGAAGGATTCAATTCAGGAGATATTCCAAGACCGAGAATTTATCAGCCAAATAACAAAAAAGGTAACAGACAAAATCGAACAAAAACTTTAAACGATCCAGAACCAGATAACAGCACAACCCAACAAAATAAGTGCCGTGGAGCAAAAAATGGAACAAAAAACCTTCACAATAAGCAAATAAATACCCTGGAACAAAAAGTAGACGATATGCTCCAACTTACGAAAATGAGTCATATCTGTATATACGGCGTAAATGAAGAAACTGGAGAAAATTTACAAGAAAAGATCATGGATATTATCAACACAAATACCAGCTTGAACCTCAGAGAAGCAGACATCATGGGATGCTACAGGGTGGGCAATAAATCTGAAAATACAAATAAATACATACCAACTATACTCAAACTAATGTACCCGGAATTAAAATTCAAACTATTCAAAAATGTCCATGAGTTCGAAGGAGAGAAGATATTCGTCGCAGACGACCTAACAAAACACAGAAGGGCCCTACTGAACGAGGCGCAAACTAACCTTGGCGTAAAGAACGTATGGAGTTTCAAAGGATTCATCTACACCAAACACGAGGGACGTAATGCCAGAATCAACTGTGAAGGAGACATCGCCAAATATAGTTCTACCTGATTATAATGTATTTATGAACACTTTTTCTCTTTGGTACAAATATAATTGAAATTGTCCGATAATAAAATTGATATAACACATTCATTGTGGAAACTTTAAAAATAGGAGTAATGATGTGATTATCTATTTTTCCTTCAATTAATAATTTTACTGTACCCAATTTACTTTTTATCATTATCAAAAATTTTTACATTCTATTCTAAATTAATCAACACTGTCTTCCTTATAGGTTTACAGCTTAGTAAAATGTTAGAATTTCTGGATTTGATAGAAAACAATGAAGAAAATAAAACAATAGTATGTCAAAACTTCAGGAAGAGTATGCATCGATGGAGTGGGGACTGGTTTCTAAACGTATTTCACCTAAATATTAGGAGCTTGAATAAAAACTTCCATGAACTACTTATTTATATAGAAGATATACGATTTCAAAATATAGATATACTAATCTTATCAGAAACCTGCATATTAGAAAATTTTGGGAATTTTTCTATATCTAATTTTGATATTGTAACGAACCTAGGCCGGACCTGTCGCCTCGCGCGTTGCCGTCGACAGCGATGAGATCATCCCCGGAGATATTCGAGAACCATCCAGTCGCTCTGCCACGGAAAACAACGGTCAATATTGGAAACAATTGGAACATGCCAGAATTCGAAACATCGGGAATGCTGTATCGGAGATAAATAGGCGACCCTCAAGTGGAGTCAGGACAGTCTGAACGAGCCCATACGATCGAGCTATACAGTGGAGTAGTAATATAAATTAAGTTGTAGATTAAGTGTGAAATAAATTAATAGAACCAAGTTAAGTTTATTTACGTTATAATTGGTGTCGGAAGTGAGATTTTGAAAATAAACAAGTGATCGTGGAGTGGATAGTCAGAAAAATAAATTGATAGACCTTTTTGTACGCCCAAAATAGACAGTGGCCCGGTTTTCGCGAAGTGGACAATTGTGCGTGGGAATATAAACTGATACACTGTTCGCGTGAAACAGAAAATAGACAGTGGCCCGGTTTTCGCGAAGTGGACAATTGTGCGTGGGAATATAAACTGATACACTCTTCGCGTGAAACAGACAATAGACTGGTGGCCCGTGGAAAAGAATTCGCGAAGTGAATTTTTAACAAACTGATAAACTTTTTCGTGTGAAACAGACTGATACCTCGTCAAAGACAAAATGTGTTCAAGAAAAGTGCGCCTTGCGGACTTGAAGGTAGCGGAATTGAAACAGGAATTGGAGGAAAGGGAACTGGAAACAACGGGTAAAAAGCAAGTACTCCAGGAAAGACTTGCAGAAGGACTTATACAAGAAGGTGAGGACCCCGAAACATTTTTATTCGAAGTTCCCGGAGGTGATTTGAGTCCGATAATAGAATCCTTGAAAGAAGAGCTGCAACAAAATTCGAGGACTTTGGAAGAAAATTCTAGAAATCTGGAAGAGAAGCTTCTAGAAAATTCAAGAAGCCTGGAAGAAAATGCTAGAAATCTGGAAGAGAAGCTTGAAGAAAATTCTAGAAATGAAGGAAGAGCAAGAATGGCAAAGTAAAGGAGATAAAATCAAAGATGGGGTCGAGGCAGAGATGGACAAGATGAAGGAAATAATCAGCGATGAAATCAAAGACGGAATCGAGGCAGAAATGGACAAGGAAAAGGAGGTCGAACTAATGTGGTCCAGCACAAGATTGATACTGGGGGTGCCCGACCGATCCGGCAATCAGCAAGAAGACTTCCTCTTGCCAAGAAGGAAGAGGCTGACAAAATAGTCAGCGATATGGGAAAAGAAGGAGTTATCGAACCATCTGACAGTCCCTGGTCCTCTCCAGTCGTACTGGTGAAGAAAAAGGATGGATCGACACGCTTTTGTGTAGACTATCGCCAACTTAATAATGTCACGTAGAAGGACAGTTACCCTCTCCCAAGAATAGATGACACCCTAGACACGTTGGCTGGTTCCACGATTTTCTCGACCCTTGATCTGAAGAGTGGATATTGGCAAGTAGAACTGGCTCAGGAAGATCGAGAAAAGACTGCTTTTACCATCGGCTCAGGATTGTGGCAGTTCACCGTTATGCCATTCGGGCTCTGTAATGCTCCCGCCACATTCGAAAGATTGATGGAAACAGTACTGAAGGGACTCTCATGGAACACGTGTCTAGTGTATCTCGACGACATAATTGTGGTCGGCAGATCGTTTGAGGACCACGTGAAAAACTTGGAGGAAGTATTCCTGCGACTGAGGAACTCCGGATTGAAGCTGAGCCCTAAGAAATGCCATCTGTTCCAAAAAGAAGTACGATACCTCGGCCACGTTGTCTCTGGGGAAGGAGTAGCAGTGGATGACCAGAAGATCAAAGCTGTTAAGGATTGGCCCATCCCAAAAGACATTCACCAACTTCGAAGTTTCCTTGGTTTATGCACATACTATCGCCGATATGTGCTGGATTCGCCAACATCGCTAAACCACTGACCAAGCTCACGGAAGGCCAAACAAAGTTCCAGTGGTCCGAAGAATGTCAAGACTCATTCAGGAAGCTGAAAGGAGCTTTGATCAACGCACCTATACTGAGCTATCCCCTACCCAAAGGGAAATTCATTTTGGATACGGACGCCAGCAACGTGGGACTTGGAGCTGTCCTATCTCAGATCCAGGAGGGACAGGAGAAGGTCATTGGTTATTTCAGCAAGACGCTTAGCAAACCAGAGCGCAATTACTGTGTCACCAGGCGAGAGCTGTTAGCTGTTGTAAAGGAGTGGAACACTTCTACAAGTACGTGTATGGAAGAAGATTCCTGTTGAGAACTGACCATGCAGCTCTCAAATGGCTCTTACAGTTCAAAATCCTGAGGGTCAAGTAGCACGTTGATCGAGAGACTCCAAGAATTCGATTTCGAGATCGAACATCGAGCCGGAACTAGCCATAAGAATGCAGATGCCTTGTCGCGAAGACCATGTCCAGATGATTGCCTCATTGCCGACGAGCAGAAGAGAAAGAAGCAACACTTTGTAGAACCGCGGCAATGGATGACAACTGGAATGACAGCAAGATCCAGAAAGACCAAGAGAGAGACCCGACCTTGGCTTAGTCGTCAGCTGGAAGAAGGGCAATCGAAGACCATCATGGCAGGAAGTCGCAGGTTACTCGCCGGCTGTTAAGTCCTATTGGGCACAATGGAACTCTCTTATTCTGGACAATGGGATCCTGAAACGTGTGTTGGAGGCCGATATTGGTGGGGAAGACAGACGCCAAATCATTGTTCCCAGGAACAGAAGCAAGGAAGTGCTGCGGGAAATCCATGATGGAGTCGCCGGAGGACATCTGGGAGTGACGAAGACCCTGCAGAAAGTGAGGCAGCGGTTTTACTGGGCCAATTGTCAAGCTGACGTCCAGGACTGGTGCAGAAAGTGCGCTGTATGTGCTGCTAGCAATGGACCTCGAATACGACCCAAGGCCCCGATGCGTCAGTACAACGTAGGCAGCCCGTTCGAGAGAATCGCCATTGACATCGCCGGCCCGTTTCCCGTATCCGACCACGGGAATAAATACTTCCTTGTGGCAATGGACTACTTCAGTAAGTGGGCGGAAGCCTATGCCCTGCCCAACCAGGAAGCCATCACCGTCGCCGACGTCTTGGTGAAAGAATGGATATGTCGATTCGGTATTCCAATGGAGCTGCACTCGGATCAAGGCAGAAATTTCGAATCCAACCTTTTCCAAGAAATATGTCTACTGCTGAACATCCGCAAGACAAGAACCACGGCCCTACATCCGCAGTCCGATGGAATGGTGGAACGGATGAACAGGACGATCAACCGCCACTTGTCCAAGGTTGTCTCTGACCATCAAAGAGACTGGGACCAGTATCTTCATTTGTTCCTGATGGCCTATCGATCCGCAGTACACGAGTCAACCGGTCAAACTCCTGCTAGTATTATAATGGGCCGAGAACTGCTACTGCCTTGTGACCTGAAGTTTGGGATACCGCCAGGACAAGACACTGCGGAGAGGACTACGTCAGCAAACTTCGGCAGAGAATGGACGACATCCACGAACGAGTCCGGTTGAACATTCAGAGTGCCAGCGATAAAATGAAGAAGACCTATGACATCAAGGCCGACGCTGGAGGATTTAGGGTTGATGACCTGGTTTGGCTGTACAACCCCAAACGTCGTCGTGGACTATCACCAAAGTTGCGGAACTCGTGGGAAGGCCCGTATAAAATCGTGAAAAGGATAAACGACCTTGTGTACCGAATCCATAAGCCACCCCGAGGGAAACCAAGGGTCGTCCATTTCAACAGGTTGGCCCCTTACGCTGGAAACCATGACCAAGTTCGCACCCTCAAGCCACCGGAGGATGATATGACGTTCGAGAAGTTTATGTCCTTGTATTCAAACGGGCAGAAAGTTCTACATGGGGTTACTAGAGAGGAGTCACGAGACCTTTTCGAGGTGCCTGCTGACTACGCACTAGCGCACTGTGTGGCAGAAGATCTTCGAATGTCCAGGGCATCGCCGTAGTGTTCTCCAAGAAATTTGGTCAACTCCAAACACTGCGGGAGCAGAATCCAGAAGTTGGTGGGGTGCTGCAGCTGAAGGAAGGCCAGAGAAACATCTACTACCTAGTTACCAAGAGGCATTCCCAAGATAAACCGTCCTATGAAGATGTCTGGAAGAGTCTCACCAAACTAAGAGATACTATGGTGGACCAGAACCTGGTGGATCTAGCAATTCCAAAATTATCCTGTGGTATTGATGGGTTGGACTGGAGAGTCATAAGAAGTATGCTGGAGGCGATATTCAGATCCAGCGGCGTCAAGATTTTGGTTTGCTGTAACCCTCTTCCACGACCGATCATGAAGACCGTGGAGTGTTACTTCCATCGAACTTCACGGTGCAGATATGGGGAGTCATGCAGATATCGTCACACTCCAAGGATGAAATTTCGGACGAAATGTCTTTAAGAAGGGGCAATGTAACGAACCTAGGCCGGACCTGTCGCCTCGCGCGTTGCCGTCGACAGCGATGAGATCATCCCCGGAGATATTCGAGAACCATCCAGTCGCTCTGCCACGGAAAACAACGGTCAATATTGGAAACAATTGGAACATGCCAGAATTCGAAACATCGGGAATGCTGTATCGGAGATAAATAGGCGACCCTCAAGTGGAGTCAGGACAGTCTGAACGAGCCCATACGATCGAGCTATACAGTGGAGTAGTAATATAAATTAAGTTGTAGATTAAGTGTGAAATAAATTAGTAGAACCAAGTTAAGTTTATTTACGTTACAATATTATTCACAACGAATCGCGCTTTAATCGAAATTATGGAATAATCGTTTACATTGAAAATAATATCAGCTATACATCTTCTATTGAACATCTGTCTGAAATAAATTTATTAGAAATTCTATTTACACTGAATAACATCACATTTACATTGACCTGCTCTTACAGACCACCAGCGACAAATCTAGATCTATAACTAATCGATCTTGAAAACTACCTAATGACTCAGCCAAATAGTGATATGAAAATATTCATGGGGGACATAAATATAAATATTTCGAACCTGACAGAACACAGAGTTAATAAATATATATGCATGTTAGCAGAAACAGGATTCTTCTCGAAAAGGAAAACATTCTCAATTGAATATTGATAGAAATATTTTTCTATAAATTGAAAAATCCACGATTAAAATGAAGTTATTTTTTGTGAATGTCTAACAGAAAACAACTACTTCCTCGGCTAAAGCCACGCTGGACATTGAACTACATCTGATAGATATTCTGAAAAGGCCCTAACTCAAAAGAAAAACTCTAAAATTGAAAATTTGCATTTTCATTCAGATACTTATTTGATTTTCTATTCCAGTCTCAATTAAGAACTCATAAAGATGAATGAGGCAAAGAAGAATGTTTTCCAAAAGAGAGTACTCACCAGAAATCATTCGTAACATTGACGCAGGAGAAACATCGCATTCACTAGGTCTTCAATACTGTAACGAACCTAGGCCGGACCTGTCGCCTCAGTCGTTGCCATCGACAACGATGATATCATCCCCGGAGATATTCGAGAACAATCCAGTAACGCCGCCGCAGATAACAACGGTCGATATTGGAAATAACTGGAACATGCTGGTTGCCAACCGCCAGAATTGGAAACATCGAGAATTCTGTAACGGAGATAAATAGGCAGCCCTCAAGAGGGAGTGGTCTCAGTTTCGGCGAGTCGATAACATCGAGCGATACAGTGGCGTAGCCAGTAATATAAATTAGTTGTAAATTTAAGTGTGAAATAAATTAGTAAAACCAAGTTAAGTTTATTTACGTTACAATTGGTGTCGGAAGCGAGATTTTGAAAATAAACAAGTGATCGTGGAGTGGATAGTCAGAAAAATAAATTGATAGACCTTTTTGTACGCCCAAAATAGACAGTGGCCCGGTTTTCGCGAATTGGACAATTGTACGTGGGAATATAAACTGATACACTGTTCGCGTGAAACAGACAATAGACTGGTGGCCCGTGGAAAAGAATTCGCGAAGTGAATTTTTAACAAACTGATAAACTTTTCGTGTAAAACAGACTGATACCTCGTCAAAGACAAAATGTGTTCAAGAAAAGTGCGCCTTGCGGATTTGAAGGTGGCAGAATTGAAACAGGAATTGGAGGAAAGGGAACTGGAAACAACGGGTAAAAAGCAAGTACTCCAGGAAAGACTTGCAGAAGGACTTATACAAGAAGGTGAGGACCCCGAAACATTTTTTTTCGAAGTTCCCGGAGGTGATTTAAGTTTGGTAATGAATAAACTCGAAGAAACTACTAAATCCGTGAAAGAAGAACTGCAACAAAATGCTAGAAATCTGGAAGAGAAGCTTCAAGAAAATTCTATAAATCTAGAGGAGAAACTTCAAGAAAATTCAAGAAGCCTGGAAGAGAAGCTTCAAGAAAATTCTATAAATCTGGAAGAGAAGCTTCAACAAAATTCAAGAAGCCTGGAAGATAAGCTCCTAGAAAACACAGAAGGCCTAAAAAAAGAACTCTGTGGTGTGGCAAATCGTCTAGAAAAAAGAATAGGAACCGTCGAGGCAGAGATGGACAAGATGAAGGAAACGATCAGTAAGCTGGAAAAACGAATTGATAGTGCGCCCTCCACAGAGATGGTTAACAAAAATGCAACGCTGGACTTGAGTTTGAACTTGGATAAAGTTCAAGAGGGTATGAAAGATGTCAAGGTCATTTCTGAAATATGGAAGCTTTCCATGAAGCCGCCTCAATTCGACGGAAAAACTCCATGGGAAAATTACCGCCGACAGTTTGAAGCAGCGGCCAAAGCAAATGGATGGAATGCAGGGGAAAGAGCTGTAGCACTAACACTTGCATTACGTGGAGAAGCGACGAATATTCTACAAACTCTTACCGCCCAAGAACAGGAGGACTATGATCAGCTGATTAAACATCTAGAATTACGATATGGCCAGGCCCATTTGGAACACGTATACCACTCCCAACTGAAAAATAGCTGCCAGAAATCGGGCGAATCCTTACAAGAATTCGAAGCTGACATTGCACGCTTGGTTCGTCTCGCATATCCAGCCACACCGGAAAATGTAATGGAGCGATTAGCGGTTCAGGCATTCTTGGATGGACTCCGTGACCAAGAAACCAGACAAGCGTTGATATTAGCTCGTCCAACACATCTCGTAGACGCACTGGCACGCGCTTTGGAATTCGAAGCAGCAAAACAATGCTGCAAAAGCCAAAATAAAGTTCAATTGATTGAGGAAGACTCACAGGAGCCTGCTAACTTGGAAGCTGCCATAAGAAAAGTGATGAAGGAAGTGTTGCCTGAGAAAAGACAGATAAGATGCTGGAATTGTGGCAAAATTGGACATGTGCGTAGCAAATGTCCAACATTCATCGACTCCGATGCAGGAAAACTAAAGAAGGTCGACGAAAAGGGGCAATCGTCGGCATGTGTCCGGCAAGCCCCGGTTAACAACGCATATGTCGCTATCCTTCAACGACAGAACAAAGGTGTCTTCGTAGACGGTCTCATCAATAACGAGCCTTGCACCATGCTGCTAGATACAGGTGCGACTAGGACAATTCTCGGGCCTTCCTTTGCCAGAACAACGGAACGGATTGAACCGACAACTTGGAAGCTACGCACAGCAACAGGGGAGCCAGCTACTGTATATGGCGAGCTACCGATTGAAATAATTTTGGGCAGCACTAAAGTGAAACATCAGGCACTTGTAGCGGACATCGAAGACGATGTAATCATCGGAATGGACATCATGAATTCCATAGGGTTTGAATTAGATTTCAGAGACGGCGTCCTACGTGTCAACGGAGAAGAGCTGGTGCTTCATGGGAGAAGTGAAGAGTTGATCCGTGTGTTGTTGGCTGAAGATGTAAGCGTACCTGAGAGGGCTGAAACCATTCTGGAGGCTCGCCTGGACGGGAGTGCGAGCAGTGGAGACGTGGTGATGTTCGAGCCCAAACTTCATGATGAGAAAATTGGACGAGGGATTGCACTAGGGAAGACCTTGTTGCGTGCTGACAAATTTGTGCCGGTAAGGGTCATGAATGTCAATTATTTCCCAGTGACCTTGAAGAAAGGAACAATTTTGGGGCACTGCTCGTCAGTTTCATCTGTGATCCGGGGCGTACGAGCCAACCCAACAACTTGCCCACAGAACTAGAAAAATTAGTTGCCATCTCTTCCAAAGACATAAAACCAGCTCAACAGCCCAAACTAAGAGATTAAGTCAAAAAGTACCAAGACATCTTCGATACCGGACAAGGAAAAGGGGGTCGAACTAATGTGGTCCAGCACAAGATTGATACTGGAGGTGCCCGGCCGATCCGGCAATCAGCAAGAAGACTTCCTCTTGCCAAGAAAGAAGAGGCTGACAAAATAGTTAGCGATATGGGAAAAGAAGGAGTTATCGAACCATCTGACAGTCCCTGGTCCTCTCCAGTCGTACTGGTGAAGAAAAAGGATGGATCGACACGCTTTTGTGTAGACTATCGCCAACTTAATAATGTCACGAAGAAGGACAGTTACCCTCTCCCGAGAATAGATGACACCCTAGACACGTTGGCTGGTTCCACGATTTTCTTGACCCTTGATCTGAAGAGTGGATACTGGCAAGTAGAACTCGCTCAGGAAGATCAAGAAAAGACTGCGTTTACCATCGGCTCAGGATTGTGGCAGTTCACCGTTATGCCATTCGGGCTCTGTAATGCTCCCGCCACATTCAAAAGATTGATGGAGACAGTGCTGAAGGGACTCTCATGGAACACGTGTCTAGTGTATCTCGACGACATAATTGTGGTCGGCAGATCGTTCGAGGACCACGTAAAACTTGAGGAAGTATTCCTGCGACTGAGGAACTCCGGATTGAAGCTGAGCCTAAGAAATGCCATCTGTTCCAAAAGAAGTACGATACCTCGGCCACGTTGTCTCTGGGAAGGAGTAGCAGTGGATGACCAGAAGATCAAAGCTGTTAAGGATTGGCCCATCCCAAAAGACATTCACCAACTTCGAAGTTTCCTTGGTTTATGCACATACTATCGCCGATATGTGCTGGGATTCGCCAACATCGCTAAACCACTGACCAGGCTCACGGAAGGCCAAACAAAGTTCCAGTGGTCCGAAGAATGTCAAGACTCATTCAGGAAGCTGAAAGGAGCTTTGATCAACGCACCTATACTGAGCTATCCCCTACCCAAAGGGAAATTCATTTTGGATACGGACGCCAGCAACGTGGGACTTGGAGCTGTCCTATCTCAGATCCAGGAGGGACAGGAGAAGGTCATTGTTTATTTCAGCAAGACGCTTAGCAAACCAGAGCGCAATTACTGTGTCACCAGGCGAGAGTTGTTAGCTGTTGTAAAGGGAGTGGAACAGCAAGATTCAGAAAGACCAAGAGAAAGACCCCGACCTTGGCTTAGTCGTCAGCTGGAAGAAGGGCAATCGAAGACCATCATGGCAGGAAGTCGCAGGTTACTCGCCGGCTGTTAAGTCCTATTGGGCACAATGGAACTCTCTCATTCTGGACAATGGGATCCTGAAACGTGTGTTGGAGGCCGATATTGGTGGGGAAGACAGACGCCAAATAATTGTTCCCAGGAACAGAAGAGAGGAAGTGCTGCGGGAAATCCATGATGGAGGACATCTGGGAGTGACGAAGACCCTGCAGAAAGTGAGGCAACGGTTTTACTGGACCAATTGTCAAGCTGACGTCCAGGACTGGTGCAGAAAGTGCGCTGTATGCGCTGCTAGCAATGGACCTCGAATACGACCCAAGGCCCCGATGCGTCAGTACAACGTAGGCAGCCCGTTCGAGAGAATCGCCATTGACATCGCCGGCCCGTTTCCCGTATCCGAACACGGGAATAAACACATCCTTGTGGCAATGGACTACTTCAGTGAGTGGGCAGAAGCCTTTGCCCTGGCCAACCAGGAGGCCATCACCGTCGCCGACGTCTTGGTGAAAGAGTGGATATGTCGATTCGGTATTCCAATGGAGCTGCACTCGGATCAAGGCAGAAATTTCGAATCCAACCTGTTCCAAGAAATATGTCTACTGCTGAACATCCGCAAGACAAGAACCACGGCCCTACATCCGCAGTCCGATGGAATGGTGGAACGGATGAACAGGACGATCAACCGCCACTTGTCCAAAGTTGTCTCTGACCATCAAAGAGACTGGGACCAGTATCTTCATTTGTTCCTGATGGCCTATCGATCCGCAGTACACGAGTCAACCGGTCAAACTCCTGCTAGTATTATAATGGGACGAGAACTGCGACTGCCTTGTGACCTGAAGTTTGGGATACCGCCAGGACAAGACACTGCGGGAGAGGACTACGTCAGCAAACTTCGGCAGAGAATGGACGACATCCACGAACGAGTCCGGTTGAACATCCAGAGTGCCAGCGATAAAATGAAGAAGACCTATGACATCAAGGCCGACGCTGGAGGGTTTAAGGTTGATGACCTGGTTTGGCTGTACAACCCCAAACGTCGTCGTGGACTATCACCAAAGTTGCGGAACTCGTGGGAAGGCCCGTATAAGATCGTGAAAAGGATAAACGACCTTGTGTACCGAATCCATAAGCCACCCGAGGGAAACCAAGGGTCGTCCATTTCAACAGGTTGGCCCCTTACGCTGGAAACCATGACCAAGTTCGCACCCTCAAGCCACCGGAGGATGATATGACGTTCGAGAAGTTCATGTCCTTGTATTCAAACGGGCAGAAAGTTCTACATGGGGTTACTAGAGAGGAGTCACGAGACCTTTTCGAGGTGCCTGCTGACTACGCACTAGCGCACTGTGTGGCAGAAGATCTTCGAATGTCCAGGGGCATCGCCGTAGTGTTTTCCAAGAAATTTGGTCAACTCCAAACACTGCGGGAGCAGAATCCAGAAGTTGGTGGGGTGCTACAGTTGAAGAAAGGCCAGAGAAACATCTACTACCTAGTTACCAAGAGGCATTCCCAAGATAAACCGTCCTATGAAGATGTCTGGAAGAGTCTCACCAAACTGAGAGACACTATGGTGGACCAGAATCTGGTGGATCTAGCAATTCCAAAATTGTCCTGTGGTATTGATGGGTTGGACTGGAGAATCATAAGAAGTATGCTGGAGGCGATATTCAGATCCAGCGGCGTCAAGATTTTGGTTTGCTGTAACCCTCTTCCACGACCGGTCATGAAGACCGTGGAGTGTTACTTCCATCGAACTTCACGGTGCAAATATGGGGAGTCATGCAGATATCGTCACACTCCAAGGATGACATTTCGGGACGAAATGTCTTTAAGAAGGGGGCAATGTAACGAACCTAGGCCGGACCTGTCGCCTCAGTCGTTGCCATCGACAACGATGATATCATCCCCGGAGATATTCGAGAACAATCCAGTAACGCCGCCGCAGATAACAACGGTCGAAATTGGAAATAACTGGAACATGCTGGTTGCCAACCGCCAGAATTGGAAACATCGAGAATTCTGTAACGGAGATAAATAGGCAGCCCTCAAGAGGGAGTGGTCTCAGTTTCGGCGAGTCGATAACATCGAGCGATACAGTGGCGTAGCCAGTGATATAAATTAGTTGTAAATTTAAGTGTGAAATAAATTAGTAAAACCAAGTTAAGTTTATTTACGTTACAATACATTTTTGTCGACGAAAATCTATTTCACGCTTCCACGATCATCAGGAAGACCGGAAGAAATGGGAAACACATTTTCATGAAGCAATCTCACTTTGCAAAGATGGAAAAAGTAAGAATCATTTCTTTTGGAGAGACACTTTGAAATTAGTGTTTTCTGACATTAAAACCTGTCATGGGGTATGACAGATTGATTTGTTGAAAATATAAACAGGATGTTCATAAAATCAGATGTGGAATCATCTGCGACTGAAAGATAAACTTTAGTCACTATCTTCCATCGTCAAGATAACCTCTTGTGAGGTATTCATGTTGAAAAGGGAAACATGCTCAATTTAATATTGATAGAAAGATTTTTTTGTGAATTGAAAAATCCACGATTAAAATGAAGTTATTTTTTGTGAATGTCTAACAGAAAACATCTACTTTCCCGGCTAAAGCCACGCTGGACATTGAACTACATCTAATAGATATTCTGAAAAGGCCCTAACTCAAAAGAAAAACTCTAAAATTGAAAATTTGCATTTTCATTCAGATAGTTATTTGATTTTCTATTCCAGTCTTAATTAAGAACTCATAAAGATGAATGAGGCAAAGAAGAATGTTTTCCAAAAGAGAGTACTCACCAGAAATCATTCGTAACATTGACGCAGGAGAAACATCGCATTCACTAGGTCTTCAATACATTTTTGTCGACGAAAATCTATTTCACGCTACCACGATCATCAGAAAGACCGGAAGAAATGGGAAACACATTTTCATGAAGCAATCTCACTTTGCAAAGATGGAAAAAGTTAGAATCATTTCTTCTGGAGAGACACTTTGAAATTAGTGTTTTCTGACATTAAAACCTGTCATGGGGTATGATAGATTCATTTGTTGAAAATATAAACAGGATGTTCATAAAATCAGATGTGGAATCATCTGCGACTGGAAGATAAACTTTAGTCACTATCTTCCATCGTCAAGATAACCTCTTGTGGGGTATTCATGTTGAAAAGGAAACATTTTCAATTGAATATTGATAGAAAGATTTTTCTGTGAATTGAAAAATCCACGATTAAAATTGAGTTATTTTTTGTGAATGTCTAATAGAAAACAACTACTTCCCCGGCTGAAGCCACGCTGGACATTGAACTACATCTGATAGATATTCTGAAAAGGCCCTAACTCAAAAGAAAAACTCTAAAATTGAAAATTTGCATTTTCATTCAGATAGTTATTCGATTTTCTATTCCAGTCTTAATTAAGAACTCATAAAGATGAATGAGACAAAGAAGAATGTTTTCCAAAAGAGAGTACTCACCAGAAATCATTCGTAACATTGGCGCAGGAGATACATCGCATTCACTAGGTCTTCAATAAATTTTTGTCGACGAAAATCTATTTCACGCTTCCACGATCATCAGGAAGACCGGAAGAAATGGGAAACACATTTTCATGAAGCAATCTCACTTTGCAAAGATGGAAAAGTTAGAATCATTTCTTATGGAGAGACACTTTGAAATTAGTGTTTTCTGACATTAAAACCTGTCATGGGGTATGATAGATTGATTTGTTGAAAATATAAACAGGATGTTCATAAAATCAAATGTGGAATCATCTGCGACTGAAAGATAAACTTTAGTCACTATCTTCCATCGTCAAGATAACCTCTTGTGGGGTATTCATGTTGAAAAGGGAAACATTCCCAATTGATTTTATATTTTCAACAAATCAAGGATCCTTCTCATTTGTAAATAAACCAACTAGGACCACAGGAGACCCATCACCAAGCTCGATAGACTATATATTTGTTGAGTTCAAAAATAAATATATATATATATATATATATATATATATATATATATATATACAATAAAACTGATCCTCGAACTTTCATTTTCAAAACTGGCATAACAGATCACGATACCTTACTCCTATCGATTAAAACTGATTATATCTCAAATGAAAACACAAATAACAAGTCAAATGTAAATAGAACATATATCAACCATAGTAATTTAGAGAAACTGCTGATAAAAGAAAACTGGGAAACGGTGATGAAAACTGGAGAACCGAAAATACTCTACGAGAATGTTACCAAGAAAATTTTGCTATATATTGATGAAAGCACGCAAATAAAGTCAAATACCATGTTGAAAAAACAGACCAAACTGAAACCCTGGATAACGCTTAGTTTAATCAAATCAATTAATCATAGGGACTATTTGAAACAAAAATCCATTAGGACACACAACGAAGAATATAATAACGAATATAAACCCTATAGAAACTTCCTATGTAATTTAATAAGACCTGCGAAAAATGACTATTACAAAAGTAAAATAAATGAATCGGGCAAAAATTTAAAAAAATTAGGAACGAAATAAAAGAAATAACAAATGACACCTCGTATCACAAAAATATGCAAAATTTCCAGTTTATTAATGATGAAGGCAAAAAACAAACGGATGAAGAAGTAGCGAACGAATTCAATTACTATTCCATAAATATAGGCCAAACTATGTCAAATAGAATAGATAAACCAACATCTCTCGCTACAGAAAAGAAGAGTAACATGAGAAATTCGCTGAAAATATCTGAATTGAAAAACAAGACCTGGTCCTGACAAAATTACGGTATATTTCATTAAAAAATATCACATCTCATGAAACCATTGTGCTTTATCCTGAACTCAATTTTTCTGCCTGGAAACATTCCGTCTACCTTCAAAGAATCTATAACAATCCCAATTCATAAATCTGGAGACAAACAAAAAACGAACAACTACAGACCCATAACAATAATAAACAATTTCGGAAAAATATTTGAAAAATGTTTAAAAAACAGATTAGTAAACTTTCTTGAGAACAACAATATTATTTCCAACTCCCAGTATGGATTTAGAGAAAACTTATCAACAGAAGAAGCTGTTTTTGAAATAACAAACAAGGTATTCAACTGCTTTCAGGATCAGAAAAAATGTTTAACTGTATTTTTAGACCTGGCCAAGGCGTTTGATACCGTCAATCATGACATACTCTTTCAGCGATTGGAGGACGTAGGAGTAAGAGGCGTAGTATTAAATTCATTCAAAGATGACTTAGCAAACAGAATACAGAGAGTAAAAATAAATGATTCCTTTAGTGATCCATTACCGGTTGCCATGGGTGTGCCACAAGGAACTGTCATGGGCCCCATACTATTTTTACTGTATGTCAATAATATTTTCAACATTGACAATTTTGAAGGAAATTTAACGTCTAACGCTGATGACACGGCTGTAGCATTCGTAGGTTAAACATGGAACGAAGTATATGAAAGAGCAGGAATTGGCATTAAACAAATTTACTCCTGGCTGAGTACTAACCTACTGAGCCTCAATCTAGACAAAACAAAATTCATTACTTTCTCTTCTACAAAAAAAGATCAACAAAAAAAACCAACAAAAAAAAACAACACTTCCGATCCACAAATTAACATGCCCAGAAAGTGCAGATTGCTCTTGCCCTGTAATACATAAAATAGAATCAACTGAGTACTTAGGTATCATGGTTGATCAATCACTACGGTGGAACGATCAGGTAAAATATACGGTGAAAAGACTTCGAAAGTTGATCTATAAATTTTATCAACTCCGAAATATTCTCAGAAGAGACGTCATGTTGTTGTTACGTTATTGTATCATTGTCTGCGGTGGATTATTCAAGACATCCTTACATAATTCAGGTATAATCCAAAACACTGTAATTAAAATAATGTTTAAAAAAAATCGAAGACATTCAACCGAGTCCTTATATGAAGAAACTGCCATATTTAACGTAAGGAAAATATACGCCTATGAATGTTTACTCTCTACCTTGAGTAAACCCATAAATATAATCCACCATACACATAATACACGAATGATCGCAAGCCAAGTTATGAATATACCACGCTGCAGACTGACTCACAACCAAAAATTCGTTCCATACTTTGGCCCTAAACTATATAATCAGCTACCGACATATATAAAAAATATCAACAGCCACAAAAAACTTAAAAAAGAAATAAAATTATTCATTAAACATCAATATAATCAATTGAAAAATATCTTTGAGAACGACTGAATCTGAAAGTACCATCTGTGTATACACTCCTCTACATCAATATATTTCTATTTATATGAATTTTATATGAATTCTGTATATTATATTCTACTCAACCTGTCCTCTAAACCAACACAACTAAGTTACCTTTCCAGTCAGATTTGTACCATATCACATTCCAGATAAAACCTAGCAGCCTGAAGGACACAATACAAGCTCAGCTTAGGTGACCTCAGACTGCCAGGAATAGGAATATTGTACATTGTTTTACATAATATATTCAAACATAACTTTGTAATAATGATATCGACCTGAATGAATATATCTATAAAAATATCAAAAACAGGATAAGACATATTACATGACTATTTCTAGCAGCTATGACTTCAGACCTATATTCTTACAATAGGACGAGAATACGCTAGAGGAGTTCCAGGAGTTTTTCTCATAGCTGCAGTAGAGCTGGCCATAGGAACAAGGCACCTCCTTTAACTTTTTCGAAGAAGAAACTTACTACGAAGGCTGTTCAACGAACAAAAGTACCGGTATCCTAAAAACGAAAAGAGAAAAATTAAATTACAAATCACAGATTTTCTATTGAGGTAAATGACTCACCGAGTGGAAATATCGGTAATAGTTGCTACAGAAATTCCACCGTAGATATTTTTTGGCTCCACGGAAGGTTGCCCAGTAATCTCCATGAGATCATCATCAGGCATGTAAAGTTGAGAGAAGCTGAGCCCTTTTAGGATCCTAGAAGAACATCAATTGGTAGAATAAGGAGAAAATACATTCACTTCATGTTCATGGATTGGTAGAGAATGTTTGAAGGTTGTGGTCGTTGGGAAAAACCTGCGCAAACAATGAATTCCAAAAATTTTAGGTGCGACTAAAAAATTTCACTGTATGAAAATGGATAAAACTGTCTGCAGGAAAGATAGGATTGGACGTTGAAGAGGTGGAAATAAAATATAACTCACGCGATGATGCTAAAGTATACAAAAATAACAAAATAGGTATTTGCGATATAAAGACAAAACATGCGTTTAAGGCGTGTGTGTAAAAGTATTCATAATGACCGAAGTCGCATCTAAATCTGGCAGTACTGGTTTGAAACTTTGTAGTCGCCAATGCCTCGTACCCAAGCAATTTATTGAACACCTGTGATTTATTTTTATTAGATAAACGCACGTAAAATGCGAATAATAGTCGATAAAGCAGACATTATACCTGAGCCCATCGTAAATATTTGGCTGTATCGGACCTGATGCATCAGAGCTCACAACCTCCAGCGTTTGTTTTCATTTGCTGCAATCATCAACACGTTTATAGTGCAGCTTCATTTTTTGAATCGTTAACAACGCAAGCATAATAAAAACATTTTCTTTAGTCTCACGTTTCAAGATGTCTTATTTTCCCCTCACAAACAAATACTTCGTTTTCAAAATTGACAATAAGTTATAGTTCAACTTGCTACACGTAATTTAGTTTGGTTCGTTTGTCAAATTGCGCACAAAATAAATATAAATTATACTTCCTCCACCTTCTTGTTCTCTTTCGCATTTGCAAATTTGATGCAAACAAATCGATTGTCTTGATGAATTTGACAAAAATGACATTTGTATTTGAATTTTATGCTAGAATTTTTCTTCATAAGGGTCTCTAATATGTCGAGAATAAAGCATAACTTCGTCATGTTCCGAACTACTATATATATATATATATATATATATATATATATATATATATATATATATATTTTTAATATGAGCAGGAGGTTCATAAAATCGAATTTGCAATAATCTTCGACTCAAAGTTAATCTTCAATCAGGTACTACTTTCAATCGGCCAGGATAACATGTTGAAAAAAAAAACATTCTAAAATTGAATACCGAAAAAAAAATTGGGAATTAAAAAATCCATGATGAAAAATTAAGCTATTTTTTTGTAATATCCAATATAAAATAATTACTTCCCAAGCTAAATTTTGAAGGGCTTTCCAATATCGATGAAAAATATGCTTTCCGCGCAGTAGGTCATGGTAATTATATCAACAGTTACTTTTGTTAGCATCATTATTTATGATTTTAGAAGTGAATTCATTGTTTCACCCATTCATTCAGAATAATATGAGTAACAAAAGAAAATGATTCGGAAGACCCAGTCTAATTAAGTATGTTCCGAAAAAAATTGTGTGCGGCCGAGAAACCCCTTGCGCTTTTTAACCGACGAAACCAAAAAGAAGGAGGTTCTGTAGTCGACGCGTATATTTTTTTTTAATATTTTTTTTATGTATGATCACGCATAACTTTTCACTGAGATGTCCGATTCCGATAATTATTTCTCCAGTGGATAGGGTGTACTTCGAAGTTGGTCCCATTTGAATTTAATACATGAAATCCACCCCTAAGAGTAGCAGAATGAAGGATATTGATCACTCACCCTCTGAATTCTGGTCCGTTAACCGATTCTATAACTTTGTACTGGGATCTCAGATTTGGATGATTCTCCTTTTATCAGATAGAATATTCCTCATAGTTGATCACATTTGGATTTCGAATGGAATTATCCACCCTTACGGGTAGAAAAATAGGGGATAATTGATTTTTCACTTGTGAACAATGGCACACATATGTAGTTGACAATGACAGATCGCTAGTGTCATTATCACAATAAATATATTCTATGAGAGAATGGAATGATATACAAAGTAATGAAATAAACTTACCAGAACAACAAAAATAATGTATATTACAACAAATAGTAAAAGTAGATAATCATATTATTTAACTGGTAATTGTTGAAGTAAGGTGGGTAAGTAAATATTTTGGAAGTAATCAAAAAACAAGCAGTTAGTAATTAGTAGATTTCAGCCACAAAAATTTTTAAAATAAAAACTTTTTAACAAAAAATTAAATCGACGAAATACGGAACTGAAAAGTAAAAAATAAAATAGACCTTCTTGGTCTCAATAACTAAGCTCCTAAACTAATGTGAGTAACTAATTTTGAGTCGGCGCCAAACAAACAATCAACGAAGATCATCAAATTACTCCAAAAAAATTATCAGAATGTCACCGCCCAACTCAATGCCATCATTTCACACCTTACCTAATTCATTTGCTTGTTTGTTTGGCGCCGACTCGAAATTAGTTACTTACATTAGTTTAGGAGCTTATTTATTGGGACTAAGAAGGTTTATTTTATTTTTTACTTTTCAGTTCCGTATTTCGTCGGTTTAATTTTTTGTTAAAAAGTTTTTATTCCCTTTGAAAGTTGACGTTTTCTATTCCATCACATTTAATTGTCATTATACCATGCAGTACTATAGCTATAATAGTATATTAATCAACGATCATGTAATAATAGCTATTAATATATGAGCACGAGGTAAGTTACGACACGAGCCGAATGCGAGTGCCGTAACTTACCTCGTGCTCGTGTATTATTAGCCATTACATGATTGTTGCATACACTATTTTTTCTACGACCAATAAATAATAAAATAAAAACAAGAATTTCTGGTGGTGTACAAGATAATTCTTCACTGCTCGACATACCTAGAGGTACTTTTGACGCGTTGTGATTGAATGTCGATTAAAATTGAATATCAAACAAGTATGTAGAAACATACCACTTGATTATCCCAAAGTACGTGTTTCTATAGGCCCAAAATTCGTTTCATAATGGATATCTAGTATGTGTTTTTATTGGCCAAAATCTGTTTCGAAATGAAAATCCGTGTTAAAAAGGACAATATTAATGAATCGGTAGCAGATATTTTATTCACGTAATATAATACGGAAGAAGAAAAATACTATTTCCAAACTCCTCCGCAACAGTAAAAGGTATTTTATTCCTGATGATACTATTCGTTATATTATATCAAATTGACGTGCCACATATTGAATGTTAACCATTAATCCACTTTCGGTATACAAGAAACATAAGAAATTATGCCCAAAAAAGGATATCATCTGAACACACGTTATATAGAAATATAAAAGAAACAAAAATATTTTCCACGTATTACCACTCAACGATAATATTCGACTTCTATTCGCATAGATATCCTAGCGCTCATATATCATTTTAAATTTCCTGCAAGCAGCAAGGTCTAGGCGCTTGTCACACAGACTCGTATATAATAGAAAGAGACAGACAAAGGGGGTCGCATGTAATATTTTGTTGATGTAATTAATAATTTTATTGAATTGCATTAGTTCTAAGTACAAAATTACGGATACCCTTTTATGTCGTAGTTACAGGAGTTTATATTATGGGGAAACGCCACAGTTTTGGATCATAAGCCACTTGTGTTTTGTGTTTTTGAACTGTTGTTAGCCATTTTCCTTTTGAGCTTTTGAGTTCACATGGAGTATACGTGAGGTGTCCGTCTTTCTTCAGAAATATTTTCGTTTTCAGTCCAAACGGATTTGTAAGTTCATTTACATAGATTTGCTCAGAAATATTCTCTATTTTTAACCGACGAAACCAAAAAGTAGGAAGTTCTCTTGTCGACGCGTATATTTTTTTTATGTATGACCACGCATAATTTTTTACTGAGACGTCCGATTCCAATAATTCTTGTTTCAGTGGAAAGGGTGTATTTCGAAGTTGGTCCCATTTGAATTTAGAAGATGAAATCCACCCCTAAGGTTAGCAAAATGAAGGATATTGATCACTCACCCTCTGAATTCTGGTCCGTTAACCGATTCTATCAGGCATAACTTTGTACTGGGTTCTTCGATTTAGATGATCCTTCTTTCATTAGATAGAGTCTACCTCATAGTTGATCATATTTGAATTTCGAATGGAATTACCCAACCTTACGGGTAGAAAAATGGGGAATTATTGATTTTTTACTTGTGAACATTGGCACACATATGTAGTTGACAATGACAGATCGCTATTGTCATTATGTTTGTTCTCCTACAACCGTCACAATCATTATATTCTATGAGAGGATGGAATGATATACAAAGTAATGAAATAAACTAACCAGAACAACAAAAATAATTTATTTTACAACAAATAGTAAAAGTAGATAATCATATAATTTAACTGGTAATAGTTGAAGTAAGGTGGGTAAGTAAATATTTTGGAAGTAATATAAAGAACAAGTAGGTAGTAATTAGTAGATTTTAGCCACAAAAAAATGGAAAAATAATAACTTCTTAACAAAAAATTAAACCGACGTAATACAGAACCGAAAATAAAAAAATAAAAAAAACCTTCCTAGTCTCAATAACTAAGCTCTCAAACTAATGTTAGTAACTAATTTTGAGTCAGCGCCAAACGAACAATAAACGAAGATCATTAAATTACTTCAAAAACATTATCAGAATATCACAGCCCAACTCGATGCCATCATCCTACGCCTTATCTAATTCATTTGCCTGTTAAGTTACTTACATTAGTTTAGGAGCTTAGTTTTCGAGACTAAGAAGGTTTATTTTATTTTTAACTTTTCAGTTCTGTATTTCGTCTGTTAAATTTTTTGTTAAAAAGTTTTTATCAGAGCCCCATTTCTGGTACCCTCATTGCGTGCTTGTATAACTGCGTTTATGAAGTTATCATTTTCTTTGCGAGAATTGAGTCTCACAATTATGTTTTCGATTTGGCTAATCGAGTTTCGGTTGACTGCTATATGATGGATGGTGTCAATATGTTTTTCCTCAACTCTGTAATTGATGTGATCAGAGTGTTCAGTCTCTTGTTATTGTTAATATTAACCTATGAGTTGACTTTTACTGTTTGTGAATAAATCTAAGTTCTTTTGATGGAAATTTTAACTATGTTAAACATTCAGCATTTTTCAGATGAAAATATCATTTTCTTATCAACAGCAAATCAATCATTATTATAGCTTTATAGGCTATAATACCTTATATCGTCACAATCGGTCTTCCTCGTTCATGCTCTGCTATGTATGGGTCCGGAAGAGGTCGCTGTTGGATGCGCCGCTGGGTTTTGCTGGGTGAACTCTCTGCTGGAAGCGTCGGTGTTCCATCCCCGCTGGTATTTTGTTGTTGATTAATTTGTCGGTGGGTAAAGATAGATCTCCACAAGGTTGGTAGTCTTTGACTGTCATCCCTTTTGTACATATTATGTGGTCGTTTTTCGATTTTGATGGCTTCTCTCGTTGTTCTTGAGTGGAAATTCTCATCACTTCTGTTGTTAGTATATACTGAAATAGTGACGGTGAGGTCTCTTTTTTCGTATAGAAATATTGTGTTCTTCTTTGGGAGTATTGATTTTTCTGTTTGTTTGGCCTATATATATATATATATATATATATTCTGTGGATTTGTCATTAATATAATCCAAATATGATAGAGGTATTCCATTCGGAAAGTAAAAAGATCTATGGCGTTTCTGAAAAACTTAATTTTCACTAGACACAAACCGGTTTCGTATATTAACAAATCCCGATTTAACCTCAGAGTTTATTGATACATGCGAAAGCTCCCATCCAATGACAAATATTCTGTCACCAGTTAGGGACAGAGTTTCAACAGCTACTAGCATCAAATTGAATTAATTCATAGTGACGGTCAAAAGTTGGGCAGCCATTCTGATACCTATGGCATTCAACGTGTTAATGTGTTTCGCTGAAACCATTGTGATGGCTTTTTAGAGGCTCAACAGATTGAACAGATATTTACAAAACGACCTGTCGAAAAAGTTAAGAAGTACTCGTTATCGTGAAGACTAAAGACAATTCAGAAGTTTATCTGTTATTTATACTCGATCTAAGTAAAGCATTTGATTTAGTTAATTTAGAATGACCCACTAGTAACATTGGTTTCGATGAAACATTTTGAAATAGATTATTAGCTTTCTTACAAGTCGGGCTCAAAGAGTTTAACCCGATCAGGATCTCTTATGGTCCTCGTTCAAAGAAACCAAATCAGCCGTTCCGTAGGGAGTACTCTTGGGCCCATTATGTTCTCAATTATTATGTTCGATTATCCGACCTCGCTGTCACATTGTAAAGTTCATCTCTAAACAAATTACTTCCAAATTTACTCATCTAGCAAATCCGATAAAATACAAAATTGTATCACGCCTACTAACGAAGATACTCATAATACGGCAGTTTACTCAGAAAATCACAGATTGAGAATAAATCCAGGTGAAACGGTCGCATTATGCTTTGGATCCTTAAGACAGACAATCGAAATACGAAGAGATTATAGGTTTTCATTGAATAATGCTGAAATCGAATGGGTCGACTCCGCAAAAATGAAATTGAGGTTAGTTAAAACCCAGATTCATCCTCATACTGATTATTGCTCTTCGGTGTACTATAATTTTTCACCCCAGTATAATAAGATGAAACTGCATTGTATACAAAACGTTTGCATGCGATTTATAAATATATGGCATACCGTTTGATGAGCATGTAACTCCTTAACTATTAAGGATGGAAGAGTTGGGTGTCAAATTCAGAGTTTAATATTCAAGAAGTATATTTTTGTATAGGTTGCTAAGAAAAAAAATCCCGAATACCTTCATGGTTTGATCAATAGAAGATCTGATCTTCACTCAATGAGCCTCAGGATCAATTCTTTCAATATTCCTCACTATAATACCGCAAAATTCGAAGGATGTTTAATGATCTCTCTATGAATTTACATTTGTCTTATTCATCTTTATATATTCATTAGCTGCCCGACAGACGTTGTCCTGTCCAAATTTCTATATTCCTTAGAAAAAATCCTGAAAACTTTCATCCAAGTAGATTTTTTTTCCTTGTTTTTCTTTGTGTTGTTTGATTTAGTTTATGCCTGTGATTCTGTTATCCAATTAACCCGTTATCCCCCTGTTCCGCTATCCAATTATCCCGTGATCCCGTTATTCTCTTATCCCGCTATCCCGTTATCCCGCTATCCCTCTATCCCGTTATCCTACAATCCCGTTTTATCGTTATAGCGCGAAAATATTATTCGTTTTCAATATCTGTACATTATCATGGCGATCGGTTGAACGGGATAGAAGTTGATGCGCTGCAGCGACACCTAGTGGTGAGTTGAAGTAAAATGGATAGCACAAGTACCTTCTCCATGGAAAACGAAAAACACCCAGTTTCAAAAAAAGAATCAACCAAATATGTCGTTCCTATCGTCAGTTATGATCGAGAGTGCATACAAAAATTATGATTTTTGCAGTTTGTCGGAAATTTTCGGCAAAAATCCCATAGAAAACGGCACTTTCCCAAATTTTCCTATTTTACCGTCAATTCTTCCAATTTTTTTTTCCATAAAAACCTTCCTCCGTCAATTACAAACATATCGAAAAAAATTACCAAAAGGTTTTAGCCGTTTTCGAGTTGCGCTTAGCAAACAATTTGACATTCATTTTTGTAATATAGATAATACGAATATTTCCATATAACTTTTCATGTGAATGATGTGCATGTCTGCATTGTCCTATAGTTAGATATCATCTATCATCCACAACGTGTCTCATCCAAATAGTTCATTAAATAACACATGTCAATTATGGGGTTCAATAACTCAAAACTCTGAGATTAGCTGATTGACAATCGAACCAGAAAATGAAAGTGCACAAATAGACCATTCCTGAATAGAAAAACAAGTGTTGGACGGTGTAGGTCTGAAAAGAATTGAGCCTGAATCCCTCGCCTGCTAGGGCAATGCCTGAAATACGAGCCGCACTCGGACACAAAATATGCATTCGTTGCACTAGATATCTTTAGAAGAGCGGCAACATGCGAATTCCTTCACGTTTTATTGTTTTTGCGCGATAGTGTTCATTTAATATCGTCTTTTTTTGTTTCGTTCAGTGCGAACCAGCTGCATAAATTATCGGCTTTCCTGCTCTTCCTGGATTCGCGGAATTACTGCTGACACTTGTTGATTCTTACAATTTTTTGCTAATCGCTATTTTTTTTTCTTTGGCTTTTGTTTGGTTGGTCGGAATAATGGTTCTTGTGAACTTTCAGTTGAAAGCAATTTGAATTTGTGTCGATTTAATGAGGAATTGTGTTATTGTAAGGGGAATTATATATATATATATATATATATATATATATATATATATATATATATATATATATATATATATATATTTATATATAATGATAATATAACAAATTATTTTGTTATTATTTCGCCCCACGTTTTGGGTGCCAATTGTAATATAATGATCAAGTTTCTGGTAATGAACGCGCAAACGTTTTATAATTGATGCACTAATTGTCTAATTTTCATAATGACGTATTCCATGACATTTAATACAAAATATGGCGGAATAATCCGATTTTTATAGAAACTTGCTTTTATTTCGAAAACCAGACTATTAAGGTATAGTAACATGATACATCATTTGAAGGGATTTTGGATAATAAACAGGGTGTTCCATTTAAAAAAATGTTCTTTTCACCATTTTTGTATCTATCAGAAAAAATACAAATTTTGAACGACTCTGTATAATGGAGAACTAATTCCCTTAGATATAACTTATGCACAGAACATTGGTAAACTACCCCCACAATTTCAGCTTTGTACGAGTCCGAATACCACGGTAATAAATATTTAATTGAAGCTATGTTTTTCACAAAAAATAATGAAATCAATAAATTTTTCGAAAACCACTTGAGATAGGTATAGAAAAAAGTTATACAAAAATGATCGTAAAGCAATAGCAAAGCGAAAAATGCAATAGTATACAGGGTGTATCATTCAAAATATCAAAGTTGTTGCTACTTTTCAATATAAGCGGCAACGCTACACCGCTGTAAATATTTTAGATCGATGGAGCAAAACTAATTACCCAAGACTCCAATTTTTTCAATAATCCTGTTTTCCGTTCTCCAGAAACGTGTAATAGACCATCGAGTTTGGGACACCCTGTAGTGTTATGATATGGTATATTTGTAAAATAAAGAACTAAAAATAGTGCACAACGATATTTAAAAACTGCATAAATACCTGCTGTGATTGTTTTAAAAAAAAATCTGTACGGTTTGCATCTTGACAACCTCTGGCCAGTTTCTAGTCGACGCAGATAATCCAAGAGGGTGGCAGTGGAGTTTTTCTATTATCATCATTATGTTTGATTAGTTCATTCACTTGGCACACCCTGTAAAAATATACAAATCCAAATTTAGTAATAAATATTCAGAATTCAACTAAACATTATATTTATATACAAAAAACATCCTGTACAATTAGAACCAAAAGGCCACATGACAGGCAAATTATTTTCCTTTCTAATGATCAAAATAATGAAATTTGATAACAGAAAAATGGTACATGAGTATTTTGAAGAAAATTTTGTAAATAGCACTATGTATAGAAGTCAACTTTGAAAATAAAATGTGTATAATAGGTAGGAAGTAGAATAATGTGTTTAAATTGAAAGTGCTAATAGTATAAAGTGAAATAAGATAACAAATAGTGATGGTTACCAAGAAGAAAGAAAAATAAGCAGGGCGAGGAAAAATGAAATGGAAAAGGAAAGCTTTTATCATCGATTTTATGGGAAAAATGCCAATAACTACAGAATATGAGAAACGTTAACACATGCAATCAGGTCAGAACCAAATTGGAACCAAAGATTATCAAGAAACTACTTACCAGGAATTAAAGGTTAGATTTCCAATATTTGCCGTCATCAGCAGTAAGGGGGCTGAACTTTTGCGAGACATCCACATGAACTATTCACCAGAACATCCCAGGAGTGCAACGCAGAACTCATAACAGGTATTTTATCGTTATAAACTTAAAAGTGATAACTTTCATCAAACAGCCACGTTTGTTTTTCTTCTTCTTCTTCTTCTTTTTGTAGTTTTTTTGGATTTCTGACTCCTTACGGGTCACTTTCTCCAGATCAGGTATTGTATAACTTCACAAAAATTAAATAGTATTCATCAAATATATAAATATTTAAAATCATACACAATGATAGACAAAAAACTTGGAATATCTTCCAGATCAGGTATTCTCTCTTTCCAACAAATCCGTTGTCATCTGGCCTGGTTACCAGCGTAGAGAAAGAGATACTTGTAGAACTTCACACACATGTAATTTGCTTTACGTAAATATATAAATATTTATGCCCATAAAGATGGCGATATTCACAAACATAAAACTGACTCCCACTTCCGACATGACATCCACGTGCCCTCTTTGAAAGCAGCTCTCTATCAGACGTCTGCTCTCTGTCACATCAGAAACGGAAGTGACGTTTGTTTTTGATTTATTTATAATATACAATTTTGAGTGGCAAATTTCTCCTTCTACTCATCACAAATGACATGAGTATAACCTATAAGGGTTCATCTTAGAATATAATAATTTTTTTTTGCGCATGATCAAGTTATTCAATGTTTTCAATTTTGATTGGGGGAAAATATATTTAGAATAATTTAGATATCTCAGGAATAGGTTGGTTTTGAGAAATATTTTCAATAAAAAAAAAACAAGTATCTATTTTTTTCTGGTATTTATTTTTTAACTATATTACAATCAATATCTCAAACATAAACAGTATATTGACATCAAGCAAAGGAGTAGATGGCGCTGCTTCAATCCTCCTGAGTTTTAAGAGAATCATGTCTCCATAGGCGTACAGAAAGGTAAAAGGATGAATAGAAAGAAAAAGGTAAAGTGTACAGACCAAAAAAGTAGAAACGTCATAGCCGGAGTTTTCTTTTGTTATGATTAGTATATGTCACAAAAATATAAATAACAACCAAAGTATACGAACATAACAATATATATATATATATACATATTTTGAGATAGAGTCTCGGGTTTCTGTCCACGTTCTGTGTTGGTCCCCGAAAGGTCCGATTTCACGACGTTTTGGCAAATTCACAGTTGCCATCTTCAGATGATGTCTAATTCATTCGATTGTTTTGAACTCGACAATCTCGAAAGAATTAGATATCACCTGAAGATGGCAAATGTGATTTTGCCGAAACGTCGTGAAATACCTTTTGAGGTTTGAGGACCAAGAACACAGACCGCGGACAGAAACTCGAGAAACTATCTCAACAAGTTATACCCGCGAAAATCTACGAAGAAATATATATTTATATATTTCATATATTTGAATTACAAATATTTTATTTCAATGGATATGAATTTCAAGTATTATGTTGTCACACGTGAATATCCCAATTCTCTAGTTGAGGCGATTCGACGAAACGGGTATTTCCCCAAATTACCAATTGTTTCCAATAACGGATTTCCTTCTACTTATCATGGGATCCCTCTCGGAATTTTTGCCGTTAAAAAACAATTTAATAAGTACTAATTCATTGGGAAAAACCAAATTACCGCTATTTCATTGGGTATTCATTAGGTAAACCAAATTATCCCGAGAGAAAATGCCTGGTATTATTCCTCGGCATATTACATATTATCGGAAAGTACAGCCATACAAGTGGCACCATACACAATCCTACAGTCCTAGTACACAACTTCTCTGACACACCACTCGATGTCACCCCGCATAATCTATTATCTGAAGGATTCAACTTTTGCTATCCCCCGAGTAGAAAGTGTCATAGCCCATCTTCCTGAACACATCGCGGAAGAAACTAGACAAGACATTGCCACCACTATCAGGAGTGCGAAACTCCTATCATACAACATCACACCTACTGAAAGGCGATGCCCGAAAGCTATTCACAATAACTCAGACATAATCTTACTACCAGCAGATACAGGCAATGCCACAGTGATTCTCAACACCTCAAACTATGTCGAAAAGATGAAATGACTATTAAACTATCCCGAGTATCAGACCACCAAAGGAAGAAGACCAAAACACTCATTAACAACTCCAAACTATCGGCAGAAACAAAGAAATTCACCATTCCTAGAGAAGAATCCTCACGCATCCTTCGTATTTGTGGTCTTCCAAAAATACACAAACCAAGCATTTCCCTCCGTCCAATTATCAGAACTTTCGGATCACCAACTCACAAACTGGCAAAACATCTAGCAAGCACTCTTCAGCCTCTAGCCAAGAAGCTCCGTCATATGTACGCAACTCATACCACTTTATAGAACTCTTCAAAAAGACACACTAGACATCCTCAAATCCAAACATAATACACCCAAAGATACCCTCGACCATTGTATGAACAGCACATACTCCCTTTTCCAGGGCATGTGTTATAAACAAGTATGAGGTGCACGAATGGGATCTCCCCTTTCTTCAGTTCTTGCAAATCTATACATGGAGGAATTCGAGACTAAGGCCTTAGCGTCATTTGTTGGTTCAGATACGTTGACGACATATTCATCATACAACGCCCTATATGGATTTCTAGATCACCTAAACAAGATCCACCCCAACAATAAATCCAAAATGGAAACCGAAACCGGTAACTCAATTAAAAATAATAATAATAAATATTTATTCGACAGATTTCATAAAAGGAGCAGATATATAGTTGACTGACAAATAAATATAGAGTTCCCACAGAAGGATGAACCTCTGCGTGAGTTTCATAATATAAGTATAAATATAAGTAATATAATAAACATATAAACAGTATCATATAAGTATAAATATAAGTGTAAATATAATACATAATAAATAAACAAGTAATAGTGGATATATTGTGTCGCAGATTTAACAGTTTTGTGAACATATAGAATTTTAACATTATTCCTTTGTTCATACTTTGTGGTAATATATATTTTTTCGTGCAATTGCACGCGAAGTGAGTATTTCGCGTTCTCAACACAGTCCACGAAATTTAATTTCAAGGCCGTTACCCATAGCAACAGCCACCAAACCAACCGTCACTTCCAAATTTGACGTTTCTAGAATACGACAATGACATGGATATATTTTTATTGAATACAGTATTGATTTTTAAATTAACAACAAATACATACTTACTTATATTATTTTCCAGGTATCAAAACGGAAAGCGCCTAGTTTACAGTACGTTTTAGCTCTGAAAGAGTGCAGTATACTAAAATATCACTATCAGTATCAGACATATTTGCGTTTCTCAAGAACTCTTATATCTTTTATATATTCTATCAAATCATTTCCATAGCAACACTGTGACTTTATTAATTAAATTGAATTGCTGTAGATTTTAAAGCAATAATATATTTATTTGCAATCATCTAGTTTGATCATTTTGACGATTGCACGAGAAACTTTTCAGCGACCTCAAGATTATCATGCATCGGCCGCAAGTGGCCTCGACGATAATTTTTTTTTCGTCTTGCTAAAAACCTATTTCGCGGCCTTGGCATACAAATAACTATTCACGTCGATATATTGGTGTATTTGGACTCTAGGTCAACATAGAATCCAAGCTTTGAGTGTGATTTTGAATGTATTGCTCAGAATCTTTTGGTATCTGTTGGAATAGGATTATACAGCCGAGGAGCTAGGTAAGTATAACATCATAATGGTATTGAATGAATGTGGTTTTTTGTGGAGGAACAACGTTTCTTGATATGTTTTTTGGGTAATTAGTTTGCCCTTTCTACACTTATATAGATTTTCCTGATTATATTTTCATTTTCAGACTGTGGAAGGTTACCCAAAAAACATGTCAAGAAATCATAATGGTGTTCAATTGTTGTGAGTTCATGTTTATTATTGTGTTGTCTCACAGTTTTCAAGAGGTAAACTTGCTTCTGTAGGGTAAGTTCTTTTTTATTTGCGATTATTTTCAAGGTTAACTCTTAGTTTTGTTCTAGGTATTTTATATGAGTGGTATTTGCTGATCCCCAGGCAACCATCCCATAGGAGAGGTGAGTTTCAAACAGAGTATGGTATAGCATGTGCAACTGATCTTTATGTAGGTAGGGTGTCGTGTATTTCAAAATAGTGAGATTCACGTTTTCGTATTGTATTAGTAGTGATCTGAAACTTGGTAGATTTTTAGCATAGGAAGTGAAGGTAATGTGAAATGTTTTGCTCATGTTGCTACTCAGTAGTTTACTTTCACACCATTGAATTATGACTTTTAAGTGTTCTTCGACTTTGTCTTTTAGGGAGCTCCATGTTTCCGATTTATAAATTACTACTGTGTCGTCTCAAAGCTTATTATGTCACCTTCTACATTTAGTGCAAAGAGATCGTTCAAGTAGATATTGAAAAGAATTGGGCCCAGGACTGTCCCCTGTAGTACACCATGACTGTCCCCTGTGGTACACCATATTGGACTATTCGAGATTCACTGAGCGCATCTTTGATTTTTACACATTGATTTCTTTTGTGAATATTACTATCAAGAAGTTGGAAGGGTTTTCCTCTGAATCCAATGCTTCCGAGTACTTCTAGAAGTTGAGTGTGTCTGACGGTATCGAATGCTTCCTTCAAGTCTACGAATATACATAGTGAAGGTAATTTTTTGTCTAAATTTTCACTGATTTTGTTAGAAAGAAGTGTTATTGCATCTGTGGTTGATTTGCCTGTTTGAAATCCGAATTATTTGTTTGATAAAATTTTATATTTTGTTAAGTATTTTTCTATCCGTGTTTTTATAATGGTTTCGAAGATTTTTGTGAAGTTTGTGATTACGGATATTGGGCGGTAGTTATCTACTTTCAAATTATTCCCAGATTTGGATATTGGTGAAATGATTGCGCATTTAAATGGAGTCGGACATATTCCACTTCTGAATGACCAGTTTATTAGGTATGTTAGTGGTGTTGTTAGTTCCTGTGCTAACAGTTTGATGGTTTCAGCTCTAAGAGTATCAGCTCCAGGAGATTTTTTTATTCTTCAGGTTCTGAATGACTTGAAAGACTTAACGTTCATCAGTTTCTTCTGAAAAAAAGGAAGTTATATTTTTGTTTTATGTTTATTTCTTTTGTATCTAATCTGCCAGGATTTTACCAATTTCACTATAATATTCAACAAATTCGTTGGCGATTTGCTTTTGGTCATTAGTTATAGAGCCATTTTTAGATTGGATCTCCGTGATTTAATTGTCATTTATTCTTTTATTAGTAATTTCGTTTATAGTTTTTCACAGTTTGGAGGAGTCCCCTGGGTTATTTTCTATTTTATTTTGATGGAAGTCTTGTTTGGTTACTTCTATTTTTTTCAACCTATTTTTATACTGTTTCATGAAATGGTTCATATAAACATTAATGACAAAACAATTGATAAAAGAACAGAAATTAATGACCTACATATACATATCTGCTGAACAAACAATAAGAAAATATCTCACCTAGTCCTCTTTGAAATGATTATTTTTTTATTTATACATACTTTTATTACACATTTTTTCATTCTCACTCTGTATCTCTTTCATTTGGTATTCTGATATTGAAATGTGTCTGAGTAATCATAATTTGTTGTAATCTTATTATTTTAAATTGTAACACCGATGTTTCTTTTTGTGTATAATTTTTTTTTCCGAATTTCATGTTAGTATCCTCCAATTATGTTATACCATCACATATTTATGTATCAACTTCTAGTTACGTCTTGAAGAAGAAAATAAAAGTAACAACGAATCAATTGCTTGGAAGCATTCAATGAAATGTAAAAAAGTAAATACTAATTGAACGTTTTTTTTAATTAACATACAATGTAAACCACAATATCGATTATTTGGCATCGCACTGAATATTATTACAATAAATGTTCAAATTGTTTTCCATCCGATCTTATGCAGATACGAGATCTCCTCAAGAAGGACCTTTTCAAATGCGTTATAGCCCCCAAATCAGCGATTCTCTGAGCGGCAGTGTGAATACGCCATCTCAATTGTTCCACGTCAGTTATAGGTGTGGCGTCAACTAGTTCTTTCAAATTGCCCCAGTAGAAAAAATCCAATGGATTTGAGTCAGGTGACCTGGGTGCCCACAGGATTGGGCCCTCGGTGTCCTATCCATCGTCGTGGGTACATTTGATTCAGATATTGCCGAACTCGTACGTCATAATGCGCCGGGCAGCCATCATTTTGAAGCCACATTGTTTGTCTCAGTATTAAAGGTACATTTTCTAAAAGAGGGGGCAGTTCATTTTGCAAGAAATTCAGATAAATGTTGCCATTCAAAGTTTGTGGCAACTCGTAAGGGCCGATTACTTCGCCATTTGAAATTCCCGTCCATAAGTTTATCTTGAACTGTTGTTGTGATCTGTCCTCTCTCATTAAATTTGGATTCTCTAGGCTATAGCTGTGTAAGTTATGTATGTTCGTATATCCATCTCGTTTGCATAAAGATTCATCTGACCACAGAATTTTATTAAAAAGGTTCGGATCCTCACGGTTTCTTCGTAACATTTCACGGCAGAATCGTACTCTTAGCGGGTAGTGCCTCCTAAGTAATGCATGATATAGACGATATTGGTAACGTTTCATAATGGGATGAGTCCTAGATTTCGGAATACCCGTCCGTCGTTCGATTTCTCTTACAGAAATACTTGGGTCTTCATCAATTTCTTGCAGTACTCCTTCATAATTATTGTGGTGCGGTCTACCTTCGTCATTTCGATTTCCAGGAATTCTGCCTTCCAAATAAGAGTTGTGAACTCTTATGAAAACACGAGAACTTGGATGTAATGCACTCGGATATCGTTCCGCATAAAGCGCAGTTGCAGAAGTAGCACTACCTCTACATTCACCATAAATGTAGTGCATTTGCGCATATTCTCGGGGAGTATAACGTGTGTACGGCATGATGGTGAAATAAATACCGCCGGATGAAACAAAATGAGTACCTGTATTTTTTATCTTCAATACACAATAAAAACAAAAAGTGGAAAAAAATAATGTTTAGCAATATATCTGTCGATCTCTGAAACTTCGTTGGGATCTGGATGTTGGACAATTGCGACATTTATTACAAGAATTTTATTAGGCTGATTATATACAAAGTTCATTTTGTGAAGATACTCTTGAATGCTATCAAGCAATTTATTCGTTATTATTAATAATCATTTCCACTTTTCATCTTGATAAAATCAAAACAATACACTTTTTTGGCGAAAGTATAAAAGTTGATGGAAGCCTAGAATAAAACAACACTCTAATTCGATGGAAATATTACTCCCTCCAAAAATAATTTTTGTACGTTTCATACCATGGTAGAGTCTGGACAAAATGGGCATTCTTTCGTAATGAATGTCCACCTTCACGTGGTTATGTTTTTTTCAGACAATAATGTGAAACTTTTGTTAATAAAAATTGGTGGGATTCAAAACTGACATTTTACCTCTTTTTCTTGAAAAAATTCATCAATTTCTGAACAACTGAAAGCATTTCTCATCATTAATCTTCAGCAGCAAAGATATTTGAATTTGTCTTAATTTGTAGACATATCACTCAAAAATCCGAAGTGAGGTAGCGATTTTCTAGAAATTTATAAAATTCCTTTTATCTCGAAAACAGTGAGATTTTTACCGAGGTGAAATTTTGATATTCTGAACAGTCATGACCTGGTCTATCACCAGTGCCAATATTGTACAAGGTTTACCGGACACCCTGTATATTTTGATTCGTTCTCCAAGAAGCTTTTTAAACGTCCATCAAAATGTTTCTTCGTTTTTAAATTAGTGTTGGTGAAAATATTTAATAAATCTGTCATTAAATCTCTAAGTTTTAATTGTAATGTCTAGAACCGTTTCATAAAAATACCAAAATACACACAATGAAACAAGATCACACCCGCGCACAACTTCGGTTTTAGCGGATTTTTATGTTTATTCTGTGATTTTAGATTTGTTCAAATTGTCAATTTTTATTCATATATATATATATATATATATATATATATATATATATATATGAATGGGAAGAATATCGAGGGGACTGGTAAACAAAACGGAAGGAATATAATGGGCATAGCCCACGTGTCTAAGGTTAACACTTCTCTCTGAGGATGTCCATTATATATATATATATATATATATCATTATATATATATATATATATATATATATATAATGTATGTGTACTTATAATTGTGAACTTGATAACTTTATTCATGTAGAATAAACTTTGTTATAATTCGGTTGAAAGCAGCAATGCATTTTTCCTTGTAAAATATTTATTGTGGTTTATCACAAGGCTAATTCCTACAGCACTTGGATGACCTTTTGAGCTTGTATATTTTTCAAGTTCTCCATTAATAATAAGTTACTAATTGACTAATTATGTAAGCGAGACAGTAAGTTATTGGGAAAACGTATGATTTCTGGAAATCAATTATGGCAAGTTTGCTCTTTTTCGAAAAAAATAATATTTGTTTTCGAAGAGGGTAAGGTCTATAGTCAGGTGTAATTTGTTTTAATGTATATGTGTTCAACAAGCTGTGTTCATGTCACAAGAGTGATTATAGATTTGATTTCTCTTTACATTGTAGTATGGTCAGTTTGTGGTGAGGTAATTCAAAAATTGAATGAGCTTGCCCATCATCAGGTAAAAATACCAAACTTGATTGAGATCAAAGTATCACAGGAAATACAATCAACTAGAAAAAGAATAGGTCAGAGAAATCAAAGTTTCTTAGCAAATCTTTTTACAATCAGAAATTGAAGAGGCCCCAGATATTTACTCTTTCAAAAAACAAACAAAACTTCACATTATTCCATTGGAACGAATTATTACTCATTCATTATTTTGGAATCAGATACCCATTTACAACGAAAATTGTGTACCTTATATTATTTTCATTTAATTTTTATTTATATTAGTTTTATCATGGTTCTAATAATTTTTTTCTTGTCATAGTTGGTAGTATCATTAATAGTTGTATTTATTATAATATTAGGTTCATATATACATATATTCATTTATCATGGATTAAATGAACTTCCTTAACAGGAAATTATTGTGTAAAGGATGAATATTCAAGAATAGTATAGGATCCCGATATAAAACGACCTTTACCGAGATGTTTATTTGATGAAACGTATTTTATATTTAATTTAATATGTCAATAAATATATTGCATATGGGTTGCCTAACAAATTTCAGTCCAAGATATGATTAATTGATAATTAAAAAAAATTTTGTTTTCAACATTTCACCGGTTTGATTATTACACAAATTCTATATCAATCGAAGGTATGAGGCCCATAGAATATGCAAACGTTAGGTTGCCTACTCTTTTCCGATCACAACTCTCGGGTAGCCAGGTATAAATAGGTAAATCGATACTAGCACTTCGCACCGGTCTGATTATTTAATTAAAATTAAATGAAAATAAAGATTATTTAATTATGAACAGGGTGGTATAGGGTTGCCTGCAAAATTCCGGTTGTCGAATTTTGAAAAGTGAGATATTGCTGCGAGTGAATATGTGCTACTGAGAAGTCCCAACCAACCATCCCATGCGATAGAAAAGGACACAGCATAGCAGCTGAAGTCCGTCCATTTAAAGAAAGAGAGTGCGCATGCTATTTGTTTTTGAAAATGAAAAGGATAGCGATGGACTCGTATATGCTGTGCATCATTTTGGAGTAGTTCATTATTAAAATAGAGGAATTATTCATGTGTGTATATATTTTATGTGACACTAAAGTTTATATACATCTTTAGTAAAAAAGAAGGTTATAGTTATATATATATATAATACTAATCTTGCAAATTGTATCTTTATTATTAGAAGACAAAATAAAAAACAACAATTAAAAAAAACTTCTGTTTATTGTAAAAAATTATAAATACATTTTTGTTTTTATTATTCAGGTTCCGAGTCATCGGACATATAACTATGATCTCTAACTTCTGAACCTTCTTCGTCATCACTCTCCGTTTCAGTTCTTTCGACAATGTCTTCTATCTTTAAAGGTGTATGTTCCCCGAAGAATCCTACTGGTTTTAAATATTCATCTAAGAACCAACCGCAGTTCTCAGGCTGAAGTTTCACGCATAATGGATCCGTTGCATCATTCTTCAAGTAAAAATTGACGAAAAAAAAATATAATTGAAAATAAAAGTTCAATTAATAGATTTTTATATAATTTTTTTAAAAAAGCTTAGAAAAAAATAAAATATTTTATTACCTTGTCAAAGTCCCCAGCAGTTTGAGACATGTCTTCAACATCACTCCTTTCTTCCTCAGCAACTGTGGCACAGGAATCGACACTAGGACTCAACTGTTTTGATTCTTCTTCAGTAGTAGATGCATTGGTATTCTCCTAAAAAAAACCGATTCTTGCGATTGAATAAAAATGTTTGATATATAAATTTTATAAACTTTTTGATTTGAATAGTTGATTGAAAATATCCTCATTTAATTATGTTACAAAAAAACGGAAATCAGATCATGTTCTTGTTTAATTTATAAATAACCGTTTTTGCAGTTAATTACAAAAAAATTATGTGTATCGAAAATTAACAAAACCATAGGTGAATGTTACTAACAATTATTTCAACATGAAAATAATATAGAAGTTGTATTAGCTAAGATAATTTTAAAGATTCAATTATTAGTTTGAAGGTTGTAGACGATTGCAGCATTCGAAACGTCGTGAAAACCTTTTAAATACATTAAGACGATGGACGTCCGAAACGATAGTAATCATTCAATTATTATGTACTTACTGTATATTCAGCACAAAAATTATCAAATTCTTCGTTATATTTTATATTCAAAACGTGGTATGCTAACCTACGAATTCAAGTGACGCACTGGGTAGCTCAACAACATTGTATTTACAGTTTTTTCTTTTACGAAAAGCTAACTTTAATACACAGTTTTCAAAAGTTCCATCATTAAAATCAATTACATCATCATCCGAATCACACAAAAAACACTGTTTTGCATTTTTTTTCAACAAGAAATAGTAGCACGTTTTTTCAATTGTAACTATAGCAACAAGTCTATCGCTATATTTTTCATTTTCAAGAACGAATAGAATGCGCACTCTCTTTCTTTAAATGGACGGACTTCAAACTGCTGCTATGCTGTGTCCTCTTCTATCGCATGTGATGGTTGGTTGGGACTTTTCAGTCGCACATATTCACTCGCAGCAATATTTCACTTTTCAAAATTCGACAACCGGAATTCGGGACTGATTTTCCGCAGGCAACCCTATACCACCGTGTTCATAATTAAATAATCCTCATTCTCATTTAATTTTAATTCATTAATCAGACCGGTGCAAAATACTAGTATCGATTTATCTGTTTATACCTGGCTACCCGAGAGTTGTGACCGGAAAAGAATAGGCAACCTAACGTTTGCATATTCTATGGGCTTCATACTTTCGATTGGTATAGAATTTGTCTTATAATCAAACCGGTAAAATGTTTGAAAACATTTTTTTTTTAATTATTAATTAATCATATCCTGGACTGAAATTTGTTAGGCAACCCATATGCAATGTATTTATTGACATATTAAATTGAATATAAAATACGTTTCATTGAATAAACATCTCGGTGAAGGTCGTCTTATATCGGGATCTTAAACTAGAATAAGTATTTCAACAAAGCACAGACTCTGTCTAGTGGATATTTATTCATTAAATAATATCTTATAGAATACTAATGTTTTCATGTTCAAACATTATTTTTGATACTTTGAATAAACTATATTATTATAGTGAGGGAGGCGGCAACAGTCGGATGTCATCATTTCTACAGAGCTCATTCTTTCTCTTCATTGTTGTGTTGATATCACAATTGAACAAAATGATAGTCCACCGCGTCGAAAGCGTTGCTATCAAAGGTCTACCACCCACATAGGGTGTTGAAAATGCAAACTTGTTTGACTCATCTGCAAGGCTAATTTTTTTCTCTCCGTTAGTGTATTTAATAAAATGACCAGAAAATTTAGTCTACTGGAAATCTGATGTTGTTAAAGCCTTGGTAGACTCAACCGAATGCACGGTATCCCGACCAGCCGCTGCGTCGATCCGTTACAGGACGCTCTGAATTATTGCATTTACCGGCACCAATTGAAAATCTGCAAAGCTATTTTCTTTCAACAAGCAGTTCATTTAACTTATTGTTGAATAAGCGTCGTCGACTTTCAGTACAAGGTGGTTAACGGCACGAGACTTGACGAGCTTGGCTTGGAGGATTGTGCTTGGAGCACAGGAGTGGCAATCTCGAACCTGATCGCTCTCACGGCGTGTATAATTTGACGGACTCGTCGTCTACCAGTGGCTGGAGGTTGGCACACGAGCCTAGGTCCAGTCCAATAGTTATTCAGTTTAGAACGGATAGCGAGGATAGCATGTGCAGCATCGTATTATCATTATTTTTGTGATCCCAAATGACATCCCCTTTCTCATTCAATTACTGCTTCAGAATTCCACTCCATGTTAATACACAATACTTTGCCACCAACAATATCTCTCTCCGAAGTCACCGGTCTCTCGTCGTAGCCAACACTATCGACAGGAACTCTCGCGCCGTGAGACCGCTCAACAAGCCATACAGTACGAGCTTGCTAGTCAACCTTGCGCCTTTGATGTTTGGAGAATTTACCGACATTTCATGGGAGAGGTCCAGCCACCTCGAGCTTACGCTTGAGAAGTCTCGATCCTACGCGAGTCGATCATTCTCACGACGCAAGACTTGACGAGCTCGGCTTGGGGATTGTCAAGACGACGGCTCAAGTCTTTGGTAGACACGTACCTAAAGTTATATCGTGAGCACATGATTGAAGCATTGCTACTTTGTTATTAAGTATACAATCGAGGAATATATTTTTATATTAATTGCATATAATAGTTTATATATTAATATATCAGTTATATATATATATATATATTTATATATATATATATATATATATATATATATATATATATATATATATATATATTATATATTTTTTTTTTTTTTTTTATGTTCTGGTTCCCACGAAAAGGGATATCCTGTAATGTTCAGAGAACATCGTGGGAACCTAGGGAAAGAAGGTAGGAGTTGGTGTTCTTCTTAAATTTCTGAAGGTTGTATGCCTCGGGAACACCTCCCTAGGCAATGAGTTCCAAAGCCTCGCTGTTCGTTGGATGAACGAGTCTTTGGAAAGTGATGTTCTGCAGGTTTCCAAAGTGACCACGAAGGGGTGTGATGACTGAACTTGACGGGTTAATCTCGAAGAGACTGCCAAAGCAGGAACGATTGTTGATATTTCAGAAGAGCATCGCCCATGAAAATATCTATAAAATAGAGACAAATCGCCAACTTTTCTACGGTGTTCCAGACAAGTGAGCGAGTTTGTAAGCGAGGCATCACCGACGAGACGAATTGCCCTTTTTTGGACAGAATCCAATAGCCTCAGGATATGTTTAGGTGCCGCACTCCAAATATGGGAACAGTATTCCAGGACAGGTCGGATCTGTGCCTTATAGATCATAAGCAGCTGACTGGGGGTGAAATAGCTCTTGGCACGAAACAGAAAACCAAGTTTTTGGGATGCACTTTTGGCAATGGACCTCACGTGATTTTCCCAGGAAAGGTTATTGCTGATAGTAATACCAAGCATCGATATGGATGGCTTCAGTGGTATGGTTACTCCTGACAAAGTTATGTTAGGCACAGTGAGATCGGCTTTTCTAGAGAAAAGACATGCTTGTGTTTTGTTTGCATTGAATTCTACCAAGTTATTAGATCCCCATTCGAGAATTGTTGCCAAGTCCATATTTATATTATTAACATTTCTTCCTCGTTCATTTCTGGTTTCACGGGCTGATATAGGGGCCCTGGAAGAAAGAGGTATGGAGGGTACTATCATCGGCAAAGCTGTGTAATGGACATGAAGTTGCTTTCAACAGGTCGTTGATGTGAAGGAGAAATAGTGTTGGTGCGAGAATGGATCCTTGCGGAACACCAGCATTTATGAGTAGAGTGTCAGATGAAACTCCATCGACCACTACATGGAGAGACCTGTTTGAGAGAAAACTAGCAAGCAGAAAACACAGCTGAGGGGGCAAGCCATAAGACGGAAGCTTGGCGAGGAGTCCCTGGTGCCAAACTCGATCGAACGCCTTGGAGATATCCAATGCCACAGCTAAAGTTTCTCCATGCTTTTCAATAGATAGCTGCCATATATGTGAGACGTAAGCGAGCAGGTCACCAGTTGATCTCTGATGGCGGAAGCCATATTGCCTATCGTTGACAATTCCTGAGTCTTCCAGATATTTCATGAGCTCGATGTTGATGGCTTTTTCCATGACCTTTGAAATAATAGATAGCAGTGCGATAGGTCTGTAGTTGCTAGGTAGGGCCTTTTTGCCTTTTTTAGGGACTGGCTGTACTCTTGCAATTTTCCAATTGGACGGAAATACCCCCAAATTGTAAGAGTGGTTGAACAACTTGCAAAGAACAGGTGTTAGTTCGGGGGCACATTTCTTGAGAACAATCGGCGGGATTCCGTCAGATCCACAGGCTTTGTTGGTGTCGAGACCCAGCAAAATCTTTCTGATAGTACGTTGGCGAAAGGTGATCTCGGGCATGTGACTGTCAATAGGTGTAATGTTCGGGGGTTGTTTTCCCGATGAATCTAGAGTGGAATTTCCAGCAAATAGGTGCGCAAAGATATTGGCTTTTTCCTGGGCAGTCGTTGCTAGTGTTCCATCTTCTTTGGTTAGGGGAGGAAATGAGCTGGAAGTGAAATTTCTTCCCACAGCTTTGGCGAAAGACCAAAATGAACGGGATCCGTTAGGACATTCAGCAAGTTTTGATCTTATTTTGGCTTTGTGGGCATCTTTTGAGCATTCTATTGTCTCTTTACATATGCCTCTAGCCTCGACATATGCTGCTCTGGTCTCAGGGCCCGGATTTTTTAGCCATCGATGGTATGCTGCCTGTTTGGAAGCCACAGCTCTAGAGCAGTTTCTGTTAAACCAGGTCTTATCGGATGATGTTCTTCTTTCGGTATTCGGTATGTAAGTTTGCATCCCCAACATGATGATTTCAGAAATTGTCTCAGCACATCGTGTTGGATCTACTGGAGAAACAAACTCTCTTCCATGGAAACGCTGAGAAAAACATACGAAGACCTTCCCAGTCGGCCGAATTGTAATGCCACATGAGACGGGGTGGTATTGTGCAGCTCGATGGTAAATGGAAAGAGCATGTTGTGGAGATGAGGGTGTGGTCAGAGTTTCCAAGTGGGGCACAAACTTCTATTCTATACGGGTCAGGATTGGTGGTGAGGAAAAGATCTAGTGTATTGGAAGACTGGTTGTTGACATCAGGGATGCGGGTTGGTAGCTCGACCAGTTGTTCTAGACCATGAGTGATGGCGAAGGCCTCGGCTTGACGACCTGCATCATCTGTTTTGTTAGAGAATTTGAGCCAGGCAGCGTTATGTACATTAAAATCTCCCATGATTATGGTTTCAGCTGTCGGATGGTTCTCCTGAATGTAGTCCAGTTTGAGTGATAAAAACTCAAAGAGGTCGTTATATGAAGGTTCATTAGGTGATAGATAAAGGCAGCAGAGGAACTTAGTCAGTTTGGTATCAGATAGCTTGAACCACATCACATCAAAGTCTTTCGGTTCCAAACTCTCTTCACGCTGGCATGAAAGGTTAGCCTTGGCGTAAAGGCAAACTCCACCTTTGAACCTGAATCGAGAATGGAGTTCGTAACCAGGACAAAGCATATGGACCTTGTTATATATATATATATATATATATATATATATTTTGAGGGCATACTATATCAACTTTTGTAAATGGAATATACACGAAGGGATATACATTTTCCAGGGTAATAAGAGCTTAAAAAAAAAAGAAACAGTACCCAATGGATAAACCATGTGAAAAGCCGTGAGATGCATGGAAATATCAACTCACTTAAGTTCAGTTAAGAACTTCGTGAGTATACCTCCATCTTTCATTTCTTTGTATGGTTTGAATATTTTTTAAAGGATACAGGTATATCATTGAAGTTTTTGTTGAATATTTTTCAAAGGAATAGCGCAGGTTAAAAATAAAAACAAATATAAATATAAAGAAGGCTGCTTATAAAATTACAGAATGTCGTTCAGTTAAGAACACAATATTCACATAACATTTCATTTCATAAGATAATAATAGTAAAAAAGTAGATACAGTAAATGACATATTCGGAAAGGTTTCAATGTAGTGGAATGAGGGAGATAGCAAGTATAATGAATCAACAGTTGATAATGCTGTGAATTATTGTTTTATCGGTATCCAGGATCCAAAGTTTCAATCTCCTCTTTAGTAATGATTTTGAATTGATTCTCTGAAGTTCATCAGGTAATAAACGGAGTAAGCGAGGAACAAGGTGAGAGAAGCATCTCTGGCCAACTGACTTATTTGCTTTGTTGTTTCTGGTGGAATATTTATGGTTCACTGAATGGATATATATTTTATTCCCAGAAACGAATTGAATAATCGTTTTACAGAACAATTGTCTCATGTCGAGTAGTCTGGATTCAGGGAACAGTTGTTCAGTTGAGTAAGTTTTCGGTTTACCCAATATTATTTTGATGAACCATTTTTGGAATACCTCTAATGGTTTTAGATGACAACTCAGAATGCCTTCCCAGCCAATAATACCGTACTGAATGATGGATTCTACTAAAGCATAGTACAGGATTTTGAGATGTGTGAACCCTAAAAATTTCTTGAACTGCCAGAATCTGTATATCAGTCCACGGGTTTTCTTTACTACATTAACAATGTGTATGTCCCACCTAATGAACGAATCAATATGAATTCCTAGATATTTCACCGACCTCTCTAATGGGACATCCACATTGTTCAACGTGAGGGTATCGTAATGGGGTAAATTATTTTCGTATGACGTAAATGGAATAACTTTGGTTTTCTCTACGTTTACTGTTAGGACATTACATCTGAACCATTCGAATATATTTTTTAGATCGTTTTCAGCTGTTTTCCGTACTTGTTGCCATGATTCCCCAGTATATATTAACGCCGTATCGTCAGCGAACGAAATTATAGTCCCAGAATGTTCTTTAGTAAGTATTTCGTTTATATAAATTATGAACAGAACTGGGCCTAGCATGGTCCCTTGAGGGACGCCAAATGTTATATCCATTTCATTGCTTACATCGTTTTCTATTTGAACACTTTGTTTGCGGTTAGTTAAAAAGATTTCAGTAAATTATAGGTAGACCCACGAAACCCTAAACACTCCAGTTATTTCAACAACAATCTGTGACAAACAGTATCAAAAGCTTCCGCTAAATGAATAAAAATTCCTGAGCACGCTTTTTTCTTATCCAATGCTTGATTAATGTCATAGGTAATAGCAGCAATGGCGTCCTGAGTGGAGAGGTTATCTCGGAACCCAAACTGTGCTGGCGCAATCAGTTTGTATTCATCGAGGTAGCTTACCATCCGCAATTTTAGGATTTTCTCAAAGATCTTAAAGATTGTAGAAGTAAGTGATATAGGTCTGTAATTGTTAACTTTTCTCTTGTCGCCATTTTTGTAGATTGGTATGATAATCGCGTTTTTAAAAAGGGGTAGGGACGTCACCAGTTGAAAAACATCTAAACAGTGTCCGCCAAAATCTTGGAACCATATGGGTTTTTTTTTAATAATAGTTTCTTAGAAAATTTCATTCTTCATATAAATTGGTGCATTCAATTAGGCTAAATACGCGCATAGCCGTTATTATCAGTGGCGTGCGGCTAAGCAGGAATTGCCCGATATTCTAAATTCACTATGGAGTAAAGTGACATTACCATCGAAAATATCGAAAAATATTATTAACAAAAGTTGTTTGCCATTGGAAGATATTCCCACTTATCCTGTTACACCTACATACCAAGTCTTAATTTAAATATTCATTTTCTGGTTATTAATTATTCAGCAAATAATTTTGCAATTAATATTGACATCTTTTTCAATGATCCTGTCTTTATTTCACTATCTTTCCATTACTGTTTTTTTCAAGATTCTGTTAGATCAGTTAATTGCTTTGACAGACCATTTATGCTAATTTAGTAATTTACTACGCAAAAATTATTGTCGATAATTCCCATTGAAAATTGAGGCCAGCTCATTAACCAGTCGTTGAAATTAGTGGTCGGTAGACTGAACTGGATAACTGGAAATATCTTCTAATTGCAAACAACTTTTTTCAATAACATTTTTAGTTATTTTCCATAGTAATGTCACTTTAGATTATCGCCCGTTTCCTTCTTAGCCACACGCCACTGATAATAACGGCTATTGAGTCTAATTGAATGCACCAACTTTTATGAAAAATGACATTTTCTGAGAAACTATAACTCAATAAAATAAAAAATCCCATATGGTTCCAAGATTTTGGCGGACACTGTACATATATAATTGATTAGGAATTTGTAATCAATATAATTATAAATTAAATATTCACAATATTATAACAAATGTCTCATAGCGTTATTCTTGAATTCAAATAATGTCAAAGAAAATCAGAACAACGTGAGTTATATATAGTTTTTATAAAGTGAGTGCAATAGCATTTTATTTCGAACATTTAGGTTAAAATCCCCACTCCATCCTTGCATTTTAACGAGACGTCGGCAGCTGTTCGTCAGTGTGGTTTATACCAGTATATAATAATAATAATTGTCTTTATTGTTCCCAAATTTTTGTAAAACAAGTGAAGACTATTGCTAATATTGACAGCTAGAAACAGAAGGCGAAGTTCATCTTCAATAGTGAAGGGATTTCACTACGAAGTTGTTCTTCCACTTAAACTCGTATGTGGAAGATCGTATTATATCATAGTTGTATCATAGAGTTTGATTACAAATCTCCAATAAATATATATATATATATATATATATATATATATATAAACAATAACTAAGATATTAATATAAAAATAAAAACTATTATATGCAATTAATATAATAATAATAAAGCTGCTTCATTCATCATTTCAACATCTTTATATAGAGAAACTATTAATACGAAAAAGAAAAGACAAAATTATGAGAAGGCGGAGTGTCAGCTATAGCTGTTTTTCAACTCGATCATAAAAATGAAATAATTAATATGACAAATATGCTCCTCGATTGTATACTTAATAACATAGTAGCAATGCTCCAATCATGTGCCCGCGCTATAATTTTAGGTACGTCTACCAAAGCCTAAGCCACCTTGTACTGAAAGTAGACAACGCTTATTCAACAATATTTTAAATGAACTGCTTGTAGAAAAAACATCAGATTTTTGGTAGACTATATTTGTTGATCGTTTTATTAGATAAACTATTGGAGAAAAAGAATTCCAGCCTTGTAGAAATGAGTCAAACAAGTTTGTATTTTTACCACCTTATGTGGGTGGTAGGCAACGCTATCGACGCAGTAAACTATCATTTTCCTGTACTTTTAGGTATCCTTTATCACTATGAAAAGTTTCAGTCTTGTAGGTATAATATTTCTACATAATGTTTTTTTACATTTTACATACATTTTTATTAATGTTGCCAAAGTTTGAAGCTTTCATGAATCATATTGTATCAACAATTATTAAACTATAAATTAGCATTGTAGATATAGGAGCAAAATTCATGTCGTCGCCTCCCTTACTATTATATTATTAGATGACCTTCCAAGGCCCTTCCCCCAAGCAACCAAACCTTATCTTAAGTGTGTTTCGTTGAGAGCATTGTACAGGGTTTTAAACAGAGGCACTGTGTTTTCAATTTACAGGAAATAACTTTGACAAAATTAACACCCAATAAAGGAGTTATAAAGAAAATTGAGGTTTGTTTTCTATAGGGTTCACTCTATTTACTGTTATTGGGATTTTCCTCAAAAAACGAAGAAAATATGCTATCCTTGCTGATATTCAACTGATTTCTTATATTTCTGGAAAAGTTAATTGACCTTGAGTAGTTTTTCACACTTTCAAGTAGTTTTATAGAGTTGCTATGGGTTTAATGTAATAATAATGTCGTTTGTCATATTTCCGTAAAGCCCGGTATTTTCACCTAGTAGTGAAAATACCGGGCCTTTGTATAGTATGATAAAGTAAGGAAAGGAAACTATTTTTGACTAACACAATTTAAACGTACAGTTTGAAACGTAGGCTGTGGGATACATGGTAAAAAGGTAATTTCAGTAGAATAAAAAATTCTAGGTTTTCCAAAGTATGACAAACTCAGCAAATAAGCAAAGAAAGAGGGGTATAAAATTGTGAAAGTTTATTAAGGATGGTATCTCAGCCATGGATAAAACAAAAACTTCATCAGGGCTCTGAACAAGAAGGAAATAGAATGCATAGATTTCACGAACATTTCAATCATGGAGGAAGAGGCACATATGAAAATATGCATAGTAAGAAATTAAATAAATGGTTGAAAATTGAAATGTTTACCAGATCGGCAACAGACACTAATTCTTACAGAATTCTACCTGACATACTTTCTTGTTAGATATATATGTCCTACTTTGTCCAAGATCTACGAAAAAAAAATGGTGAGTGGATAAACAAGGCATGATAAAAAAGGATTCACTTAAACACTCACATATTTACACAACTTCACTTTAATAAAATTTAAGAGTAATTTTTTTTTTCAGGTCATACTACCAGATGCCTCCGCTGATTACACCGAAGCTTCAACGTCAGCTACAAACACACTAGAAAAAGGTTCTTATGATGAATTCAAAAAGGAAAAAAATATGTTTTTGTTTTTATTGTGAGACTTTAGTATTGAACTATGCGAGACCTATCACAAACAACAATTCGTCTGAATTCGACGTACAGAAAATTATGTCCAAACCTTCCGGTAGTAAAGCAAGAAGATTGTTATTAGACCTTTTGGGAAAAAAAGGTAATTTCTTGTGAGCCGGTTCAAAGTTTGCGTTCAGCCCGAGATCTTCTGTCTTGTTTTTTTTTTCTGCAAAAATTTCATAAAGGCATAGAAATAAGTGTAATAATTCAATGAAGAGATCAGGGGCCTGCTCAAAATATCCTGTTAGCTAATTTAAGAACACACGCACATCTAAAGAACATCATTTTTCCTAGGATGAGAGCGGATTAAATTCCGCTTATTCCTAAGAAAGATCCACTTATTTGTGCGTATGGAGGCAGATGCATCAAAGTACACAGATATCCTTAGTTTTGTTAATGAGGTCTAAGGAGTTGTTGACTGAAAATTCTGAATTGAAATTCTTTATTTCTTGAATTAATTTTAATATGAAACATGATAAGTTGATACCGGTGTGCCTGTGTATGAAACTACTGGACGAATGGGTGTATCATTCTTATGTATTTTTGGTAGGCCATATAGTCGAGGAGTGATGGGGTTGCCTGGTATTCATTGATGTAGATTGGTCTAGAATGACTAAGCAATTGCCTTTATCAGCTTTGCTGATGATTAGTGCTCTTGATTCGATTTTCTTCTTTGATTTTAACAGAACGGTATTATAGTGTGAATGACTGAATTTATTTAAGTTATATTTTTATTTGTTAAATTTATGTAATTGGATGGAAATTTCTTCTCTTATGACTCTTCTATCGTCGTGGTTGACTACGAAACCTTCTATTACAGAATAAAGTTCAATTGAGAATTTAGATAGATTGTAGTGATTAATATATTGTTGTAGGTAGAATTTGGGGCCTAGTTTCAATAGATCTAGTTCGTCTTCAATGAAACTTACACCTGACATGTTTCTGATTCTGTCGTGAAACTTTTTGTTTTTGAAGTGATGATATTTTTTATGGATCAGGCTGTTGAGTTTTGTTTTGACTCTAATTAATTTTTAATTCCTTTCTACTTCTACTATGTCAGTGACCTCTGTTAGGAAGTCTTTTCACCCGTTAATTGAAAAGTATTGACTTTGTCAAGCCAACCTTATATAACACAAGGAGCTTGAGAGTCTTTCCATCAGTTTATTATCATAACGTAATCGACTTTGTCTAGCCAAACTTTTATGACTTAAGGAGTGAGAAAGTCCTCCCACCAGTTCATCATTATTAGAATTAATTAATTCTTCCCCTCCAGCCGTTCTTCTACTTCCGCGCCACCAACCCCAGCTTTGCACCAATCAACATCGCACAAAATGTAGAGGAAAGTAACCAAATATGGAATACCGTTTTGATTTTCAGGCATAACTTTCACAAATTTTATAAATAAAATACTTTTTGTGGTAATTATTAACAATCATATATTTGCACTTAAGTTTGTAACAATTTTAGATTATTTTGTTCAGTTTGAGGTAAGAAAAATTTTCAAAAACTAAAAAACGATAAAGCTACCTATATATGGAATAGGTACCCCAAATATGGAATACTATAATCACTATGAAAAATTAACCTTAACTTATAAGAGACTCTTGAAAACTTTGGTATAATAAAGAAATGAACACAAATTATTTACAAAAATCGCAAATCCAGGTATCAAACTCTGGCCCAGCGCAATCATTATGTGCCCAGAGCCCACACATGAGGCACTTGATCCATGTTTCCCCATGAGTGTCATTCGAAAACAAGCATACCACAGAAAATACACTCCAAATCTTCAGAGTCTGGAGCTGTACATCCTATCAAGGCATCGGGTTCGCTGTCTGTATCAAACAGCATCACCTCCTCATCATCTGAATCAGACGTAGGCTTAGTTTCTTTTGGTTTTTTTCCTTTTGATTTCTTCTCATTCTGTTTTTTATTCTTGTTTTTTGCTAATTTATTTTCTTTTTCTTCTTTTTTCCTGTTTTTGTCTATAAGGTCATTCTTATACGGTGACGACGTGATGACTGCTGCAACAGATGCTTTTCTTCCTCTATTAGAAGGTTTTCCTTTTCTTGTTTGGTACGGGACTGATGTCATACGGAGACACTAATCCTAAATCACTGCGAGATAGTCCGGAAGTTGAGGGTACAGGTTCAATATTTGTATCTTGTCTGGGTGTGACAGCTTCAGTTAAAGGCATACAATTATCAGGTCTTCTTAAACTGACCATCGATGGTACTTCAGGTTGGTGACCTGATGCCATTGATGTAACGTTGACTGTGCAACCATCTTTAACTGCATCTTGTTGCGCAGCAAGATAGTCGACCGCAGTGAAAATATTTTTATTCAATGGCCATAAGCCAGTTACACGAAAGCCATTTGCTGAAATCTCACCAGTTTGCACTTTCAAATAAGCTCTGCCAAACAGCTCGACTACATCATAAGGGCTTAGTGGTCGATTATTGTCTCTAATCCACATGCGTATTTCTTCACTGTAATAGGTTTTTAGTGGTCCCATAAACGTTTTGTCCAGTGGCTGGAGCTTGTGAGTTGTGTGGGGAGGTAAGGAGACAATTTCTACGTTATTTTGCCTAGCAAGCTCTATCACATCGATGTTACGAGTGTGAGAAAAATGGCCATCTAAGATCAATAATACTTTCGATTCCGGAGTAGGGTTTGTATGTTTGATGAAATGTTTGAACCAGTCAGTGAATATGTTCATTCGTATCCATCCTGATGGATGCGCAATGCCAACAGCACCTGGGGGACTACCTCTCATTAGCTGATCACTCATATTCTTGCGCGGGAATATAATAAAGGGAGGTACAAAATGACCAGTGGCGTTCATGGCAACAACAATCGTCATTAATGAACCCCTTTCCGCTGAGGTAAGAGAAGCTATCTGCCGTTTTCCTTTATGTCCAATCACTTGGGGTATCTTGCTCTGTACTACGGTAAGCCCTGATTCATCCACGTTGTATATGCGACTTGGACCATAGTTTCCTTGAGCATAGACGTCTTCGAGGAGATCAAAGAATGAGTCTACTTTTTCTTTGCTGAATCCAAAGGCTCTAGCAAAAGACGTGCCAGTTGGTCTTCTCACTTATGGCGTTTCAGAAATAATTTAAGCCATTTTTTTCCAGCCATGCCAGTCGCACCAAATGGATTTTTCAACTGATTACGACTTGCTAACATGTACGCCATTCTTCGAACATCATTTCTCGTCAAGCCATGAAATTGGCTCCCCATCGTCAAAATGTAGTCTACCAAAAGATTTTCAAGGGTTGTCCCTAAGCCAGTTTTCCTTCCGAGTGTAGTAGCTGCGGCTTCTTCTGGAGAAAATTCGTTTTTCTGACATAAACGAAACAAGGTAGATCTTGGCAAATCGAAGTGTTTTGCAGCTTTCAAATAACCCATTTTTTTTTTCTCGTACTAATTTTATAGCTTCTGCCATATGCTCTGAATTCCATTCTTTTCGCTTCGTTTTCCAATTGACGCCCGCCATTCTGATAAAACCCGAAAAAAAATATAATTAACAAAGTCATCAAGTCAGCTGATACGTCACAGTGTCCAATTATGGAATAGTCCATATTTGGATTTTCCAACTATTTCAAACTGATATTCACATATTTATATTTCAGAAAGTAATACTATCTAATACCACTAAAACATACTAAAGAACATCTAAAGTGTTTCTAAAAGTTATAAAAACAATACTGTGTGCACTTTCTGTACGAAAAATAATTATTTTTTACGTACCTTAGAAAGTTATGCGGCAGCGATAATAAAAAACACTGTCACTACGACGAAAGGGCTGGCTCGACTGACATGCTACAACTTGTACGCGTAAATGGGAGTAGAAAGAGACAGAAAATCACTGTTTATTGCGTGTGTGAGTTTGCATTTGAGAAAAATGGGGGTATTCCATATTATGGATACTATTCCATATTTGGTCACTTTCCTCTATACTTTCCAAACCTCCTATATGATTCTCCTATTGCGCCTGATTCGCGACAAAACTTGAAATTCACCATCTAGTTCCTCTCGATATTTTTCTCAACCATACAAGCCACATTGCTTCTATATAATTTTCATATTATAATTCCAAATTTTGAATGACGTCAGTACCCATAATCATAAATTTGTAAATCTGGCAACATCACACATAACGTGACACTTGACGCTGTCTTTCCACGGCTGTCGAGCCAGTAACCAAAACAATTTTCAAAAGTTCAAACAAAGTTGAAATAGACCAAAGCTAAAAAAAATCATTAATTTGAATTTCTTAGAACCACGAACACATACAACACATGTGAGAATGCTCACAAGTTTTACTTCAATCAAAATGATGTTTTGTTCTCATGACAGGTACTGAACAATTTTTTATATTTTTACGTCAAAATTATATCATATACATTTTAGATAAGCACTGAAGATGACCGTGGGATGAAAACGCTTCGCTTAAATATACAAAATTTTACACGAAATACAGAATTTTAATTTTTGATTCGTTATGTACTCGTTATTTGCGGTTACGGTTACAGAGGTTAGATTTCAGCCTGCATATTGGGCACCTCGAGGTTGAATTGCCAATTGAAGTTGCCGCTGATTGTAATTTCTTTTCTAACAATTTGTATCCTTTATCCCAAAATTTCGAAGAGGTTGCATATTTAGCTATGATGATAGTTATGTTGATGAATATATTTATGTAATTTTGCTTATAGGTAAGGCTGAATAAACAAATGAACCAAAAAATATTTATTTTGTTTCATTTTATATTATCATAGTTACGAAATGGATGCCGTACTGCATGTTTACCTAGCGTCAATGTTTAAAGAAAACTGTCTGGAATACGAAGGACTTATTTAGCGACTGATTTATTTAATTGCATTATTGTGTTGTAATTGTGAGGGTGAATAAATGGGCAATAACTAGTTGAGTATTTTAATACAGTCGAATTTGTAATTACTCGACGTAGTGCGAAATTGTTCAATCCGATAGAACAGAAAGCTAGAGAAGGGTATTTCGAACCAATAGTTTAGTATTTGGGAGTGACCTTATTGAATTAATGAATCATTTCCACTACAAAATTTCGATTGATCTACACTTTTCCGCCTATTCTTGATCATATTTTAATTATAGGTGTTCTGAATGAATACATTTCAGTAGGCTGAAGTGTTACCAGGAAGCCTAATGGCATTTTTCAGATTCCAGAGTTAGCAGTTTCGACAGCGTGTACCAAAAATGTATTTTCGGGTGAAAACACGTGCATAAGCTAGTGTAGATATAGTAAGTTGATGGCTACGTGTTGGGTTCTAGTGCTGATATATTTTTACGACATCAGCTGACGGCATTTCAGCCTGAAGCTTATCACTTGATCAGTTTTCCACTTATGCGTTGCATTTGCATGTAACAATATAAATAATATATCAAAGCATACATTATACATTCGCTGCACTAGATTAAAACAAGACTTGGCATCGTGCGGATTCCTTCACGTTTTATTTTATTATTATTAAACGGTAATAGTCATATGACATCGGATCATTCATTTCGCCGTGAAACCTGCTGAATATTTTATGATTCTCTGGAATCCGTTGCCTTTCTGGATCATTCAGTTCGTATAAGACAAGGTTTCCTTGAAATGTTCGCAGTCAAAACAAAGTGTGTGATTTATTTAGTAAAAGAAAACTTATACCAAGGTGTTTTATTATTTATATTTTTATGATCTTTTCTTATACAATATTACTACGTTCATACGAAGGCCTCGTGTATAGTATATCCTTACTCAATTGAATAAATTCATTTTCAACTCGAAATGTAGGTTCTTTCGTACATTATTATATGAGTCGAATACTGGATAAAAACGGAAAGATAAATAAACATGATTTCCGATATAAAGTATATAGTGAAACTCTTCCTCGCGTAAAAACCAGTCGATAACTTCGCTGACTGCTTATTGCATAAATTATGGTAAACCACCTCAGATTACTTTATTGGGTTTGGGGTTGAATCTATCAGTAGAACAGTGGTGTGGTGTGTGTCTGGGCAGAGGCAGCCATGTTCGGTGAACAACTGCAAGAATTTTTTTGTGCAGTAGTCGAAAGTATCATCCACATAACATTTTTGGGTTGAGCAAAGCTACTTTAAAATTGTAAAAATCCTTTCAGGCTGTGGTTTGAAACAAAAGAAAATTAATCAGTGAATGGCAATAATGGAATCACCCCGGCTCGTCCTCCAAAGGCAGGACTATTTATGTCAAATGAAAGAACATCGGGAATCTAGGAGACATTTAGGGTATCTTGACGTGACTTGGTTTGATATTCATGATGTGATTCGTTATGGGTGGGTAGATAAGTCAAAATACTGTTGTCTTTAAGCACCATGTTCCAGAGAAAAACGGATGATTATTGTACCCGCGGGGAGTGGAATGCGTTCCTGTTGTCAACTAAAAAATGAAAAAATTTTCAGCAGATTATCATGAGGACATGACTGCATGTTCATTCGAAAATTTGAACAATTGTTATCAAATACACCACCAAATTCCGTTATTGTATGGATAATGGATAATTTGAATGGAATGATAACGGGATGATAAACATAAAAACTTTTCAACAAAAAATTAAACCGACGAAAAAATCAACTGAATAGCAAAAAAAAACCTTCTTAGTCTTAATGATAATTGAGCTCCTAAACTGATGTGAGTAACTAATTTTGAGTCGGCGTCAAACAAACAATTATCGAAGATTATTATATCACTTCGAAGAACTTTCAAAAATAATTTATATTATATAACAATAAATAGTTGAAGTATATAATCATATTATTTAATAATTAATAGTTGAAGTAAGCTAGGAAAGTAAGTATTTTGGAGGTTATAAAAATTGAGTGGGTAGTAATTAGTAGATTTCAACCACAAAAAATTGAAAAATAAAAACTTTTTAACAAAAAATTGAACCGACTTAAACATCAACTGAAAAGCAAAAAATAAAATAAACCTGCTTAGTCTTAATGATAATTGAGCTCCTAAATAACTAATTTTCAGTCGGAGACAAACAAATTAGCAATTGAATTAGGTTTTGATTACTTCTTCGAAGTAATCAAAACACCGCTGTGCATCTCGCTGCCATCATTTTACGCTTTACCTAATTCAATTGCTAGTTTGTTTGGCTCCGACCTAAAATTAGTTACTCACATTAGTTTAGGAGCTCAATTATCATTAAGACAAAGAAGGTTTATTATTTTTATTTTCAGTTGATTTTTTAGTCTGTTTAATTTTTTGTTCAACATTTTTTATTTTTCAATTTTTTGTGGCTGAAATCTACTAATTACTACCTCAATTTTGATTACTTCCAAAATACTTACGTACCTAGCTTACTTCAACTATTAACTGTTAAATAATATGATTATATACTTCAACTATTTATTGTTATATAATATGAATTATTTTTGAAAGTTCTGGTTAGTTGAATTTATCACTTTGTATATAATTCAATCCTTTCATAGAATGTAATTATTGTGACGGATGTAGGAGTTTCTGTCAATGTCAACTACATAATATGTGTGCCAATGTTCACAAGTGAAAAATCAATCATCTTTCTACCCCTAGGGGTGAATCATTCCATCCCAAATTGAAATATGATCAACTATGAGGTATACCCTATCTAATAAATGAAGAATAATCCAAATCGGAAAACACACTACTAAGTTATGCCTGATAGAATCGGTTAACGGACCAAAATTCAGAGGGTGAACGATCAATATCCTCCATTTTGCTACCCTTAGGGATGGATTTTTCTGTTCAAATCTGAATGGGACCAACTTCAAAGTACACTTCATCAAATGAAAAAAGAATCATGGGAATAGAACTGCCCTGTGAAAAGTTATGCGTGATACAAAAATATATACGCGTCGACTAGATCGAACATGCCGACGCTTTATCGAACATGCCGACCATAGGCGGAGATTCATTCTTGTACTTCAACTTTGCCTATGTTTGTTTAAATATAGTTTTTTGAAGTCAGTTGCTTGTGCCGAAACAATCATGATGGAACTGGATTTCCACTCATTCTAATCCTCTTACGCTAATATACAACAGAAATAAATTCAACTTATTTTCCTAATGATTAAGAATTCAAACATTTCTTGATATAATTATTATTTCGGTAATTACCCGCCAAAAAATGTGATCGTCTGTGATGGGGATTATAAAAACAAATTCTACTAAACTCTCTAGAAAAGAAGATTGTTAAAGGATTTCGAAGGTATTTTCACAAATTTTTTTTGGTTGGTCAATTGAGTGATAATAAGAAAAGGTCCGAAAGTTAACTATGATATTTTTTTGTACCTTTACAAAAATATTGTGACCGTTTTTTGGTATCACCCTGGGCTTGGAACCGCCAGATGTTACTAAGCGATCTAAGATATACAAAGTATCAGGAGAGTGTAGAATACAAAAAAAATAGAAAAATAATAAGCATCACTATTTATTCAGTGTTCTCTAGAATAATAATAATAATAATGTTTTTCTACTCCCGTATTATAATACGCGAATTAACTATCTGCTACCGATTTATTAATATTGTCCATTTTAACACGGATTTTCATTTCAAAACAGATTTTGGTCAATAAAAACACGTACTTTTCATTTTGGCCTATAGAAACACGTTCTTGGGAATAATCAAGTGGTATGTCTCTACATACTTGTTTGACATTTAGTTTTAATTGACATGCAATCACATAGCGTCAAAAGTACCTATATAAGTATGTCAAGCAGTGAAGAATTATCTTGTACACCACCAGAAATTCTTGTTTTTATTTCATTATTTATTGGTCGTAGTAAAAATTTTGTATGCAACGATCATGTGATGGCTATTAATACACTCGCACACGATTTACGTGTCATAACTTACCTCGTGCTCGTGTATTAATAGCTATCATTACATGATCGTTGCATTTCTTTAACAAAAACACGGCATGATACGTCATTTTTATTTTTATTTTTTTTGCTTGAGAATGCTTTTTTTCATGTATGAATTCCATTGGTGAATATGAAAAAAAAAAATTCAAATAGTATCGGAAATAAAAAAATGAATTGAAATTTCAAGTGGTTAACAGAGAATATTTGAATACATTTGATCCATAGAACTGTTAATTCGGAAGAAAAACTGTGAAATTTACCATTTTCTTTCAATAATTTGTTGGAAAATACATTTCTTTCATGTCTGAATTGTACCCCTATTATGGAACAAGTTATATCTCAAAAGAGTATCGCTGATAAGGGAATGATATTTTGTACAATGATTATATTTCTGGGTTAGGTACGTACCAAAAGAGGATTTTATCAAAATTCGAATCTCAAGTGGTTAAAACTACCACCAACGGCAAAATATGTATTTTCATTTTTGCTGAAAAATACATTTTTTCATGTCTGATTTTTGCACCCAGCCTGTGAAATCTACTCCTGTTATGAAACAGATTATATCACGAAGAGTATTGACTAAATGGGAGAATGAAATTTGGTTTAAAGATTACATTCCAGGGTCAGGTTCGTACTGAAGAAGGATTCTTGAAAATTATAATTCGAAGTGGTGTAACAAAACAGGTGGTAGAAAAACGAGCTATTTTGGAACTAGTTCTCTTCATATTTGCCAAAAATAGTATATTTGTTTGTTTCAAATGGTCGCGAATTGGCGACGTTCTGAGTAATCATAATAATTATTAATATTAGGTAAGATATCAGTCCGAGTATTGAGAATCTCACTGGAAAAATGGGACGATTTAGTTCAATGCAACAGGGTAGAAATACATCCAGTCGAAATTAATGATAATACCCAATAGAAAATATAGAGATTAAATGAAGACTTCAAAAAGATCTTGCCAGATTTCTCCCAGTCTAAGATGGTCTGGGGACTTCAGAGTTCCATTTTTTTTATAAATTTCCAAACTTATTGGAAACATGACCAGAATTTTTACAGAGTTCGTCAATGACACACTCTTTCTCGAAATTTTGATTTTTATTAAGTTGTAGTAATACCCCCTTCGTGGCCTTTTGAGAAATATTCGAATTTTTAGAAGCTATAATTTAAAAATGTCCTCTTTGTCGCTTTTGAGGGTATTTTCACCTTTTGACATTGATGGTATGACGCATTATCCATCCCAATAACTGTTAAAGCAGCTTTGCTTAAGCCAGAAATTTCATGTGGATGGAACTTTCGACTTCTGCACATTTTTTTTCAGTTGTTCACCATACATGGTTGCCTCTGTCCAGACACAAACCACACCACTGTTCTACTGATAGAATCCACCACAAATCCAATAAAGTAATATGTAATAGTTTACGGTAATTTATTACATGAGCGGTCAGCGAAATTATCGACTGGTTTTTACGAGGGAAAAGTTTTCATTCAATTTGGTCTGCTATACGGGGAATCATTTGAATATATAAAATAAAATACAAAGATACAGTATCTCAGTATACAGTATATACACGAAATTTGTTCTGAAAAAAAAAGGCGAGGTGTCAGTTGAGTGTGCTTGATGCACGCTCTCTGTTTTTCAACCTAACCTAAATATTTATTTCTTCTCAGGATTTTTTCACAATACAACATGCTAATATGTACGATTTTGAACGAACCCTATATTTTGGGTCGAAGATGAGTTTATTCAACTGGGAATGGATATACTATACCACTCACGTTAAAAGGTGTAAATATCCTCAAAAGTGACAAAAAATACATTTTGAAATTTTCGGCATCATACATTTGAATATTTCCCAAAATGTAACGAAGGAGGATTACTAGAAATTATTAAACATCCAAATTTTGAAAAAAGAAAATGTCGTTGACGAACTTTGTAAAAATTCCGGTCAGACACTGCCGAGGTTACCTCCTTATCATTGATTGATTTTGGAACATGCGATGTACATATGGGTTATATGTATGTATTGCAAAAACCTCAAATACATAATTTTTAATTCTATGCATTCATACTGTCTGTACTTATTGAAAATTATCCGATTTGCTTATACTGGCTACTGCATGTCAGAGAAATTTTTTGAGATACTCATTCGAAAACCCAAGCGCGTATTTAAGGGAGGAGTAATAGGGGTGATAACACTCCCCAAGAAACAGCAAAATGTTTTTTAAATCGATAGAATGGGTACCACACTCCACATCTCTACTCAAATCTAAAACATCGTGGCTGCTATTGTCGCTAGGCATGTTCTTATTAGTCTAGACGAGAAGTGGGTTTCCAAGTCTTCTTAAAATATGAGCTATGGCTCATTCGATTCGAGATGTCATTCTGAGAAAAAATTATATTTATATTTTTTCCGCCAACGAAAATTTTTTTAACAAAAAAAAACGACCTTATTTTTTTGGCAATAGCTCAAAAACTATCGATGATAAAGAAAATAAAAAAACGTGTTTTTGAAAAGGAGGAAATTTCAAATAAAAAGTAACTCTATCTCAATTATTTATAATTTTAATTCAACGTTGAAACTAGGGAGTCAATGCAGGAGAACAGCACCTCTCAAGATAGCAATGCATAGTATCATTTGAATAATTGAAAGAATGTAATTTCGTTAGAAAAAATGTTTTTCATTGAATTTTGATAATGTGAGGCTATTGTTAATTAAGTTGTTTTTTTGGAACTGCCAATTTTATTGAAAACCGAATTGTTCACAGAATAACTAATAAGTTTTTTTGCTTCCTGGAGCACTTCTAACATGTGTACTCAATAATATAATGCCATGAAATTGTTTAAAAGTTGATTATTTTGTAATATAAATTTCTTGAGTTAACAAAATATGAGAAATCGAGTAAATATTGTTTCTTTCTTATAATTGATATTTAACGTTATTATCAGTTTTATGTCTGACAAAGTCATTTTACAACTCAAAAAAATATACGTTATTTGTTTATAACGTATTTATAAACAAATGGATAAGTTGAATATTTTTCAAAAATTTTTTCTTTTAAAAAAAAAATTTTTTTACACCAATTTTTGAAAAATGTCCGACTTATCCATCTGTTTATAAATATTTTATAAACAAATTGCGTAATTTTTTTCAATCCTTGTAAAACAGACATAAAACTGATAATAATGTGAAATATCAATAAAAAAAATTACAATATTTACTCGATTTCTCATATTTTGTTAAATTCAGAAATTTATAATTAACGAAATAATCAACTTTTAAACAGTTTCATAGCGTGATATTATTGAATACACATGTAAAATGGGCTTCAGGTAGAAAAAAAATTATGGAGTCATTCTGTGAACAATTATTCGGTTTTTAATAAAATCGGCGGTTTCAAAAAATTATTAAATTAACAATTAACATAATCAAAATTCAATGAAAAATTGTTTTTTCCGCGAAATTACATTCTTTCAAGTGTTCAGCTGATATTATCATTTTTTTAATTTTTTTATTTTTTTTCTTTTCAAATTTTTTGATGCTAACATATTTCCCTTGATGGAAAAAGTTTCTCCATATTTTAAATACATTGCCAGTTAGTATGGCATTCGCTGAACGAAGTTTTCCTCCATTGAAGCGGTTGAAAACTGGGCTACGATCAATAGGAACGGTTGGTTGGATTAGCACTACTTCATCTTCATAGAGATGTGCAAATAGATGTTTCAAATATTATTGAAAGGTTTGCAAATGAAAAATACAGGAGACTGGATTTCATTTTGTGTTTTTATTTTTATTTTCACAAACTAAATCTTTGTTTTTGTACGAGAACCTACTTTTTTATTGCTTTATTCTACATGGGCCTATTTCTGCGACCAGGACTAAACATCGACGCCGGTAAGCACACTCCTCCGAACCGGATATTTTGTTGCTTCAGAGGTGAGGTTCTTTAACGAGCTCAACATCAATGAACTCCGGACCGCCATCTTAACGTCCCCTCCGAAGGACGGCATATCTATCGTCTTATCTCGTGCTCATTGATAAAACGCCTGTAGCTGCGAATATGTTACTGACAACAATATATTATTCACGGTATATTCTATTCTCTCCTGTGATATACTGGGTTGGGAAGGTGTACTCTAAAAATCATTTTCGGAAAACTTCGATATATATATATATACATATATATATATATATATATATATATATACATATATATATATATATAATATATATATATATATATACTCTACAGCTTGAATATATCAACAAGTGTCTTCAAAAATAAGATCCTTTGCATACACCCTCTCATAGCTATTCAACAAAGCAGAAAGGAAATCAATTTTACTCGATATTGTGTGGAAAAACCATTGGTCTACGTAGTTGTGAATATTTAGGTAGCAAACTCTTTAATTAATTGTCATGAAACATCAGAAACAGCAGAACCTTCAATCAATTCAAAACTGAAACAAAAAAATGGGTGCTACACAAAAAACGGCAATTTTTTTCAGTGCATAATCAACTATGATTGAAATACGTGACTTACTCGGTCTGGTCGCAGAAATAGTCCGACGTCAAATAGATAAAATAAAAAAATAAATAAAGGTGTAGATTAATTACAATTAATATATGGCTGTGAATGCACTAGGAAACACTCACTGCCCATGTTCATTTTTTCCTTGGACATATATCATTAACATTTCGTAGGAAATGGGCAGCTTGGTTGCATTAGACCAGCGAACAAGAGTGATTGGATGCAAGAATTCCTAATTTTAATGACTTATTTCGCAAATTACTTCCAACAACCACGGCTAGCATCTGTCTATTACCGTTATATATTTTCTCAAATGAAACTACAAAACATTATTTACCCATAAATTGCAGCCGCTTAGCTGCGGAGTTTATGGGAAATCAGTTATTATTAACGAACTACCTTAAAATAATGTGATAGTAGAACATAATACGACAGTGTCTTTCATAAAAAAACAAGCGGAAAAAGGTTAAAGCAATATTGGAATATATTTTTGGAGATGTTGGTTATATATCGATGGTTGGTTGGTTGGTTGATAGCTGACGAGCCAGAGACAGGGTGGGCACTTAGCTTCCCTTGACACTGCGACCAGCTGGGGTCTATTGTATCACTCTGTCGTCAGTGGTTTCTCATTCAAACAGGTTTGTGCCTTTAATTAGGTTTAGAAGCCTGTTGATAAGGTTCTTCGGATTCATGCCTGTTTCCGGGCTGATCTCTCCAAAGGTTCTGTGTCGCCTACTATTTAGGGCGTCACAGTCGAAGATAATATGAGAGGCTGTTTCCTCCTCTTCATCACATAGCCATCACTCCACGGTTTCCCTGCGTACTCCCATGGTGTTTAGGTATTTTCTTAGGCCGCAGTGTCCAGTCAACAGACCTATTATTATACGAGCCTTCGTTCTGTTCAGGTTCAGAAGGTCAGCCGTCAGGGTCCGGTTTGGATGCCCCACCATGACTTTGCTGTGTATTTGCCCGACAGTTTGATCCCAATATTGTTGGTGTCTTCTTTTTATCCACTCGTCGATCAGGGTCCTGCATTGGTTTTTGCTAATCCCATGTACAGGTTCTGGTCCTGTGAATAGCGTTTCAGATGCTTGTCTAGCTAACTGGTCCGCTTTGACGTTGCCTTCAATGCCTCTATGACCTAGCACCCACATCAAGGTGACCTTGTTGTGTTTTGCCAGCTCGATGAGGTTCTGGAGGCAGTCACAGACCAGTTTAGACTTTATCTGTATAGAGTTGTGTGGTTTGATAGCACTATGACAGTCAGATAGAATGTAGATGTGTTTTTTCCTATAACCACTTTCTAGATTATTTTAAATGCATACCATAATAGCATGTGTTTCAGCTTGGAATATCGTGGAGCATTTGCCAAGTGGTATTATGTAATCCCTTCTTGGCCTTACCCCATGTATTCCTGCTATGTATATCGATAGTAAGGAGAAAAAATTAACAGGCGTACGCAAGTCGTTGAAAACTATTATCCTGACAAATTGTTTTCTGATATCAGATGTTTTTAGGTAGAATTAATAGATATACTGCGTATATATATATATATATATATATATATAGGAGAAACAATCTATGAAACTAATTTGAGGATACTGTAAAACAACTGGGCTGGGATAAAGAATACTCTTCGTTATATGGAAATTTTTATTTCCTTTTTCAAAACATATAAAATGTAGAACAAGTTTGAGTCACATGGTACTCCACAAAACAGGTTTGGAATATTTACTGACTTGGGAACTATAATAACAGTTAAAACGTTCATAATCAGGAACAAAAAAGATTGAGCAGATTTTTTCACTACATTGATTCGAAAGTAAATATATTATAAATACTTTAATTGAAACAAATAGAAAAATTGTCGTAGTGGATTTGTCAAAACTAGCCTGCACATGGTCATGTTATGCACGAGCATGGAGCACACAGAAAAGGAAATAATTTCGACATCAGACATCTATCTGTCAATATGAATTCTGGGGATGAGTCATCGTGATTACCAACAGTATCGGAAAAATTTAAATTTCAAATGTGACATTTGGAGAAAGAGATAAATAACAATGGAAATTGATAAAATTTTGATTCTATATCACAACCGTCCTTTTAGGTTGGGAGAGGTAATGTTGTTCTTATTAAATAATGTAGTTGTACATAATGCTAAGATTCTTTAAATCAGTTTTATTATTTATGTTGTTGGGATCATTATTGATATGGAACATTTCGTTGAAAAGTCTTTTGTGAATGTTGTTTTCATGCCAAGGATTTTAACATCATCATAGTCCTCAAAGTGCTTGTTTTTGATCACATGCTCAGCAAGAGCCCAAGATAACTCTTATTGTAATCGCTTTTGTGAGACGTAATGCGTCCAGACAAATCCCTCTAGGTCTGTCCGATATATGATTTATTACAAGACTATATTGTAAACAATATTTGATTTTCCTAAAGTCTTCAATTTTGTTTTGGTTTGTGTGAAAATTCTGTGATTGGTTGATATGATATGTTTAGCAATTTTAATGTTGACATTTTTTAAGATGTTGGTGAGTTTCGGAGATAAGCTCTCGATATATGGTAAAGAACAATAGAAAAAACGAGGGTTGTTATCAAGGGGGTTCCCTACATTGTTATCTTGATTATTATTATTAGACATGTTTTGGTTCCTGTTATTAAAATTTTCAAAGTTTTTTAAAACGGCACACAGATTTGTATGTTGGTAGGAGTGACAAAGGAAACGTGACAGTTCTTATGTACAAAAAAGATTACATAATGAAAAGCTCAGATTTAGTGATTGACACCAAATAATTTGAAAAATTGAATAACGTTCCTGTTTACCTAACAAGAAAAAGCAAGCAAAATTGTCTCTAATATTAAGTAACTTTACTTTTAGGAATCATTATAAACTTATTGAATTAATGAAATATAACTTTTTGGGTTTGTTCCTAAATGCTAGTGCAGAATTTAAAAAAACTGGTTATATCTCACAACTCCGTTTGATTTTTTTTATAACTTTTTGAATTCACAATGGAACATTGATCACGACTGAAATAAAATTTTATGGAAAAAGAAGAAAAACAATATGTACAATCTAACGTTGAAACTTGAGATTTTCTACTTCAGCTAGGTACTTTAATTTATTATTTCCTCAAAAACTGCAAGACATAGTGGAGATAACTATCTGAAAAAAGTTTTTTGAGCATATCGATTTGGAGTGAAAAATATTTTATTGTTACATAGTCAGGTCGTGAATCCGCTGCCAATTTATCGAAAAATCGCTGTGTTAATTTCTTTTCAACAATTACTTTCACGTACTTAGTTCAACTATTCCGCTATTACATTCAGATTTTGTTTTGTTTAACTGGACGACTGGACATTTGAAAATAATCATTTTATTGTACTGTTGTTCCAATTGAAAAAAAATTGAAAATAGCAATAATTACAAAATTTGAAATCAAAATTCAAAATAAGTAACGTCACAACAACGGAAAAGGTAAAAAAACTGTAATTTTCCGTATGTGAATCGAAAAATTGAGATGATCGAAGATGCAGCAAAAATCAGCAGAGTACCATCTTTGACATCAGTGATTTTCGATAAAAAAAAATTCCACTGGTTTCATATTTTATATACAGACTGTAGACTGATTTCTCCGATTCGGCAGGTGATCAATTTCAATGGTGCAATCGACGACGTTGATTAAATATGATTACTCGACGTGATAATTAATTCACTATGAAATGGGTTATTTGAAATAATTAGCGGTTATAAAAATCACATAAATCACTCGGATAATGAAATAATCGGCTATCATACGCACTTACAAAAAACCATATCTTACCGGATGACAGGACGAAATATATTGGATTGATTTTCGGATTCTTAAAATCTTTACAGTCGTTTTTGTAATATTTGGAGAGCTGTGTGCACGTGGCATAACCAATAATCGTTATTAGTGCAACCTATTGGGAAAAGCAGATTTCTACGGAAAGTGCGAAGCGAGTTCCGCAAAAGAAAGCGAGTTATGAAATATAGTGTTTCCCAACATGTTTCACATAATTTTTTTTAAATTTTGAATATGATATGAGCCTTTTTAATTCAAGTTAGTAATATAAAAAATATATTTCGAATAACTAAAGAACACGCTTTTAACGCACTAAAAAGTAAAAACTAATTTTAATATTGAACAACTATGCCAGGAAGCATGGAGTGCATTTTGGTTACGTATCTTTGAGAAACATAATACTTTTAAATAATTTCGACAAACAATCCAATTCAAATTAAAAAAAGTTTGTCTGGTGTGGGGATTCGAACCCACGCTCCCTTTCAAGACATAAATTTAAACCTGGCCCATGTAAGGATGTTTACAAGTAGGCTAAAATGTCAGCTGGGGTCAATATCACCAATTGTTCAAATTGTGTTACTAATATTTATAATTAGTTTTTACCATACATATTATGTATTGAATTTGAATAAAAATAAATCTTCGTAATATGTACAAAGTAAATAATAGCAATAAAGTAGTTTAGCCTCAAAATTATAACGAATTGAATTCCTGTAGTTTTGGCAAGTAATGGTGAAATTTACTTTTCCTACGACCACATAGGAAACTAACACATATCTCACTCTCTACTCCCATGAAAAGTGACCTTTATTCCCACGCATGCGGAAAGTACTTTCCACACTAGTACGGAAATTAACTTTCCACACGGCTGTCAATAAGACGTCAAACCCGTGAATCCTGTGAGATTTACAAATGTAATTATTAATTGCTCTTCCTTATTGATATTATTTACATAAAAACTCGACTAAAAACTAATTATTTGTAGAAAATAAAGAAAAGAAGAAAAAAAAATGTTGACGCCGAGATTCGAACCCACAACCTTGCGGTCATCTACTGTATATTCTTCCATCTGAGCTGATTCAGATTTGAATTAACGTTATCAGAGATATGTATATCTCGTAAGTCGATTTACATTAATAGAATTATGATATTTCTTGTATTTTCATTTAATTAAAACAAAATTTAGCTATTTTTAAAGTTCATATAATTAAGGGATAGCAACGAAAGCTTAAACTGTCAATTCATAATTATTTCAGTAGTTTGTTTCAATACAAACTACCTGTATCTAAGATAGGCAACCAGAGAACCAGACGCGGGAACATAAAAGCTAAGTAGGCTTTGAAACAATTCCACGACACAATAACACAAAAAATAGACATTTCGTGATAGTAGATACATGATCGAAAGTAAAACCTTGTTAAATTTCAGAGTTGTACAAAAGTTTTAGTTTAGTTTATTACCTATCCCACGCATATTGAATAACTTCGTAAATAATTATGGAGTCTGAAAATGAATTGGATTGCACTCTACCAGAAATCATAGAGGCAGCAAAAATAACCTCTTTACAAATTCTACCAGAAAAGTCTAGGGATAGATATGAACGAGCTTATAATGATTTTCTCAACTGGAGAAGAATAAAAGAAATCAAAAGTTCTTTCTCTGAAAATGTGATCCTAGCATACATAGATGAATTATCTAAGAAAGTACGACCAAATACACTGTGGTCTCTGTACTCTATGCTGCGCACTACTTTATACATTAATCATAATGTAGATATCTCAAAATATCTTAAGGTAAAAGCTTTTTTAAAACGAAAAAATGACGGTTATAAACCAAAAAATCAATGATCTTAACAACCCAGCAGATAAATCAGTTTATTACAACAGCTCCTGATGATCAATTTCTACTTATTAAGGTGAGTTTAAAGCAATGTGATATTCATTAGTTTATCAATAGAATTATGTTAACTTACAGGTTGCTTTAATTTTCGGTATATCGGGAGCATGTCGCAAGCAAGAGTTAATAAAAATTACTGTGGCGACATTGCAGATCTTAGTTCAGCAGCAATAGTTAAGATTAAAAATACAAAAAATAAAATAGATAGAAAATTCAATATAACGGATGAATTTTATGATAAATATAAAAAATATGCTAAGTTAAGACCAGCAAGCAACCCACGAAAAGAGGTTATTTCTCAACTACCAACACCCAAAATGCACCAAGCAAGTGGTGGGTATCAACAAAATGGGATCTGTACCCACCTTAGTGGCAGAATTTTTAAAACTTGAGAATCAAGAAACTTACACTAGTCATTGTTTCCGAAAATCCTCAGCTACGATCCTAGTGGATGCAGGAGGAGATATTACCACTCTCAAGAGACACGGAGGATGGAAATCCTCTGCTGACGCTGAGGGGTATGTAGATGATTCTCACACCAACAGAATGAACACCGCCACTAAAATTGTCAGCGCTCTGCGTAGAACTTCGGAAGACACTGATGCTCAATCAGCCATATTAGAAAACATAAATTTACAACCCTCAACTTCTTCGATGAGCACAATAATGAAATGAGAAAATATTGAAACGAATCTTTCGCAAACACCGTTACAATTTACAAATTGTAACAATAAGCAATTTACTTTTAATTTTTATGGTTCCAAATAATTCAATTTATTCCCCAGTTGTATCTAATAAGTACTTACTTATTGTAATTTTTTCAAATAAACGTTAATTATCTTTATTTCTTTATTTCACTATAAAAGTAATTCTAAATTCATGTGCACTTTTTATAGAAACAATATTCAAACATAGACTGTCACATATAAAACGTAAGATTAGTCAGGCAACTCAATATACACGATCTAATATTTACATATTGTTTAATAAAATAGGTGGTCGTAGGAAAAATAGCGTACATTACTTGCGCGAAAGTGATTTTTCACACTCGTGTGATTGCCGCACTCGGCTCACACCTCGTGCCACAATATTTTCCACTCGTGTGAAAAATGTCACTTTCCGCACTAGTAATGTAATATACTATTTCATCACTAGTTGCGAAAAATTTTACTTTTCTCAACTGGTGATGAAAAGTAAGACATTTGGTAACGTCAACGCGTTTTGAAAAGTGTCACTTTATATGTCAAAATTAGAAAAAATATATTTTTGTATTTCGTGCAAATAGTTTAATTATCGCAGAGCACTTTCGACCTAGAAGGTCATCTTCAGTGCCTTTCTGAAAAGTTAGTGGGTGAGCGAAACTGGATTGTGTTTTTTTTCTCTGTGAACTTATTAGTTCGAAAACTTCAGGTAACACTTATTCGACAGGTTAGTACAAGAAGAAATCCATAAAAAGAATGCCATTACCAATGTAAAACAGATTGAAATTTTATATATCCAAAAAATATGAGCAATAGCTCATTCGCTTTGGGATGCAATTCTGAGAATGATATTTTTTTGTTTTTGTGCCGACTAAAATCGCAATTGTTAGTAAGAAAAAACAAAAACAAATGCTTCAATTTTTGGAAATAACTCAAAAACTATGAGCGATAACGAAAATATTCTTAAAGAGGAGGAAATTTTGAATGAATGAGTCATGGATCTCTATTTTCATTATTTATAATTTTAATTTAACACTGAAAATAGGGCTCCGCCCGACCGCTACAGCATGCGCGCGCCGTCTCTAAAGAGAGTACACCACATAAAATATTTTTTTCCTGAAGATTTTTGAGTAATGAATGAAAAACTGTTTTTTCTAAAAACTCCGACACCCTGTATCCCGAAACCGAAACAAGTTAGAACACAAGCTTCTAGAAAAAAATATTTTTTACCAAAAAACCCGATCCTGAACGTTTGGCGATATAACTCTGGGTTACCCTGTATATTAGTTATAATTTTTCGGAGTCAATTAATATAGAGAGAAACCCAAGTGATCTGGAGATTTGAAGCTTGAAGGTAGCCTCTGTTTATGGGGGAAATATTAGTCATTACCGCATTCCTGATTCTGAAATAGTATCTCTGGAAAGTATTTGCTATGTTGCAATTTGCAAGGATTTAAATGGGCACGTTTCATGGGAAGAAGGTAATTTTAATATCGGTCACCGCTGAAGCCACACGTAGTCTTAGTCGCAATGGATGAGAAGACAGCTTTATATCTTGTTTTTTCACGAATTGGCAATGCAAGACAAGCGATTCGACACCTGGTGGACAAATCTGAGCTATAACTAGTCAGTACTTGGCGTTGTTTACATATGATGAAGTGGTTTGATTTTATCATTTATTGAGATATTCTTGATTTATTTTAAAATTTTAAACATGAGTCGGTACTTTTCAGTGCCCCGTTGTAATTCCTGGGAGAAAAAACACCCCGAAGTCTCGTTTTACTTGTTTCCCAAACCCGGGCAACTAAAGGAGAAAACTGAAAACAAAATGGGCTCAAAGTTGACCACCAGAAGGCTTGGATATTGAAGTTAAACATTGGAAAACCAGTTAGTAAACTGTGTGTTCTCTTCCCTTCATGATTAGTGATTACTATAATAAAGGTAAGAAGGTTCTTCAAATTTGTTAATTGTTGAAACACTGAGTGTGTTGATAACTTTCACATTTCCTCTTCATTCGATGTACAAAATTCCATAAATATTATGTGGAGCATAATTCAAAATACTTGTTTGTAAGTATAATGCATATAACTTTTCATGTCTGATGATTTCATTCTTCCTAACGTGATGACATGCCCAGTATTCACAACTTCTTCTCCTTCATGAACACATTTCGAAGACTTTGTGCCTCCTAGATACCACATATACTCCACAATGCTCAATCTAACAATTTCAGCTGAACCTGAAATAAGTCATTTTCAATCAATTTCCGGGGAGGAGAACATGGATGGAGGAGAGTTTTGAAAAAGATGTATTTTCATATTGCCTCAGTTTGATACTTATTGAGAATAATTGGCTCATCTTGCCCAACTAGGAAATGGCCGAATGATAAACTTTTACAAACAATGGTTATATCACTCCAAACAATTTTCACAATGGATAACTAAGCGGACTAAACAAATAAACAAAAATGAATTACTAGTACAAACAACCACAAGAACATGAGCTACAAAAAATTAACCACAAATATAATACTAGAAATAAGGAAAATAAATACAAGATCCCTTTTATGAATAGAGATATCGGCCAAAAAAGCCACAGATATATCAGCCAAAAACTTTATAACCAACTACCAGACAAACTAAAAAACAAGCAGAATACAAATAGATTCAGGAGAGATCTGAAAAAATATATCTTATCCAAGCCCCGCACTGATATACATACTTTAGTCTATATCTTTTAGATTTTATGTCACATTAAATGTTTTCATTGTTTTTTTATTTTTATATTTATATAACTTTTTGTAAATTATAATTGTTTTATATACATATGTCTTTAATAATCTTTTCATCAATCTTTTTATCAACATTACAAATACCTTAGTACTACTGTCACACACAAGCTATGCTTTCGTGACCTAACTAGGTTTTTTTTAAATTTTCTTTTAATTATATATCACTCCTGCAGAGTAATGTACTTACCTTCGAAATAAACGTCTTATTATATAAAAAAAATACTGAATACTGACTTTCTATAGTTCGACCTTTGTCCGCACTGTCACTTCGATCTTAAAAGATGATTCTTTTCATTTAATGTGTGGAAATGTGTACAAAATGCACGTTTTTATAAAATAATGTGTGATTTCCTCGAGATTATCATCATCTATACTTTCACAATGTGGTACACTAAAATGTCTTATTGGATGTGTAAGCATTAATATAGACAAGAATATATTCAATGTGTGCCTAGTCTAGGACAACCGATATGTCCAGAGAAACACTTAATTCCCGGTTGTCTTTGCGTTTTCTCGAATTGTCTTGAAATATTTGCATTTTTCAGGTTTTTTTGTAGATACCATTTTTTTTATTTAAATTACTATCTGAAAGAGCTCTGAGGGTTGTAACGCAACAAATGGTGACATGACATCGTTTCTCAGTAGTGATTCGTTTGGCCAGGCAAGACAAGAAAATACCTTTTTTTGTCTTGTCTCGTTTCAAACAAGAACAAGGAAGCCGTTCCTCTCAAAAATAGAGGGTGTTCTCTATTAATACAGTTATCAGTTATTTTGATTTTCGGAATGGAAAACTGGTAGTTTTCTTTTTTTTATTCGAGGGATTGTTAATCTTCTGGGATCCATAATGTTATAATTTTATTCATCAAACCATTTATTCATTTGTGACATTATGTGTTATCCTCATTTTTATTCAAAGTGATCAAATATGTCTGTCTTTCATTATACTCAATAATTTTTTATGCTCATTGTTTTATTTTATACCGATGTTATTACAAAGATGCAATTTCCAATGAATATTGCGGGTAAAACGAGATGGAGTGTGAAAGGTGATGCAAAACGAATAAAGATTTCCATTGATTATTTCTATTATTGCATAAGAGACTGATTTAACATTTTTCTTTGCATTGAAGAAACGAATTTTTTTTCTGACATTGATGGAGAAATTGAAACTGTGATCAGAAAATTTTAGGTTAGGTACCGGGTTATCATTGTTATTATTGCCTATAGAAAAAAAGTTAAACGTAAAAGTTGTGGGGTTATGACTGAATTTTGATAAAATGCCATCAAAAATACAGTGGCGTGCAGATTTCTGTGGATATTTTTTTAATGGGATATTATGTATATTATAAAGTTTTTGGATTTATCTTTTTTTCCTGATTTCAAAAATATTCCATATGTTTTCCCTATCCTATATCGTTTATCAGTTATTAAGCGTCGAATAACTTAGACTAGTTGTTACTGTAAATACCTATCCTATTATACTATATTATGTTTGTTTAGTGAAATTTTTTTAATGGATTAATCAAAATGATTTACAGTGAGGAAGAAAAAGTTCAAATATATATCAAAACGACAAAAATAAACGCACAGCAAAAAATTCATATAGGGTGTTGTATCCAAATCGTCCAACAACGTCAGAAAATACATTCCAAAATATTTACCAAAAGTTGAATCATACCATCAGTTTCAGTAGAAAAAAGCGTGTAGAAAACCAGGAATAACAGTTGGATATACTGCTCAATTTCTAACCTTCATTTATATCCATATTAATTCATGAATAGACTTTTTGAAACATACTACACTACAAACCATATAAAATTTTATACTACAAGTTTCAACAGATTCATAAAATAAAAAGGCTAGAATTCTGCCAAAAGATGTTTCAAAATTTAAATGAAAATCCCGATTATTCACTTGAAATATTAAGGACTGATGAGTCATCTTTTTCTACGTCAGGAGTTTTCAATAGAAAAAATCGAAGGTCGTGGGAAAAATATTGGTAAAACAAATGAAGAAAATAGGAAGAGAAACTGTTAGAGTTTCTTGCGGAATTTTTAGAAATACAATTGTTGGCCCTATATTTCATGATTATATATTAACCGGAGTTACCTATCAAGAAATATTCTCTCCAGTGGAAAATATTCTTTTACTGAATTTTTCGGAAGCCGAGCTTGCCAGTATGTTTTGGATGCCAGATACCGCATACTTCGTTCAAGAATATTTGAATAATGTATTCCCAATGTGGATAGGAAATAACCGAAGTATTAAATGGCCACCTAACAGTCCGGACTCGACCCCTATGGATTCATTTTTCTGGGCAATTCTAAAATACATGGGTAATAATAATAATAACATTCCACATTGAAGACACGATTCGACTTGAAATAGAGAATCTGAATATCAATAATGAAGCAATTTCCAATGCACATATAAATATAAGAAGACGTTATCAATTATGCATTGACAATAATGGTGGACACATTGAACATATTTTATGAGTTATCATGCTACTTACATTTCCTAAATAACACAGAAATAAATATTGGACCGAATATTAATGAACACTAATGATTGACCGCAAAATCATTATCCCACGTATTTTTCCTTGAGGCAATGACCAAACATAATGAAAATCAGTCCCTTTTTGTGATTAAATAATCAACGAAATCATAACAATAAAGTTAACATGTCTATTACAATGATTTCATGATTGATATTATGTTGAAATCATTTCCACAATGAAAGTTTGCCTTATAACAAGAAAGCAAATGCATTGCGCAAACGAACATAAAGTTATTAATACTATATAACATTAATCATCACACTTCTTTACCAATACATCAGGATATAGTTCAATGCTCAATGGGCATGGCTTCAGTACAGTGACATCATTTCATCAATACTTGGAAACATTAGCCAATACACCCATTCATTGATATTAATACTCAATTCATCGATCAATTATTCTCAACGTCACCCAATGTAGTTGGTCTTGATGTCAATGTCCTAGAGCCTTCTGTGAATGCTGAGATTCAACTCCACCACTCCACCTCCCCCATCCCAAACGACGCTTGAACCAACCAACGAATTTTCTCCAATTCAATATACATGTTCGAGATCGCAGTGTGAACGGTTCTGGAAACTGTCCTAACTCTGACTTAGGTACTCGAAGTTGCGAGTACATCGATAAGCATCGTTACACGGGAATTTATATAGGTTATAGAAGTAGAAGTTTTGTTTGTTAAGTGTCAAATGTGAGATATTTGTATCTGCTGGTAAGATATCATTTTTATAGCTTCATTACCATTTATTGAATCGGAATTTTTTAATAACCTAACCACGACGCACGTGAGGTTGTGAAGTCGCCAAAAGCAATGACAATTCTACAATTTCAACTTTCAATTAGGTAAACGTACTAAATAGTGAAAATGTCGATCGGCCTCTCTCTCGCATATCGTGAAAGAATTTCGATATTTTGATGTGGGGATTTCAACATTTTTCCGATAAGTCTATTAATGAATTAATAAAGTGGTAGGTAATTGCAACAATTGTGAATTTCATTTTAATTTCACCACAGTAGCGTTCTATTTGTTCGTAAATCTTGTATATTTGATGTTTACCCTTATTTCTTTGTAGCAGAGTTGATTTGTATTGATTTATATTTCAATGTGACTTACAACAAACTTGAAATTTTTTCCGTCATCTGATGCTTGCAGAGACTTATGATTCAATAGGAAAACACTTAACGATTCACGCATGGCAAATGAGATTCTGTTGTTTTCACTCTTCAATGAATGACCTATTTCTGAAAAAATGAATTTTCCCATATTTCTGTGTCATAAATGGGAGAAGTTGGGTAGAGCTCTACAATACTCGAGCCTTATTAAGTCCAAAGAGTTTTGAGTACGGCAGCCCCCTGGCCTTCATTTGTATCATGCTCCTTGTCCAGTTTATAGTGGTCAAATTAGATCAGAGTGATCATATATTTCTGTATTTTTTCACCTTTGGAAAACTAGAAACAGAAAGTGTAGGCTCTTCAAGCCAGTTGTAATAACCCCAATTTACTTGTTTGTTGTTTTTCAGATGAACGAGATGCAGCAGTTCTGTGGGCTTTCCACGATTTTTTCGTGTCCAATATAGTTAATGAAAAGGACATACATGGAAAATCTCAAACGACCAAGGTCACCATACCTGATTCGCAGTTATAATTTTTGTATATAGGCAAAACCGCCCAAGAAGCGGAGGACCGGATAAACTTCCTGCAATCCAAGAAGTCGTCGATTTAGCTTTTTATTTTCGCATTGGAGAAGATATCATAAAAATTGATGAAATCCACACTAACTTTGATGGATTCAAATTCAAATTTTTCAATGTGATAAGGCAGTTGAAATCTGTTTTAAAATAATATATATTTTTAATTTGAATTTTCCAGAGGAAAGTATCATGTTTTGGTACTTTAAAGATTTTTTTTTCTACAAAATAAAATCAAACAACTCTTACTCAAAAATACACATTTTATGTGAATATCTGGAGGAAAGTCAAAGTATTCCTGAATGAAGATATAGATCCATATTAACCATATGAAATGAAATGTCTTATGGAAAATACAAAATAAAATTATATTCTTGATTCAAGCGGAGGTATCATTGATCTAGTTAAATTAAGCAGATTATCCTGTTGATATCAAGTATTAATTCATTTCTTATTGCAGAATTCTATAAACTAAAATTTTCTTGACTAAGAATATATTTCATAGCTGGGGTGCGGAACTGGGAACTGGGGATTCCTCTTTGAAAATAAATAAGTGTTGCCCCCGATATTTTTATGTGAAACTCAGTAAAATATTCTTGTGTATTGGGTGCACTAATTTGATATCAATCATTGTTTCCGGTTGAAATGATCAACTGAAGAAGGTTTGATTTTTCTGAGCCATAAAAAAAATCTGAAAGTTCGGTGAATAATTTTGAAATGGAATTTTGATGATTTTTCGAGTATCCTTACGAATAAGTATCCTTGAATGCAACTATGGCAATTGACATGTTACTTCATTATTAAAATGGTGATCTCTAAATATAATAACATTGTTCTCTATCACATATCAATGGAAACTTTTCATCTTTTAGCTTCAATACCCTCTATCTGATTGGGAAAGACCTATTCATTTTCGAAGAGGAATCCTCATTTTGTTTTGCACCCTGTATTTTAAGGCACCTAGAATAAGTCAGTAATCAATATCTTGGAGCATTACGATAATGTTATTCAACATTGAATGGTTGTTTACTGGTGATCAAAAGATTCAAATCATCGTGATTGAACAAAGAACTCTAGGTGATAGAATAATCATTGTAGGCCATGAAATAATGTCCTTGATCATTGAAATAATTCTGTTAAACATTGTTCCAATGCCAATTAGGGATTAAACAAAAATATTTCGTTGATAAAATACATGTTCCGATAATTAGTATAAGAAATAAAATTGATTGGTTAATGTACAAAATACATTGATGCCAGGATCGACAGTCGATGCTCAAGGGGATTGTATCAATGAACGTGGTCCTTAAGCAATGTCCTTATATTGAACACCTCTTGATCAGCAATCAACAACTGAACATTATAGAGATCACATAGGGTATCGGTTGAAAAATAATGTCGAAATACATTGTCGTAATACTCTTTTCATTACAAGCAGGTAACTTTTTTGTTCTGTGAAATCTGTCATTTCCATGGCTTACTTTAAAGATGTTAACTTTCATAGGATAGATATTTACAGTAACAACTAGTCTAATTACGTTATTAGACATTTTATAATTCAAACACGGTATAAGATAGGGGTAACATATGGTATATTTTTTAAATCAGGAAAGAAAGGTCATTCCAAAAATGCAATAATATACAGGGTATCCCATTTAAATTTTTCGTATGCCTTGAAATCTGCACGCTACTGTATTTTTGATTTTTATCAAAATTCACTCATAACCACACAACTTTTACATATAACATTTTTTTCTATAGGCAATAATAACGATGATAACGGGTGGGTTATTTATAGTGAATAACATCGGATAACATTATATTTGATTCATAACAGATTTTTCTGGATATATTAACATTTCGCGATCTGAAGAAAAATTCAAAATCATCCAATAAAGACACTAGAAGTTCAGAAAACAAACATCCAGTCTACATTAAAAAGTTACTACCTACACCAATAGTATATTTCATTAGGAGTTGAGAAAATAGGCTTTTTCCGTGCGTGCACAGGCGCAGCCGAACACGGGAAGTCGTGCAAGCACGGAAATAGCTATTTATGTAATAAGGATCATAAAGACGATCATTATGGTACAAGTGGTGAATGTTATTGGGCTAAGTGTAGCCGAGTCCGATAACACGACGTGTTCCATAATGATTGTTTATGATTCGTATTACATACAAAATTCTGATAGCATTTATATTGATACATTTTCAAAAAATTTAAAACTGCATTTTTGGCATGTCACAATGACAACTATTTTTAAAGGAGTAAGTATATGTGTAGTTTCAAATATTATTAGGTTAGTGCCATTTCCTTGACAACGTCAGGTTGTAACGGCAATATTTATTTATCTGCTGTCAAACATAATTGTCACGTAGAATTGAATATAATTTAAATAATAATGAATGATTCTGAAACTGGTAGTTTACCTTCTGATTTGGAAGGAATGACGCGAAATATCGTGGACTCCCTTCTGCCGGAAAAATCACGGAGTGTATATGAAATAGCGTTCAATCGGTACGAAGAATGGTGTTCTACTAAGAAAATCAAGAATATCACTCATGAAAAAGTATTGTTGGCTTACTTTGAATGCTTATCTAAGGAAATAAAACCATCTTCTCTCTGGTCGTATTATTCGATAATAAGAAGTATTTTATTAACAAGAAAAAACGTCGATATTAGTGAGTATCTACAGCTGGTTGCATTACTAAAACGTATATCAGAAGGTTACAGAGCTGAAAAATGCAAAATATTTACTGAACAAGATGTCACAAAGTTTTTAACGGAAGCATCAGATGATACATATTTATTTAAAAAAGTTACTATGATAATTGGACTAAGTGGAGCATGCAGAAGAGAGGAACTGACAAATATGCTTGTTGAAAATGTGATAGATGAAGGATCCGTTTTTAGAATTACTTTACCGAATACAAAAACAAAGGTAATGCGAGAACATCGGCGAATATCCCAGGATTGAATATAGTAGAACTTGTCAGACAATATGTGAAAATACGACCTTGCAACACAAACCATCGACGTTTTTTTTGTTACTTATAAAAATAAGAAATGCACCGAAACAACCCGATGGAATTCACACCTTTGGTAAAATGCCAAAAGTTGTTGCCACTTTTTTTAATTTACCTCACCCTGAAGAATATACCGGACATTGTTTTCGGCGATCGTCTGCTTCATTTTTGGCCGATTCTGTTGCTGAAGGTTACATCGAAAATTCGAAAGAGCAAAAGAAAAAAATATCAGAAGCAATTTTTGGTGCCAACAACCAAACAGGATTACAAGTTTACCAAAAAGCATCAACTACTGATGTAAAAACTCTAGAATCCATTGGAATTAATATTGCAAATTGTAGTAATTGCTCTTTTACCATTTACAATGAATAGTTTTGTACATAGTTATGCATTTTGAATGAACTTTTTTTATCTCACCATCACATGTTTTTCATATAGACTTTCATTATGGTACTTAGTACCATAATGAATTCATTAGGGGACTAAGTACCATAATGAGCTTCCTTATGTCATCAAAATTGAGTGACATAACGTTGTCATTATGACATGCCATCAGATAAAGTTTTTTTATTGGTGCCCTTTACCATTTAAACACGCCTCAGCGTGTTTAAATCGAACTTAAAACGCGCGTTTTTAGGTAACATGACAAATCACAATCGAGAACTGAAGTCTCAATGACAAATTTTTATTATTGATCTGACAGGAGTACCTTGTAACGTCAAGTAAAATATACTCACAATTCGTTCATTTATATGTGCTTCCATCCATTTGATGAACTTTTCATATTCTTTTATATATATCACTGGATTTTCGCGGTATTAACCGCGATTCGTCTCACTATTCAAAATCGATATTAGAATCATTATTTTGAGCTCTGGTGACAACAAATATTGATCTTTGGTAACAAATTGCAAATGAATGTTTTCTCATTTCATGACAACGAAAGGATACTGATGTACATCACGAATTCAACCTTCTTGCATTATTAGTTCTATTTCTATTTTTTGTAGTAATAATACCAGTATATATGATTTCAAGTGCACAATAAAAATAACGTAAAGTATTCGTGGATAACTGGTCTTAAAAACACTTGCTCTATTTCGAGCACTCCGGCTGCGCCGTCGTGCTCGAAAAATCGCGCGTGTTTTAAAGCCCTTTTTATCCACTTATACTTTACTATACTATATGGACGTGTAATGAACGATATTTTTCATTATATCTACCTGAAAACCACAGATTGTTAAGAAACATTTATTTTTAAAGATTGACGAACAAAATAGTATATTAAAGTATAAGTGGATAAAAAGGGCTTTAAAACACGCGCGATTTTTCGAGCACGACGGCGCAGCCGGATTGCTCGAAATAGAGCAAGTGTTTTTAAGACCTGGTATCCACGAATACTTTACGTTATTTTTTTTTATTGGTGCACTTTGAAATCATATATACTGGTATTATTACTACAAAAAATAGAAATAAGAACTAATAATGCAAGAAGGTTGAATTCGTGATGTGACATCGGTATACCTTTCGTTGTCATGGAAATGAGAAAAACATTCATTTGCAATTTGTTACCAAAGATCAATATTTGTCGTCACCAGAGCTCAAAAATGAATGATTCTAATATCGATTTTTTGAATAGTGAGGCAGAATCGCGGTTAATACCGCAAAAATCCAGGTGATATATATAAAAAAGAATATGAAAAGTCCAGCAAAAGGATGGAGGAACACATATAAATGAACGAATTTGAGTAATATATTATTTGACGTTACAAGGTACTCCTGTCAGATCAATAATAAAAAATTTATCATTTAGACTTCACGTTTCTCGATTTGTTGATGTTGTCATGGTTACCTTTAAAAAACGCGCGTTTTTTAAAGTTCGATTTAAACACGCTGAGGCGTGCTTTAAATGGGTAGAAAGGGGCACCAATAAAAAAAACATATATTTTTAATTTTTACCCCGTTGCTAAGGAAATATACAAACAATTTGCGATTTCTATAGAACTGTCAATAACATATTATTTTATTTTGACATGTAAGTAGGCAGCTAATGACACTAGCGCACCGTAAATTTTCCGTGCGGGAGCACGAAAAAAGCCAACTTTCGGTGCGCTAAATAAGCATGTAAATATAGTGTTTTCAGATAGGTATAATGAAACATATTTCAATAAACTTTCCTCTGCGTTTTTACTTGTTGAGTTGTCATTACATTGTTCAACTTCTGTCAAATGTGCTAACTCAACCCTTGTAATAAGATTAATAATAGAAAAATGTTCAATATTCAGTAGATAAAAACAACTTGAATTTTAAGGACTTTTCATCTCAATCCCGAGCACAGGATAAACATTTTCTAGCAATCTATGGAAACTGTCTCCTATATTACAATTATTCTTTCCTTATACAGGGCTTTTCACGATGAGCGTTAATTAGACGTTCCTAGCAAACCAGACAACGGATCAACCTGAAAATTTCACAGTATGCATAAATCAATATGATCTATACGCCTAAAATTTTAGATGATGCGGCATTGCCGCTTCTACTATAAAGTAGCGGCTACTTCGATTTTTCAAATGGAATACCCTGTATATAATATTATATTATGATTTCTTATCACTTTGTCAACAACTTCATGCACTATTTCCCCATACCTATATGTTACCGTTTGGAAGATATGAATTAATTTCGATTTTTTATTACCAAACATGTACTTTTATAAACGCTGATAATCTTGAACTCTCTGGTACTAAGATGGAATGGAGTGAAGTGATACCATGAGGATCTTCACTTCGAGTCATATTTTTATTTACCTCATACAGGGTCTTTAAAAAATGCAGATACTTTGTTCACATGAAAAAATGAGTGGAAGTCAATTTTTTCGAATGGAACACCCTGTATATTTCCACATTTTTGAGCTCTACATCCAATTTCAGATTGACTTTGTTCAGATAATCCTATTTCGATTTCGAACCGTTTTCGAGATAAACTGTTTCAAACAGAAACTGACGTGGTTTCCTTGTATTCATCACTTATTTTTGAAATTTAACAGATTCCGTTCGATGTTCCTTCATCAGTTACAGATAATACAATGAATAAATATTATTAAAATACTCTTCAACCATCAAATGAAACTTCTCTTCAAACAATAGTTTTATTAACGCTGACACACGAACTGAAAATAATTTCATGAATTAGTAAGTTAATTCAATTGTCAGTGTATTTCAGAATATGTTCGAACACATGTCCACCTCTACTTAAACAAACATGTAATCTCTTCAAAAGATTTTCAAGTGTAGCGCTTCTGATTGAGTCTGGAGTTAAACTATTGGAAGCAGTTCTAACTCTCGATTTCATATATTCCATTGTTGTTACTGGGTTGGAGTAAATCATATTTTTAATGAAACCCCACACAAAATAATCTAATGGATTGCCATCTGGTGTTCTAGGAGGCCAACGAAGATGTTCATTATTACCAATCCATCTGTCTTCGAAGATTTCAGTTAAAGCCGCGCTTACTGAACGAAAATTATGGGGTGGAACACCATCCATTTGGTACCATACATGTTCTTTTACTGGCCTATGATTTAAAATAATTTGAATTCCATTTCTCAGTTGATCTTCATATTTTTTTGCATTCAAATTATCATCATAAAACTCGATATAAAAAATTGACCCATTCTTTATGGCACAAAATACATTGAATTGCCACTAATGACTGTTGTGTCTATTGAAAACTGAATTTTTTGTAAACTTGGCCTCATCTGTCCATATGATATTGTCAGGGACATGTTCATCCTCTTGAGTCTTGACAAGTAACCATTCAAAGAATTCCACTCTACGAGGCAAATCAGTCTCTTTCAGATGTTGGACACAGTAGAATTTATATATGCTTATTAAGAATGCGATAAATTGTCACGTAGGGTTTACCTATCTCCCTTTCAGCCTCGTGTAGAAAAGCATTTGGAAATGCATGAAAAAATTCCAAAACTGTTATGCCATTGTCATCATCATCCACTCCACACTTCCATTCAACCAACAGTTTTTTAGTAGTGCATTTATCACATTATTATTCGGCTTCGGAAGTTGTGGATATCTCTCATGAAATACTCGGCATGTTCTACGTGCAATTCTATTGCACTCACCATAAATTATTGATAAATTCCTGAAATCTTCATTACTGTAACCTATTCTTGATATTTTTCTATTATAATTGGTATCACAATCAGTCAAAACCACCAACGAAAGTTTGACGTTTCAAAATTGGATCATTCATTTTTCCAAAGCACACTATTAAAAAATATTAATTTGCCATGTTATACGGTAGAGACACTCAATACCTCAATGCATACAAATTGTAACTTTTTCTAAGGTACATATCAATTTCGAATCGACTGATTTTAGACTGTTGAAAAACTAAATCAAAAAGATATATTACGTAGTATAAAATAGATGTTAAATTTCAAAAATAAGTGATGAATACAAGGAAACCACGTCATTTTTTGTTTAAAACAGTTTATCTCGAAAACGGTTCGAAATCGAAATAGGATTATCTGAACAATGTCTATCTAAAATTGGATGTAGATCTCAAAAATGTGGAAATATACAGAGTGTTCCGTTTGAAAAAATTGACTTCCCTCATTTTTTCATGTGAACAAAGTATCTGCATTTTTCAAAGACCCTGTATGAGGCAAATAAAAATATGACTCGAAGTGGAGATCCTCATGGTATCACTCCACTCCATTTCGAATTTGATCGTCTTAGTACCAGAGAGTTCAAGATTATCAGCGTTTATAAAAGTCTAATTAACGCTCATCGTGAAAAGCCCTGTAAAACGTTGTTTCATCGAAATTCATCGATTCCCAATATTTCAAGAAAATGAATTAGCAAATGGTTTCGTGTAGAAAAAACCACCGACCAACGAGAAATGAATCGCATAAAAATATGTCAAGCTCGTATAGAGGAAGCACGTAGAATCCTGGAAATCCCCTCGTTGTCACAGAAATCTGTCTCTTCATACTAAGCAGTTGAATACAGTTGGCCAGTCAGAGACTTTGTGAAAGCCTCTCCCTACAAAAAGCACGTGCCCATTTTGCATGATTTCATGTATAAATTTCGCTATGACACTCTGTCTCCCAAGCATGATATCATAGGTGAGGCACCTACCTACTCGGAATTACATCGATGTCGAGTAAATACCGGTCAAAATATTCAGTAGCGATTTATCGAGTGCTTGTTAAGTCGTCGGTGATTGAAGACGAAATAGTAAACAATGGGTGTGTCGATGGATTGTTACACATATTCTATTTTGCGGTATCAAACTCATACTAAGCTATTAAATCTCCTACTGTGTCAATGCTATATTTGTTTAGATTTTCATAACATTTCGAAAATGTACAGGAAGTCTCTGCTGAATTATTTGCAAGTACTACAAGTACTATAAATAAATGAATGTCAGCGGTTTTCCCAGGATGATTCTCAAACGTGAACTCCAGCTCACTAACTGTAATTGGGAACTCTTTTTCATGGTGATCCATGCCGATGATATTTGGAACAATCTTTGTCTGGAACTTATCATGTCCAAGAGGAAATTGTAATTCACCCCAGCGAATTATTTCTTTGAGCCTGCTCATCAAATACACAAGAACCATTGCTCAACCAGAAGCTATCAGTTTGCTGTCTGCTGCAACTTATATCATTAATCCAAAAGGGATTTGCACAGTTTGTACGCGCGGTTAGATGGAAACACTAGAACGAATTTTCTTCATTTACCCCTTATATTGTTTAATAAAAGCTCCTTTCCTAAACACTTCCAAGGATATGACTGCTTAAGCCCATTCTCTCGATTCTCCTACAGTTGATACCGCTAAAATCATTGCTTTTTACTTGTGGAACGTTCTAAAACTAATCAATGAGTGGAAGTTCTAGATTATTCTGTACCCACCAGATTCATATCTACAACGTTTTCTTTCTATGTTTTTTAATTATACTTCTCATACTTTTCTCGTTTTGTAATATCAAGAAACTGTATTCAGTATAAATATAAAATAATAATTGATTTACAATGATTAAGGTTGAACAAAGTAGTAATCGATAAGTGATCTTTCACTTGTTTCGATATTTACAAACATATAACGTATCATATAAAAACTTTTTAACAAAAAATTAAACCGACGAAATACGGAACTGAAAAGTAAAATTTATATATAATAAAAGGGATCTAAGGAGCGAAATATTTTTAGAGATATTATTTGAATATTTTTGCCGGTTTTTTATGGAAACCGAGGTCTGAAAAATAAGTACTAATTAACACATGCCTAACTTGTTGAAAAATAAACTTTTTTTTTTCCAACGGGACCTTGTTCTTTCAAGCGTTGAAAGCACCCCATAATTCATTCAAATTTTTAAATTGATATTTAATACTATAAAAAAAATTATGTGGTGTACTCTTTTTAGAGACGACGCGCGCATGACGTCTCGGTCACGCGGAGCCCTATTTTCAGCCTTAATTTAAAATTATAAGTTATGAATATTTCTTCCGATTTTCGCTATCGCTTATAGTTTTTGGCTTGTTCTCAAAAACCTGATCTCCTTTTTTTTTGGTTTTTGTTTTTTGTTAATAAAGTTTGACATTTCCGTCAGCAAAAAAAATCGTCTTTCTAAGAATTGCATTTTGAATCGAATGAGCTATTGCTCATTATTTTGGAGACTTGGAACTATTTTTCGCAGGAAACTCACTTCTCGACTTGTCTGTGTCGTTGAAAATTCAAGAAGTCTGTAGATCTGGTATTGTAGTTTTGTATATGAAAGTGTTCAGAAAATTTGCTGTTATTGTTATGTATTTCCAGAGAGACCGTGAATATATATATATATATATATATATATATATATATATATATATTGTTATGTTATGAAAAACCAGTTATATATTTTAAAAAGAAAAAACCCACAAAAAGAATAATTACTAAATAGCTATTAGTTTCAAGAGATTGTTTTTACATAATTTTTGAAGTTCAATTTTTTTTATTAAGCCTCTGTATAATATGAATAGATAAAAACATCCAAATACTATAAAACAATCAATTTCATACACTTTCATAATGATTACAACCCATAATTGTTCAAAAGACAACAAAAAGTCTAGATTTACAAAATCATCCTGAATAAAATGTGATCCACAAAATTATAAGCTTGAAACATACAGTATATGAAATTGTATCTAACTGAAAGTAGCCAATGGGAGAACAGCAAACTTCTTGATGACAATATCCAATCAGGAAACAGTATGGTCAAATGTAAGATTGGAAATTGTGAAAAAATAAGAACGAGAAAGTGTCAGAGACAATTATCACTGAAATTGTATATAGTTTATAAGAAAGTAAAAATAGTTGTATTTATAAGTTTTGACAAATAACCCAAAACAGTGAAAATGTGACAATATAGTGCGCGAATTCAAAAATGCAAATCGAAAGGAATGAGGAAAAAATGGTATCCAAGGAACGAAAAACAAAGCCACTGAGGAGACTGAAAATAATTGAAAAAGAAATGCCACGTTTTGTTAGGAGGAGAAGAAAAATTCATTAATTTCAACATAATAAGCAGGAAACCAACATTACCTTATTTGTACACCATATACAAGTATTCAAAGCTGATTCCTGAATTTGTATGGTTCCTTCGTTTTGGTATTGGAGTTCCTGAGAGCATTGGAGTGAAAGAGAATCCAAATCTGGGTGTATATTGAACAGCGACCGTTCCAGCGACAGGTATAAACTTTCCTAGTGCACATCACGAACTGAACAATTTCACTAATAACTCATATCCCATCAGAAGAACTTTATTTCATTTGAATTTGAACTAATAAAGAAAATTTCACTTTCAAGGTAAAAGTGAGGTTGTGTCTATTTTACCCATGAACTTTTCTCATGATTATCCATGAAAATTTGTAGATTGACATTAGAATAAGTTATCGATCGTAGGCCAGGTAAATTTAAGTTTTCCTGAATAAGGGAAATAATTGCTTTTGAGACTTTGTTGCTTATTTTCCACAATTATCAGCGATCATACTTATAAACACTGAATAAAAATTGACATCAAGCAGTGGCTAGTGGCTAAATTGCCTGAATCGGCTATCTGAGACATGAGGCGTACCAACTGTGCTTAGCTGTGGTAAGGAAAGTGATAACAATTGGCAGCAACGTGACGAGAGAACAGTGACGTTATTATTATTACATCATACACAATATTATACAGGGCAAAAATACTTATCTATATCATAACAATTTGGCTCACAACGAAGAAGAGCGGAAATTATTAGCAATCTTCATTTTATAACAACAAATTATATTTACAAATTATTATTCCTTTACAAATATTTTCATATTATAACAACAACAATTAATATTTGCAAATTATCATTACATAACAAAATGGCACAAAACGCGGTGCAAAGATATATTAATAATAATAATAATAACAAATTGCAATTATAAAATTCATTTTATACAAATTTTTGTTATACAACAATATATATATATATATATATATATATATATACAGTGTCATTGGACCTTTTCCTTTCGGAAATGTATAGATCGATTCAAAATATCACCAGTACTCCATATAACTTTTGTTCCTAAATCCTTCGTTACCAAGTTACGGGCCCTCAAAGTTACAAAATGAAAAATGTTTTTCTTTGATAACTTTCAAAGTGAATATTCAAAATTATCTAAATTTTGGTGATTGACTAAACAAATGAATTCCTTCGATGAGCTTTCATGCAGGAGTCAGTTGTTTTGCTACAAAGTCAGGAACGGACTAGCCCCGATGGTCCACACCCCAAAACTTTGAAATGACTGGGATTTGTCAATATGTTTTTACAAAACTAGGTTACCTGGACAATTTCCTGAATGAAAGTACTCGTGTGGAAAATCGATCGGAGCAACGATTTTTGATAAAAATGCATTTTTGTTCGACGACATCCAACCTGAGATGTCAACCATTATTCGAAAAGTTTGATTTGTAATGAAAATAGAAATGATAGGTACAATGTTCATAACGAATTTTTATCATGCAAACACGTTTACCTTACAAAATTCATGGTGTAAATAATCAATCGCAAGCCTCAAGAGCAAACAGAAATGCAAAATCCGCTACAAAAACTGCTCGATATAATAATAATAATAATAATTATGACCTCCGTCTCTCCCAATACATTCTCTCAGTCGGCGCAAACATCCTCTCTGCATTTGAAATAGCATGCCAGGTTCGTTTCGTATGGCTTCACAATGTAATGTAATTCTATTCAACAAGGCATCTCTAGTGTGAATAGGTGTAGCGTAAACGAGGCTTTTTAGATGCCCACACAGAAAGAAATCCAATGGATTCAAATCCAGAGACCACGGTGGCCATGAATATGGCCCCCCTCTACCAATCCATCCATTGGGGAAAATCTGGTTCAGATGGTCCCGCACAATCAAACTAAAATGAGGAGGAGCGCCATCATGCATAAACCACATATCTCTTCGGGTTTGCAATGGAACATATTCCAAAAGTCCATTCTAATCGTTCTGAATGAACTCCAAATAACGTTCTCCATTCAATCGGTCATGTAGAACGAATGGTCCTATAGGATGGTTTCCTATGATACCAGCCCAAACATTCACGTTGAATTTCCGTTGGTGTTTGGTTTGCAATATCTCATGGGGATTTTCTTCGGTCCATATGTGGAGATTATGAGAGTTGATTACTCCATCTCTACTGAAACCTGCTTCATCAGTGAATAAAACTCGAGTAATAAAAGTCATATCCTCTCTTTGCTTATCCAGGAACCAATTGGCATATTCCAGTCGTGCTGGAGCAGTTGTTTCCCAATTATTCTATGAATAGTGGATTCGGATGTATGGAACTGTTCTGGTAGGTTTCTGATGCTCATTGAAGGATCATAAGCGACAGCTTCCAAAATATTTTTCTCCAATACAACGGGACGCACAGCCCTAGGGGGGCCCCACCACCTCGTTTTGGCAAAACTGAACGTACAATAATATTGAAATGAAACAACAGGCTCCAATTAATTATCCATTAGACATACCTGTCTCCCTCAAGCTGCGATCGACACGCTCGAACGTTTCTCTTGCCGGTAACGTTCAATTGGAAAAATGCTCGGCATACAAACGACGGGCTTCTGCAGCATTACCAAATGCTCGTCCATACAATGCATGCATATCTGCATATTCGTTGAATGTAAACTGTTCGGCCATATCAAAACACTTCAAACTGTCCTATTAGAATATTGACAATACAATGACAACGCACCACTCAACAAAACAAAATCGCATTCCAGTTGTCATTTTTTATCCACACTAATTTTATTTATTCCCACAAGGTGTTTTTGTCAACATCTGTGGAAGAAATGGAACATAAATTTATTCATCGGATATTTTTCACCAATTCATGTGCAGCCGTTTTTGTAGTTTATTCGTTTGCTTTTTATTAGTTATGTCTTTCGATGTGCGTTTTTTCAGCTGAATTTATCTTCGGGTTGAAGATTTTCTACCATGAAATTATACTTATCAGTGAAACTCCTCAACAATCAAGCTGTGAATACGAATTTGCAACATCCAACTGTTGAGTTTCATGAGATTCAGATAACACAAAACGTGCTTATTCCACGCGTACATACAAAATATGGACTGAATTCGATATTTCATAGTGGAGTAGCTTGTTAGCTCAAAAACACCACAAATCTATATAACTTGATATTTCATTTGAAAATATATCTACATTGTGAATGAAACTTTCAACTAGGTACTGTGCTTTTTGTTTACGACTCTGTTTTAGCATATTTTATATTATCTCTGTTATAAATGTTGTTGAATTAACGTTAGCATTAGTATTTCTACTGTGAACATTTTTCATTTCAAATAATGGTGGACGATCGGGTTTGAAGTCGTCGAGTAAAACTGAATTTTTATTAAGAATCGTTGCTCCGATCGACTTTTCACACGAGTACTTTTATTCAGAAAATTGTCTACGTAACCTTATTTTGTGGAAAACTTTTGAAAAATTATCTGTAATTTCAAAGTTTTGGGGTGTGGACCATCGGGGGTACTCCGTTCCTGACTTTGTAGCAAAACAACTGACTCCTGCATGAAAGTTCATCGAAGGAATTCATTTGTTTAGCCAATCACCAAAATTAGATGATTTTGAATATTCACTTTGAAAGTTATCAAAGAAAAACATTGTTCATTGTGTAACTTTGAGGGCTCGTAACTTGGTAACGAAGGCTTCTAGGAACAAAAGTTATATGTAGTACTGGTGATATTTTGACCCCATCTATACATGCCCGAGAGGAAAAGAGGAAATCCAGGGGTACCCTATATATATATTTCTCGATATATATATATATATATATATATATATATATATATATATATATATATATATATATATATATATAACCTTTTCTCTCGGCATGTATAGAAGGGGTAAAATATACATATATATATATATATATATAATATATATATATATATATATATATATATATATAATATGTATATATATATATATATATATATATATAGGGGTAGGGTGTGGCATAATACTTAGTTTAATGGAACATTGTTAACAATGGCCAATAAAGCCAAGATTTGCCAAAATTCGTATAGCTTTTTTCTGTATCCTGAAAACTCTCATAGCATTACTGGAGTTGCTTCAAGATCATGAGGGTGGTGTCATCTGCAAATGAGATGCATTTTATCGGTGCGACAGACTGACATAGATCGTTAATGTATAATAGAAACAGAAACGGCCCAAGAACGGAGCCCTGAGGCACACCATGTTCAATTTGCTCGAGATCTGATTTCCTGTTATTTGAATCAACACATTGATACCTGATGAGATCTAAAATGGTGCCTCTTTATCCGTAATGACTCAGTTTGTCAATAAGTATGGCATGTGATACACAGTCGAAAGCCTTGGTCGGGTCATATAATGTTAGTGATGCATGTTTTTCTTGATCAACTATGTCATTCACAATATTGAGAGCTGCCTGGGTGGTAGATTTATTCTTGCGAAAACCGTATTGTGATTCGCTGAAGTAGAACCTATTTTCAAAATAGGAATAGGGACGATCCTTTGGAATGATTTCATCAATTTATCCAATTCTAGAAATTATACTGATTGGACGATAATTATCCAAAGATGATTCAACACCGTTCTTATGGATTCTTGACTGAAAAACACAATAAAGATGGTCGAAAGCTCGACAGATTGAAGAGGAAGGAAGAAGCAGACCTGACTGAATACCCACGAATTCCCCCATCATATATATATATATATATATATATATATATATATATATATATATATATATATATAGGTGGGTAGTATTTGCTGACTAGTTAGGTACAAAGCTAGGGATATTGGGGTAAGCAGCAATGAAAAAGTAAACTTTTTAACGAAATTTCGTTCACATTGATAGGTCACTAATAGTAAAGGCCAATCCACGACACCAAAAGTCGTACTCCTAGTGCGTTCAGAGTAACGCAAAACAAATAACGAAAGAAAGAGAGATTTGTTACGATTCCAAGAAAGCCACCTTCCGCCTACAGCTGTTTCATGGTTTCCCAAACATCAGGACGGCTTGTGGTCTCTCTCAAAATCGTACCAAATCTCTAAGAGTGCTAAAACCTGCCTGATCACGAATCCGTAAGAATTTTGAGCCTATCTTGCCCCCTAATATAATTTTTCCCAAAAATCGGTATATCCGTTGCTTCTAGCGCGCAGTGTATGTCACTAAAGTCAACCCCATGAGAGAATATAGACTCACCCTCAGTATATCTACCGATCGTGGAAATTACAAAATTCTATTCCAATGATTACGGAAGATACGGAGGTGTTTCCATGAGAAGTGAGACACACTGTATATATATAAATATATATATATATATATATATATATATATATATATATATATATATATATATATATATATATATACATATATATATATATATATATATAATCCACTATACATACATTTTTATCAGATGATAAAATTTATTGCGAATAAATGGCTATCATTCATATGAAATATTCATGGTTTCTAAATTGAAGACGCGAGTGGATAAATATGTTATGTAACAAATCTGTTTTTTTTCTGCATGAATGAAGGTTTTCTCGTATGTAAAGTCCATCCAATATCAATTGCAGAAGCTGTTTCTATAGGGAGCAAATAAAAACTCACTTCGCTAACACGAGCGTATATGCGAAGAAACAGAACGAAAAATGATGTGTACTACTCGTAAACATTCGCCGACGGCGAAGGAAAGATCAAAAGAGCCGATAGTCAACGTGGACTTGAGTGACTTCTGTCACCGATTCGTCTGGGCCAATCAAAACGGACAACAATGCTTGGGGGTGTGTCTATACGATGGGAGGTCATAAATCACGCGTTATATTTGTGTTTTAATAGCTCTGAAAGATTAAGAACCAGTAGCGTCTGTGGTCTTGGTGTGTGCCGATCGAAATACGTTTTAGGATATAATAATAACCTACATCAAACAATGAAAGAAATTTTTTTTTTTCTTAATGTATTTGTATAAATAAAAGGTTGTCTTTAATTTTTTTTCATTTTTCATAATATATGAAGTATTTTTAAAATCTTAAAATATCTAAATAAAATTAGTTATCTCCGCCACTGCTGCTCACAGGATTTCGCCGCAAGACTTTTTTATGCTTCTGCAATTGATATTGGCAAAACTATACCCATCTCTCACATTAATGAATCGTTAAATTGTATGATCTGAATAGAAAAAATTACATAAAAAACTTTTACCTTACTTTACTCAAAAATTTTGTAACATAACACCTTCATCCATTCGTGTCTTCAATTCCAAGTCACTAAAAAAAATGTGTGGCTCAATAATTTTTCACTTCTTGAACTAACATGATTTCCAACTTTAGTTTTGAAACCGTGACCCAGTGCTACCAGATATTTGATATAATAGCAGTAAAACTAGTCTGAATGTTTTTTGGGGAAGTGGCAGTATATTCCACTGTACTTTCTGAGTTTTCTCTTTCCTGGAAGTAAAAATAATTCTTTTTTATCTATTCGGAAAGGGGAAATTTGTAATACCAAGTTTGTATAGACATGGTATTTAGTTATTCATGCACTAGCCGTGAAAAATATATTATTCAGTTATTCCTTGAGGAAAGTTCATGATTGCAAAGGAGTGATTCGCCATTTGAAAACGCTGTCATTCCCCCAAATTCCGAAAGTATGTTTTGTAACTTGTGGAAATCATCGTAATTTATGCGAGATGAAACCATTTTTGCCAGTTTTGTTTTCGTGCTTCGAAAAACAACAACACGCGAGCGAGACAATCGATTCCAGAAATAGATATGTGAGAGAGATAGCTGCCGGAAGACGGCTGCGAGTTCACAGGGGATCGTCGCGGCGCCCGATGACGTTACGCGAACAGGGACGGGCTCGCCAACTCCCACGTCTGGAATATTTTGCCAGTAATTCTGGCAAAATCTACAAAATATTATAAATATTCACAAATTATGATATCTCAGTTGCTGTTTTGTTATGTCCCCTTCTTTTACGTTGGGTAGTGATTGATTAACACAAATATCGTCTTATTTCAACAGAATGATGTATTTTTGTAGTGATATGATCAAGTTCCATACACATTTGTCGAAGTTTGACACGTTTTGTTGATCGGTGGTAGATAAATAGTTCAACAAAAATGATATTTCTATTTCAATAGGCTCCTGCAATGTTATTTCAATAGAGTCTCCCAATTCAGGAACTTTAATTATTGCTATCAGAATATATGTTTGTCCCCAATTATCAAATCCAATCCCAGACATTCAGATATTTCAGTTGGGTAATTTCAGGTAATGCAAGGTAAGGGGCAAGTTTTGTCCCCCGATTATATAAGATCAAACGGATTGCAATAGTTATGATACATTCACCCAACTAGAACACACAGAAAAAAAAATAGTTAGTCCATTTTCCAATAAATACTGATCAGCTCTGTGCGTCAATTATGCATGACATCCATTCCCAAATAAAAATTCAATTGCCATTTTGATTCATCTTAGTTTTATGGATGTTCATTCAGCATTCGAGTATTTTCGCTCTTAATCATCAACAAAACTACGATAACTCTTTTTAAATCTTCAGATAGTCTACATGGATACTTTGGGTTCATAAAGCGTTCCTCAAGTCCAAAACCTCTATAAAAGTGGCAATGCAAATTCATTTTTTAATCATGATATACACCGGAGAACGCTATATCAGTAGAGCATAAATATATTTCAAATGGAATACAAGTTGCTCTTATTACTAGTATAGTAGTAATACATTCAAATGATTGCTGAAGTTTTATAAGATCGTTCAAATGAACGGATACTATTTCCAACTATCTTCTTAAAACACATTTGAAGTGATGTGATGACAAAAACATATCACAATCAACACATATCGAATAAACATGCAACCATTTTGAATACTTCCCAATACCCTACATACGCTAATTCTAAGGTTCTCAGCTTTTCACTGAGAATATCATTGCCTAGTGACCGTCAATACTCGGAGAAGAGGCAATATATGCCTGCCTACTCTCTAGGTCAGCGAGACATATCTCTCGATGTAATACAGTGTTATATATATAGTTATACAGTGCGCGCGTAAAGTATGGAAACATAAAGATATCTTTGATATTACGTAAAATATTATAACAAAATTTTGGTTATGTATATTAGATGGACCAGCAATTTCAATTCTTATATTTTCGACGTTGCCAAATGTACAGTTTCTGAGATATACGAACAATATGTTTATTTTTAAATGGGGCAACCCGTATATTTTACAATTTTCTGTTAATTTTAAGAATATTGACCATTAATTTTAAGAAATTAGGAAAAATAATTTTATTGCAACCGTTGATATTAACATAAAGACAAAATAAAATGGGCCACTTGGTATTTGTTCAAGTTCAAAAAAGTCTTTGCTGTTTTTGTACTGATAAACATGAGATGAATATCGATTTCATTTCGTTGAATCAAGTAGGTTTTCCTGTCAGTAGGTATGTCGTGATTTATTGTCAGTAGGTACGTCGTGATAGTTTTTTGAAAATAGGTTTACCAGCGATAAAATCCAGAGTAAAATACAATGGTACATTTAACAGAGCGTCGATGAATTAAAATTTTACTACTAAAAGGATGTGGTGACTGGTAATATCATAATATTATGAAATTTGAGTATGTTTTATTTGCGACATTATTTGTAGGACACGAACACACGAAGAGGTATGTGAAATATTCAATAACAAGTATGAAGACAGAACTCCTATAGCACGTGGTACTGTCTTCCCAAAAAGTGGCCGCCCTGCCATTCCAGAGCAAACAAAAACTGTAATTTTTTTGTCGATGGTTGAAGAGCGTCATACGGCTATTAGAGTTGTTGCAACCGAAAATCACATCAGTCAAGCAACTGTTCATAAATATTTAAAAAAAGGAAAATGGCATCCCCATTAAGTACAATTGGTATAGGAACTGAACGAAGACGATCCAGATCGCAGAATGCAGTTCTGTGAAACAATGTTAAATAGATTTGACACTAATCCTAATTTCTCTGATCAAATATTTTTTTCTGATGCGGCTACTTTCCAGTTAAATGGCAGGGTCAATAAACAAAACTGCAGGTACTAGTCAGATGAAAATCCTCATTTGATGGTGGAGGCACATACGATCCACAAAAGATCAATGTATGGGCAGGAATTATTAATAATACCATTATTGGACCTTATTTTTGGAATAGAACCATGACAGGTGGGGAATACTGGGCATTTGTAGAATTAGAGTTAATTCCAGAATTAGCCAGACCCTTTCCTGATGATATAAAAGTCTTGGAATAATTTTCATTCAGAATGGATTTCTGTTTCCAAAGACAATGAGGTCATATTGAACATCTCCTTGAATTTTTTTCTTTAGGTTATGTTTTCTGTTTATACTGCAATATTAATTACAAAATAAAAATGTTTTTCCTAATTTCTTGAAATTAATGGCTGATATTGGCCATCAACAGTTTGTATACTGCATCGGCAATGAAAAACTGTCACAGAAAATTGTAAAATATACGGGTTTAAAAATATCCATATTGTTCGTATATCGCAGAAACAGTACATTTGGCAACGTCGAAAATATGAAATTTTAAATCGCTGGACTATCTAATATACATACACAAAATTTTGTTATTGTATCTTGTGGGGTGTCAAAGATATCTTCATGTTTCCATACATAACGCGCGCAATGCATATTAACCATTACTTACTTTCAAAGGACCTTAATCGAACGGATAGAAATGAAAACTGATATACAAACATATTTGAGGTACCTTTCACTTTTCAAACTGAAAACATTCAGGACCATGAGGATTTGCCGCCATCTTGAATAATATACCCCTTTCTGCATGTTTTGTTATTTTTTACTGAAACCATTGAAATGGAAGTTAGTATGAAAGATAAAGTTTATTAAATATAGAATAAAATGGCATCAGTAACATTTTTATAAATTCCAGAAATAAATGACAATTGAATTCGAAGTATGTTTTTTTAATTTCCAATTAATTTCTGAAATATCGTAAATGATGCTTTCGAAGAGAATTCTACCATTGGCAACAGTTAATTCCAAGATAACAATGAAATGTCACTAGATCCGTTCCAGAAAATGATGTTGTCTCCAAAATTCACGAAACGCTTTAGTATGATATTTTTTCCGTAATCGAGCTCAACGTCGAAAAAATCACAGTTCTCGTGTACGTGATTGATGGAGGATTTCTGTTACATTGTGTTGTGTGGCACAAAAATTATAATTTCCCCCCAAATTTACGTCAAATACATCAACACCCACTAGGGGTAAAATTCATTCGTAGTTTTTGATAGATATTCAACCAGCAATTCTTTAACAAAATCATCCGAGCATTTGTATATCGACTGAGATAGTTTGGGTAGAGTTCCCAAGCAGCATTATCGTGACGGAAAATGATACTGCAACTTCGACTCGGTGGTTATCACGTAATCACTACTAAATCCACCACTATACAGTAAGAATAACAAAATTGTTATAAGTGTATGGTTGTAGTCACGTAATTTCCATCTATGGTTGCCACTCCACAGTTCTATAACTTATTAGTGTCATTTGAGGTGTCTGAAACATTATGGCCACTGAGCAAATCACTTTGAAGGTTTTCAAACTCAAAAGTGGAAAATAACCGTTGCGGTAACCATCCTGTATCACTTAAATATCACTTAGAAGTCACAGTCACTTTCAAGAGAGTATGATAGTTTCGGTGACGTTTTGGTAACTTCCATAAAACCTTCAATGTGGTAGGCACTTGATTGTGATATGTGATGATTGTTGTCACGTTCTTGCTATCTCCACAAGTGATATCCACAGTTCGTATTTAATAAAAATCTCTATAAATTTCAATAACCTTCGAAGTTCACCATTCCGCGCCATGACGAAAGTTAACCTAAGTTTTCTCAAATTATTTTATTGTGGCTTACAGAAAGTTTGTTCAACCTGTTACGTGAAACATAAATGATATTCATTCGATATGAATTGGATTATGCGTTTTCAATAGACAATTTTCTTTGAATTTGAAGTGACAGTAGATTGGTCCGTGCGATGACGAAAACTAACCTAACTTTTCTCAAATTATTTTATTGTGGCTAATGATATTCATTCAAAATAAAATGGTTTATGCGTTTTCAATAGACAATTTTTCTTGATTTTGTATAAAAAGGTTCATTTCAATAGATCGGATCTACTGCTCAATATTTATGATTTAATTGTTAATTTTGCCTAAATGCCATCATTTTCATTACTTGTTAATTGATAATTGTTACTTGATACTTGATAATTGTTGATTGGAGCTGCATAAATCCACTATACTTGCTACATGTCCATTTTTAATAATTAATGAACATGTACCCGCAATTTCGGGGTAATGACTTTGTTGTGGCATGTTATAATAGCCCGACGTGTTCGCTTCTTTCAAGGGTATGAGACCTATTGTAATTTTTAGGTTATAACTTTGAAGTGGTGAGTCATGGGCCTGCGACGTGGGTGCCACTTTCCAGTGGTGGAAAAGTTAATAATTCAGTTCCACTGGGCACTCTATAATGGGAAGAGCTGTAGAGTGGTATATTTACACTTTCTGCCACTTCAAAGTTATATTCTTCAAAAGCCGCCATATTTACAGGAATATACTGGGTTGTCATTATTAGAGAAATGATCGAAATATTCAATAAAGATTTATTTGTCATCAGCACTGCATCAAACATAGTAATTTGTTACTTAAGTATTTGTTTCAACTAACCAAGATGGATAAAACAATGTTGAGGGATTCAGGTACATAATTTCAGAAGCAAGTTTTTTCCAAAATGATAATGTTTTCCTTAAATGAAGTGTATTCAGATCGTTTCAATTTTATCCCGATCAGAAGTATCCAAATTCAATATACTTACTAACGCATTTGTATGTTTATATGTTTTATATTTTTCTATAGTTGATCGAGTGTTAGGAATGAATCAGGCAAAATGGAAGGATTTATCACAAAAATATGTTGCTGAACAGATATCGAGCTATATATTATTTACACAAACGCAGTCAGTTATTTAACGTGTCGGCAACTACATATCCACGTTTTTGCCAGGTGACCACAACGTGGTTGAAATGTGGCTATCTGAGATCCAAGAACGTAGATCGCAATGTAGCAGCCACCTATTTTGGTAGCCGCCGCGTGATAGAACCGAGTATATTACGTGGCAGTGGTTGTGGTTGAACACTTAAAAATTTTCCAGAATCGTGGCCGCTACGTTCCGTCCACTTAAAATGCTACTTGGGGTTATTGTATCAGGAGGCTTTGAGAAAAGAAATAACAAGGAGCGACTCATTGATGTTACGGGAAAAATAGGTGAAGACGTTTGCACCACGAAGCAGGCTTCTGAAGACGCGGATAGGTTTATTGTGCAGTAAATTAATATATTTCTCATTAAGAGGAGCAAATATATGGAAAATATTCTCTTCACTTGAATTACAAGAAAATACCAAACTAAAAGACATTATTTTTTCGAAAGATGTGATGTCCTCATCATGCTCCTTTCAATTGAAGATATTCACAGCCGCACAGTGATCTGGTTTGGCCAAGAAACGGCCAAAAGTCGTTTTTCCATTAATCTAGAAATTTTGGAAGAAACTGTTTTTTGGTTTCCATAGGTATTGCCTTAGCCCCATTACCATTACTTGAAAATGTTACATATTTTGAGAATAAATTGCGACTTACCAAGTAAGCCTTGAGGTATCATACCCATAGATCAGCTTGCACGGCCAAGGTGGGCTTACTTTCCATAATTAGGCAAATTCCACCCTCTGTAACTTTTAGAAAAATAAACTTAGGAACTAACTTTTGATGCAGCGTATCCTCGAGGCCATTTGAAGATTTAATTATCATTTCTCAATGATGATATTGACAACTAAAGACCACATTTTAGCCAAGCCAGATTACTGTGAGTAGTAAAAAACTCGGTCCAGTTTTTCAATTATTTAAACGCAACGTCCGAGGATATCGCTTTTGTGGGAGGAAAATGCATCCTGGTTTCAAATAGAGCACAACTCGCACAAATATCATTGAATATTGTAGGTACACGCAGCTTCCAATATCCAAGAAAGGAAAGAAGGTAGTATTGGCTATTTTATCTCCAACAGAAACGGCAGAAACTTTCATATTGGTAATAAAGTCGGTAGTTGCTAAACTGTGCACGAAAGAGGCATGGTCCTGATGTGTTCCACTTAGGAAACGAAGACCTTGAATATAATGATCAACAGTTATTTATGCAACAAGTGCAAACAGTAAGTGTTTATTGCACGTGACGTGAAATTGTCCAACGATGCCGTCAGACCGAGTTGGACAACACGTCACGTGCAATAAACACCTTTTGCTAGTGTTGAATACAATATTTTTTCTACATTCATGCAAAAACTAGAATAGTGTATAAGTGAGCCTTTAACGAGGTTGAGGGCACGACGCGGAGCAGAGTGCCCTCAACGTTGCAAGTGCTTTAAAGTCACTTATACACGTGTATCATACGCTAATTTTTATTATACCTGCATCATAACTTCAATAACAATGCTGGAAATGAATTTCAGATCAGGATGACAAGTGGTATTCAAATATCGAATAATCATAATTGTTTTATATTTTTGATGTAAATTGACACATAAGTAGTAAAAATTTAGACTTGTTTTTGTTACCTTACAACCTTTAAAACACGGCGTGTTTTATTCTTGAGATTTCGCACGCTTTTTCCATTAACATACGCCGTGTTTTAATCTTGAGATTTCACACGCTTTTTAGTTCATAAAACAAGGATTATGATGCAGGTATAATAAGTGACTAAGTGTAGGAAAATAGAAAGCGTAATTTTATAGCAAAATATTTAATAATTAATTAGCACTATCGATTTGAATTGAGAAAGTCAGGAACTAATATGTTACGAACAATTTAACTCAAACTTTATTCATACCATTAATATTAAGAATAAATGTACAATTTGTGCAATTTTCAATATAAATATTTCTTAGTGAATTATTTTTTAATTCAACTCCTTGATTCGTGATTTCTCTGAATATACTAGTACTTGGTAGCTATACATCGTCATTTTCTTCAGGTGAAATATTTGTTTTGCAAAAATTGTATTGCACTAGTGCAATAAAGGACCACTTTTTTCACTAAATGTAGTTCAGTTTTTTGCATGAACGTAGAAAAAAGTTATTTTTTGTGAATGAGTATTGGTTTGCGGCATGGTTTTTTACTTTCTATAATCTGAAAATAAATGAAATGTATATCAATAAATTATATACAAGTGTAGAAAGCAAATGAACTGTTTTCTCCTGTCTCCACGTTACTGCTTTCACCAAATTACTATTGTTTTGAGGAATTTATTGCATTTTTGTCAGTAATAGAGCACTCTCAACTGACGACACAACATGGCGGTCATCAGCTGATCGGGGGGCAACGAAGTATTTGATTGTGTGTGGAGATCATTGTTTTTTGTATTTGTTAGTGATTCGTTGTGATTTTCATAAACTTTGTAGACATTTAGTGAACATATTATCTGTTAATATATTGTAATATTTCTTTTTCCATTGAAAAATCAAATTATTTCCTAATTATACCTCTGGGAGGAAATCGGAAATATCTCACGTATTCGTCCTAATTGGATCGGTTACTACAATCCATAACAATACAAAATTTCATGATGTACCTCATGAAATCTTAAAAAAAAATATTGGTGTGTTGTTATGATGACAACGTATTTTTAACACGAAAATCCCTGTTTATAACACCTCTATAGAGGCACTTACTTCACAATAATCACATGAACTAAGGATATCGTTTTCCGGAGAAAATTCACAGGAAAGACACACATGCTCTAATGGAAAGAAGCTTTGATTGCCCCCTCATCAGCTGTTTGACAACTGTCAGATTACGTCACTGACAGTGCTCTATTCACTGCATTCTGAATTCGCCTATCGGAAAAATAATCTAAAATATAATAAATACAAACTTTATTCCAAAAGTTGTTTCGAGCACTATATCTGTCTCCAATCTCAAAAATAATTGAATTCTCGTTCTCAAAACTGGTTGAAATGGTTTAAATTCTCAATGTAGAGTTATTTTTTTATACGGACTTGACGGATCTCAATAGGAATCTGCCAAACCCTTTCAAATGACACACTTGCTATTTTGATACATAAGGTGTTTGTTATCAATTGATTATTATTCTGCCCATTTCAATGAAATAATGGACGAATTTTCTTTCAACTTCCCCCATTTTTGATTTGGTTCGCAAAGTTCTGTATCATTCCATTCTATATACTATATATATATATATATATATATATATATATATGTTGTAATATTTTTGAACTAGCTATTTTTCGATTTATTACATAATTTTTATATTATTTTTGCCGTATTGCCAATGATCTTTATGTTTCATCTATATAACGAGTGATGAGGTATATTATAAACAACATTCTTTGTACTCTCATCGGCGTTTTTTGTTTCAGTACAGTACAGTACAGTATTTACCTCAATGTATTGGTTGTTTTGAATATTGTTCTAACATCATACCTATGGTCGATCCGTTTGATCTTTTCAGATAATCCGGGGGCATGAGTTATTCCGTTGGTTTTCAGCTACGTTCGTGGTTGTATTGTTGGTGTGTTATTTGATGAATTCCCATTTTTAATTTCATCCATGGTTCTTTCGTCGGAACGCATGGTCACCTCTCCTAAGAGAAGAAATAAGAAATGGTAGGATCGTGATCAACTTATACCATAAACCCTATGTTTGAAGATAGCAAGTGTATCGTCCGAAAGAATTTGGTAGATTTCAATTGGCATCCGTCAAGCACAAATCGAAAAATTATATCACATTGAGAATTCAAACCCTTTGAGAACGGGAATTTAACCAGTTTTGAGAACGGATACAGAAATATAGTCCCCGAAAAGTTAACTTCTAGAATAGAGAAGAATCGTATTTTCAGATTGTGGAAGGTGAAAAACCCAGGAAACCATGTTGAGGATCTTGAATACGTTCGATAATCATCTAAAATACTAAGGAGGAATTAAAAACAAAAGATGAGTGTGATGGAGGAGCTTGATAGTTTTCAACGATGATTTGATCAGATCAAGGTTGGGCTCAACAGTACTGCGTTATTTATTCTCCAAGTGAACCAAATAGGCCAAGCAATGGTAGATTCTGACAAAAGATCAAAGAGAGTTCTAATTCGGTAGATTTGTACAGTTTGGTGTCCTAAATAATATTCCAGATTTGTGACTATAAGCGGCCGCCGCTCGCGCCGTCATATTCGAAAAATGGTATCGAAAACTATTTTTTCGAGAATATCTTCTCTCCAGAGCCACCTAGGTCAAAAATAGCTTTCACAAAAATCGGAGAACATGAAATGTCCTGCAACTTTCGTGTGAAACATTTTCCAATCAGAATAGTTCACGAGTTAAGGCGACATCAAGCTCAAAAAATTTCTACAATTCGCAAAATCGTTACATTTTTCAGAAAATACCGATTAGTCAAGACGTACTATCGTTTACCACTCATTTCCGCACCACCATGAGGTAGAGTGAAAAGTGTGTTGTTTTTTTCATGTCGTATCCCCATTAGACCTAATACATGGTTCGTTATTAACTAATGACTTTTCTTCTGTTTTGATGCCCTAGAAGGTCGAGGCTCAATGCTCACTGATATCAATATTTTCTTGCAAATGTCTTTCCTCCTCTCCCAAGTTTTCATCTTCGTTGTCTTCTTCGACCTCATGTGCCAATCAATAATTTCGCAGAGGTCAGGTCCTCATTCTGATCGTCGTCGTCTCCTTCTTCTTCTCCAGAGCCCGCAAAAATATCAGCTCTGTTTACCTTCTTGCACTTGGACGAAATGAATTTCAGGATTGCTTCGGGTACCGGATCTTCTGTTGTTTTCGCAGCATTGAGAAGAAGAACGATATCAAATCTGAATATTATGAAATATAAATAACTATTTTAGAAAGGAAGGGAGAAGCCAAAGAAAGGTCAGCAACTGCTAAACGAAATTCTGTCCTTGCCAAGAAAGGACTGCATCTGCACTAGGAGTTATTGCGAATAATCTTAAGAAATTTGTGGAAACAGTTAGCTGAACCTATATTCTGTTGAACTATATTATACTCATTTTGATTTACATTTTCTATTCATAATTACTTTCGTGATATTTGACGGCAGTCATTATCTTCAGTTCAGGACCATTTATTGTTTCAAGGTAGGATGCTTTGGTTAATATCCTAGTTCTTTTATGTGATATTTGAAGGCAGTCATCGTCTTTAGTTCAGAGACATTTCTTGTTCCAAAGTAGGATGCTTTCGTATTAATCTCCTAGTTTTCTTTCATGTTGATTTTATAAATGTTTATTTTCATGTCATCATCCATTACTCGAGGATTTTTATTAACTATATTTCAGAAAATTTCCAATTTCCAATAGTTCCAAAATATACCTAATAGGAATACTCATGGTTTATCTTATATTTGTGAATGCAGAATGAATTTCCAAATATTCGAATTGCAGACTATGCCTAATTGTTTATCTTTTCACATCTGAGAGAATGATGTATTTTTGGAAAAAATCCTGTTGAAGACAATGAAAGGCAATGTGGATTTTTTATATGGTTTATTAAACTATCAAATATGCAGGCCATTATTTGCAAAACATTATTCATTGGAAGAAGTTATTTATTAATCGAGCTCTTGCTCTTCTTACTGCAGCCAGTTCAGGGTTCATTCCAAGTAGCATTTCAGATGGACGGAACGTAGCGGCCACGATTCTGGAAAACTTTGAAGTGTTTGACCACAACCACTGCCACGTAATATACACGGTTCTATCACGCGGCGGCTACCAAAATGGGGAACACTTTTTTGGTGGATGCTACGTTCCAATCTACGTTCCTGGATCTCAGATAGCCACATTCCAACCACGTTGTGGTCACCTGGCAGAAACGTGGATATGTAGTGGCCGACACTAGACACGTCAAACAAATGAATGTGTTTGTGTAAATAACATGTAGGTCTATCTCTGTTCAGCAACATATTTTTGTGATAAATATTCCTCATACTTCCATTTTGCCCGATTCATTTCTAACACTCTATCAACTTTAAAAATATATAACGTATAAACATACAAACGCACAAGTAAGTATATTGAATTTGGATACTTCTGATCGGGATAAAATTAAAACGATTGGAAGTTTTATGTGAAATATGGGTGTTGTAGCTCGATTGTGAGCACGCGCCATCTGAATACACTGTATTTGAAGAAAACATTATAATTTTGGGAATAACTCGCCTCTGAAATTATGTACTCAAATCCCTCAAAAATTGTTTTAATAATCTTGGTTAGTTGAGACGAATACTTACGTAACAAATTACTACGTTTGATGCAGTGCTGATGACAAATAAACCTTTATTGAATATTTCGATCATTTCTCTGATAATGGCGACCCAGCATATTCCTGTAAATATGGCGGCTTTTGGAAATTATAACTTTAAAGTGGCAGAAAGTGTGAATATTCCACTCTAAGGCTCCTACCATCATAAAGTGCCCAGTGGAACTGAATTATTAACTTTTCCACCACTAGAAAGTGGCACCCACGTCACAGGCCCATGACTCACCACTTCAAAGTTATAACCTAAAAATTACAATAGGTCTTATACCCTTGAAAGGGGCAAACACTTCGGGCTATTATAACCTGGCACTTCAAAGTTATAACCTCGAAATTGCGGGTACATGTTCATTGGTTGTTAAAAAAGGACATGTAGTAAGTATAGTGGATTTATGCAGCTCCAATCAACAATTATCAAGTAACAATTATCAATCAACAAGTAATGGAGATGATGGCATTCATGCAAACAGAATTAACAATTAAAGTATAAATATTAAGCAGGAGCACAAGTCAGAGATTCGACCTTTTTATACAAAATCAAGAAAAATTGTCTATAGAAAACGCATAACCCATTTTATTTTGAATGAATATCATTCACGTTTCACGTAATAGGTAAACCGAACTTCTTGTAAGCCACAATAAAATAATTTGAGAAAAGTTAGGTTAGTTCTCGTCATCGCGCTGACCAATCCACGGTCACTTCAAAATTAAGAACAATTGTCTATTGAATACGCATAACCCATTTCATATTAAATGAATATCATTCACGTTTCACGTAACAGATAAAACGAACTTATTGTAAGCCACAATAAAATAATTTGAGAAAAGTTAGGTTAGTTTCGTCATCGCACGGACCAATCCACGGTCACTTCAAAATCAAGGAAAATTGTCTATTGAAAACGCATAACCCATTTCATATTGAATAAAATCATTCATGTTTCACGTAACAGGTTAAACAAACTTTTTGTAAGTCACAATAAAATAATTTGAGAAAACTTAGGTTAGCTTTCGTCATCGCGCGAAATGGTTAATTTTGAAGCTTATTGTAATTTGTATTGACTTTTATTAAATGTGGTTATCACTTATGGAGATAGCAAGAACGTGGCAACCATCACCACATATCACAATCAAGTGCCTACCACATTGAAGGTTTTATGGAAGTTACCAAATCGTCACCGAAACTATCATACTCTCTTGAAAGTGACTGTGACTTCTAAGTGATATTTAAGTAGTATAGGATGGTTACCGCAACGGTTATTTTCCACTTTCACCTTTCAAGTGATTTGCTCAATGGCCATAATGTTTCAGACACCTCAAATGATACTAATAAGTTATAGAACTGTGGAGTGGCTACAACCATACACATACAAAATTTCAATTATTCTTACTGTATAGTGGTAGATTTAGTGGTGATTGCGTGACAACCACCAAGTCGAAGTTGCAGTATTAGTTTCCGTCACTATAATGCTGCTTGATGCCTATTGGTTCATTATTTTCAATATTTTCATCATCAGAGCCATTTCCATTTAAAATGATACAAAATCGTAATTTCTCCTTCTTTCCTCATTCTCTGGCATTGGGGTATTGAACTAGATACACATGGATTTATTATTCTAAATGCTACAGCTGGTCTATAATGTAGTGCTCTATACTTGAATAATCATCTAACTCTCATTTTCAGCACTCCATTACATCTCTCTATTAAACATCTTGTTCTTTTATGTGCAACATCATAGTTATATTCTGGTATATTCTCAGGGAATGATCCTTCTAGTGGTGTGAGAAGCCATGTTTCAAGGGGATATCCAGTGACACCTAATAAAATCAAATACAGAAGTCACAGGAATTCATCATCATATTATATATTTATACCTAATAAATAATAATTCGTGAGTCCCTGGGCATGCAAATTGGTAGAAGCATCCAGAATATTTGAATTACCCAAAATAAAAGCATCATGGGTACTTCCTGGATATCTTGCATTAACATTGATAACGTTGTAATACTCAACGATTATGATCATACATTCGTTCATATGTAATTTTAAAATTTTCCAAATTGGCTATATACTGCAGGGGTGCTATTATCGAATTCATACGCATGAACACGTATATGCTGCGTAAACGAGTTTTCGAATATGTAAAAAACCATATACTGCAACGCATATGCATTCTTGAACACCATACGACTTTTTCATTGGTCTACGTATCATGTGGTCGAATGAAAATATGACACTGTGTACATCATAACAAGCCTGAACTTGGTGGTAGGTCCGAAATGAATGTTGCCTTGCAGCTTCTATTGTGAGGTGTAATTCAGCAAGATTGAATTTACTCTTCGTTACGGATCTTGCGAAATATTGATAACGTAGGGAGCCCGAAGTAATGGTGTTTTCTTAGGAAACGACGTAAAGAGCGATAATAAATTTCTTCCGCAGCAGCAATGACTTCGGAATCTACGTTTCACTCTTTGTATAGTTCGGCTTGAATATTCGTTAATTTCAAGTGTTTTTATAAACTAATTGTTTCCTACAGCAGAAGTAGGTTCATAACCGCTGAACGCATGCAAAAACAATATATTGTATGCCACTATGTCTTCATACTATAAACTTCGAGAATAGTAAATTTTTCAAAAATTTTTCGTCTTCTGGTTTACGAAGGTATCGCCAGTACTGTTAGCAGAAAGAGAAGATCTATATCTTCTCCTACTATGAATATGAAATCAAAGATGCGGACATACTCATCGTCATGTTAACGATCAATGTGTCAGCATATTCTGTCTGTTTTATTATGAAATGACAATCCTCGAATTCCTTTTTCACCATCGGAATCAAGCGAATTTAATTTTTTTCGTTTGAGAAATATCTTTCTTGCTCAGTTGGAACCAGTCTTTCTCCACTCTTTGTACTTCTGGTAGCTTCGTTAACTGGATACCCGTCAAAAACAACGACTGTATTAGAACTATAATGTCTTTGCACGTAGTTTGTGCAGATCGATGCAAACGATTCGTTGCGATGACACAGTATTGAAACAATAATCTTGTAATAAAATACTTGTAATATTAAATAATTAGAAGAAAATGAAAATATAATTCGACAGAACTTTTACTTCGCCTAGATGAATATAATGAATTCCTGGAGATTTTTCGATGTTACTTGGCTGTCCAGAAATCAAGGAATAGCGATTTCCGCAACAATCGGTACTTTGAAATTTCGAGAAAAAATTCAGTGATATTACGAATTGTGGAAATTTGTAGAGCTTGACTCCGCTGTAACTCGTGAACTATTAATCTGATGGAAAAATGTTTTCTACAAAAATTGCAAGAAATTTCGTGATCCATAATAAATCTTTCTAGGACTACCTCCCCTGCACCTCTTCATTGAACACGAAGCACGCAAAGCCATCGCTCGCTTGAGAAGCTCCAACCAATGGCGGAGCGTGGGAATGTTTGGACATTCTCGATTATGGAATCAAACGGTAAAGGATTGTCCACTCCATGAGATGCCGGTGAACAATTCTTTACCTGTTATACGAGTCAGCAAAAGGCCCAGTCAGTCATTTCCAAAAGGGAGGACTGGGAGCAGATAGGGCACCGCCTGATCTCCACCAATTCGATCTTCTGGTATATAGATGGCTCCAAGATGGGTGAATGAGCCGGCGCCGGGGTATATGGGCAATCTCCAAAAGCTGAACTCTACTAAGCCCTGGGAAATTTTGCTTCAGTATTTCGTGCAGAAGTTTTTGGCATATTCGCATGTGTAAGAGAAAATATCAAGAGGCTACCACGGCCAGCAAATCACGATATGCACGGACAGACAAGCGGCGATCAAGGCCGGCACATCATACAGAGTCAGTTCGCTGCTGGTGTCTGGATGCATTGACGATCTGCAAAGGCTATCCATCGCCAATGAGGTGAAGGTACTGTGGGTCCCCGGTCAAACCGGTGTGCCCGGAAACGAACGGGCCCACCATTTGGTCAGACAAGGTGCAAACAGCTCAACGATTGGACCAGAACGAATACTAGGAGTTTATATATCATGGAGCGTCTCAACCATAAAGGAAATCCTGGAAGTAAAATTCCAGGAGGCATGGAAAGAGGCTCCTGGCATGAGACAATGGAAACTCCACATCGAAGGCCAAGGAGAGCCAAGACTCTGCTCAAATAGAAAAGTAGCAGGGCTCCTCACGGGGCACCGCCATCTAAACAGGCACTTCAACATTATAGGTATCACGGATGAATGCAGATGGTGCTTGGAGGATAAGGAGTCAGCCACCCGCATCCTCACGAAATGCCCATCAGTGACAGCAATACGAAAAGCGCACCGCAGGAGTATCGTTCTGAATTCGGAGAGTCTGAGATCTGTCTATAGCTTTTTCTAATCTAGGTGGTGCTGGAGAGGATATTTTCTCTAAAAACTGATTTTCGGTACCAAACTGTGCAAATCTATCAAATAAGAACTCTCCTTGACCTTTTGTAGCGAGAGCCTCTTCTATGACTTCATTGCTTGTATTAAAAAAAAAATCCAACTTCATAAAAGTATGAGGTGGGAAATTGTGAGTTTTCGTGGCTTTGTCCGCAATACTAGAATAATCACCCTGTCTCTGATCCCAGAAGTTTCACAATGGCATTTTAGTAAACTCATTTCGGAATTGTATATCTTCTGTTTCTCCAATGGTAAATGTGTGTAGCATACTTTTGATGTCTCAAAATGGATTTGGTATACGATACTCTAAACTCAAGTCCCCTGGTGATAAGACAATGAAACTAAACTGTTATAATTACCACTCGAAAAGGAAACTAACCTGTAGTTCGTTCCCCTCAATGAAATGTTCAAATATTCTACCAGTTCTGCATCGCGTAGAGCATTTTTCAAAGCATTACTTTTTTCGGATGTTCGTAATGATGTGTTAAAATTCATCGAAATGGTCAATAAAATAAATAGTTTCATTAATTTCGAGCAATTTTGAGGGATAATTATATATAGTCATAAAAATAGTGTAGTACGTACCATGAGCTGTGAATAAAATTACGCACTCGCTGCTACGGAGAAAACTCGATGAATCCATTCTGCTCTTCGTGTAGAACTATTCATCAATAAATGGATTCCGATTCTGAAAAAAAAGGTCCATTCGAAACACCCTGAATAACTAAAGGTTATATTTTCTCCCTGCCACTATGCGCTCAGGGGCAGAAAGGTAGTATACTTTTTTTAAATTGGCTCCTTAGTTTTTGAGATTTTATTTATTTTTATGTATTCATTTCGGTTTGGGATATAAACAGGTTGAAACCCAGAACAGTATCCACTAATTCATGGAGTAACTCAGCTTTACAACTGGTAGAGCTAATAAACTAAAATACTAATGAACTAAAAATGCATATCCACAACGTTAGATAGAAAAATGTGTTTTGTAGTGGATTTGGAAAGACTAACAACTAGTGGTGCTTATGAACTGGAAATATAAACAGCTAATGAACTGAAAATACAAGTCCATAATGTTAAACAGAAAACATTTGTTTGGTAGAAGTTTCGAGAAGTGATAAACGTGATAAGTCTATTTCAGAACAATATTTGTTAAACCTATCCCTGAGCCGAGGAATGGGGGCATTTTGACCCAAATTAGAATTTATATGAGGTATTCTAATAAAAAATCCATTTCTGGTATTTCTAGGAGGTACAATTTTTGAAACTCAGTACAGGAGTTGAGGTGCATTCAAGTCACTGTTGAGAATTTTGAACATAAACACTAAATCTGTAATAATCCTCCGTTTTCCTGATGAGAGAATGCCAAATGTTATTCTTGCTGAATGTATGTCTTCCACGTTATAGACTCCATTCAATCGCCAGTTGAAAAATATGATGAATCTATTTTGGATTCTTTCAAATCTCATTTTGTGGAGGGGTTATAGCGTGAATTCCAAATGACGCTTGCGAAACTCAACTTGCTGTGTACATATGCGAAATGAAAGGATTTTATTGGCTTTTTTGAGTGGAAGTTTCTACATATTCTACTAATAAAATCCAACATTTTACTGCATTTGTCAATAATGTATTCACAATGCAAATTAAAGCTCAGTTTATTATCGAATATCACACCTAGATCCTTAATGTGACCACCCCTTTCTAGATTTCTAGCCTGTAAATTGTAAAAAAATTCAAGATTCATATTTTTTCAGAAAGAGATCGTCGAACATTTATTCAAGTTGAGAAATAGCCCATTAGAGCAAGAGAAGTGAGAAAAACGGAGGAATTCCGAATGAATATTCAAGCAGTCGAAGTATGATTCAACTTTGGTAAATATTTTCAGATCATCTGCAAATAACAGAATTTGAGAAAATTCAAAAAAAAAATTACATCGTCAATGAATAATAAAAATAATAATGGCCCCAGGTGGAGACATTGTGGTATACCTGATGTTGCAACAATGGGTGATGATTTATATCCGTTTACTGTTACTATTTGTGATCTGAAACATAAGAAACGAACGAACCGACTTCAGCAAGTTTAGAAATGAGTATATTATGATCAATTTTAACGAAAGCCTTGCTGAATTTCCGTGAATAGAGTCAACCTGAGTTCGATGGTCCATAGAGTCAGAAATATATTGAAAATATATCATTGAGTTGTATTCGCTTCCTCTTTTAGCAAAAAAACCATGTTGTTCCTCAATGATAAAGCCTTTCACGCCTCTGAACAAATGATATAAGGCTTTCTAAAAGTTTACTGAATGAACATAGTTTGCTTATTCCTCTATAGTTGATGACTTATATATTGGGATCAAGTAAGCAACTTATCTGACCTGAAATACTTTTGAAAATTTTAAAGTAAAAAACTCAAAAACTAACGAACTTATTTTGAAAAATATAGACCGTCACAATCAGATTTTCTTTGAAATGAGATATCATTTGTCCTATGGTTTCACTAAAAAAACGGTAGTAGGTGTTTCCAGGAGAGTTGTTCGAGAACAATACAGTATATTCAAAAACTCCGAAAACTAATTAATTGATTCTGGAAAATGGGAGACAGTTATAATCAAAATCGAAACATTCGTCAGATGGGGTGGTCAGTTGACCCATTGCTCCCTTTAGAAAAAATAATATGGAGCCCCATGGGGCACAGATGCAGGGATCCATTATTTATTTGTAGAGAGAATTTATTGACTATTACCTATTCAATGAATACATTTATAGCAGGTCTTTTAAAATGAAAAGTATTACTAACTTATATATCTAGTTACAACTAATATCACCGAGTTAACATTATGATTGAAAAAACAAAATCCAATCCAATCTGGATAAAATAAGTCAAAGAACAAATATCTGCAAGTTAACATTAGTATCAATAGGCAAAACATCATCAAACCTGCATGAAATAAATCGAAACCAAAATGGTTGACTGTTTTTCACAAATCCTCGTTCGTGTATGCATAGATGAGAAACTCATGTTCCGATTAAAAACAGTTCTTCAGTAGAAAAGATTTCGTTGAAATTGTAGAAATTCAGCCTTTTTATTGTTTTGGGTAATAATGATAATAAATTTATTGCCTCTCAAAAAGTACATTTTATGGCAAGGGTGCGAGTTATCATTAAACAGGATGAATTAGTGGATGTGTGTTGAACCTAATAGATAATAATGATAATGTTAACCTGATATTACAGTAAACTGGTAACTGATAGATACATATGTATACATACATCTATATATAAATAGACACACATACATATGTATTACGAAACAAGGAAACTATTGGGGAAGTACAATCATAAAAACAAGTAGAAAAAGAAACAAATATAGAAATGATTTGACCTGCAGTACCCAGTTGTATTTAGGGTCAGAGTCAGTAAGCTGGAGTTGACGTTTGAGAATAATTATTGGTAACCGGGTGTCATTCATTTCGAAGATTTTTATTAGCCAGCTTAGTGGCCATTTGAAAATGTTGTACGAAAGTTTGACATGACCACATTCTATTCTGACTGCATAGTCCGGTGTATGGAATGGGAGTGAAAAAACCTTTTTTAGGAATTGTGTGTGTACTTGATCGACGATGGAATGCAGTTGGACAAGAGAGTCGCTGAGGACAAGAGAGTCAAAGAGACGCAGCCTGATTTGCATTGATTCAACCTTGGCTTAGCAAGAAGTGGGAGTAATACGGCAGTAGCTTGCTTAGTTTTGGCTTTGGAGCCATCAGCCATATCACGAAAAAGGGAAGAAGATTTGAATAAAACACAAAGATAAGTATATGGTAGTTTCTATTGGATGTCCATCAAACGAAAAGCGGGAGTCTGTTTTATAGAGGCCCCTGGAGAAAACAACAATTTTGGTTTTCGCAGTATTAACTGAGAGACCATTTGAAAAACTGTAATACGCGAGGACACGAAAAATTATTATCTCTTTGAATATGCTTTAAAATACATAACGCATGTATAAATGTACACAAAAAACATTTTTTGAGTCAAATTTCAGTTACAGCAGTTACCATTTGTTTTTTAAAATCAGCAAATTTTCAAGATACTAATATTGGCGCCCTTTGTGACGTAAACGATCGAGCAGCCAATAGGCGTAATCGTGTTGATTGTGACATTAAACGGCAATGTTGCCAACTTTCTTAACTATTAATGCCAGAACTAGAACACTATTCGTAATGTCAAGCAATGATGGCGGATTTGAAAGGTGTAAAAACATTCGATCTGTCATAAAACAATATATTGTCGATTTTACAGTGCACATAAACCTTGTTATTTTCGATATTATGAATCACTGTGGTCCATCAAAACGATTTCTGTTGAAGATAATCATTTATTCTTGTTATGGAGGCGCGGCCTATGATTTGAAAATACGGCAACTTTGCAAAATTGATTGGAACTATCAACTGTGGGATTGGTTGATCGGATGATTACGTCACAACAGTTTGCAATGGCGCAAGAAAGAAGCCATTTAAATTTTGCCGACTTTAAATATTTTTTTCAAGATTTATAAAATTTAAAAAAAGAAAGAAAATTAACAACAGACTTTTCACAAGTTGTAGAATCCATAAAAAATATTTAAAAAAATTCGTGTCCTCGGCTTGAGTTTTTTTAGTTACATCAATTTCGGATTGGCTCAGAATAGCGATGTCATCGGCATACAAAACATATGGAGTTCATTTGAGTTATCTATGTTATTACCACGAGCACCATTGTTCTCTAAATATTCTTCAATACCCGCTAAAAAAGGGCAAATAGTAGCGGGCTTCGAACTTCCCCTTCTAAGACTCCTTCAGAAATAGTAGATGTACGAGAAAACTCGACATTCGATTCGACACGCATGGTTGCATTTTAGTAAAATGCTGATCATATGGGAGCCAACACTAAGATGAAAAAGCTTTGACCAGAGGAGTTGGAGATTTACGCCGTCAAAAGCACTTTTAAAATGGCGAATATTTTACGTTGTTTCAAGTAGCTTGTTATAATAATTCATATTCAGATTCTTGGGACACTGAAAGCCTGTATCTTGGCGATTTCACCAAATTTCCTGATCTTGTAGGGGACTGACGCAAATCAGATTGTAAAACATTATCCACTCTGTTTTTAAGCATTTCAAGAATAGGTTGGCCTAAACTTAACCGGTTTGTCCTATACGCGATAGGACACACCGGTTAAGCCTAGGCCAAACTAGTTCATCCTACGCCCGAATAGTACAAACCATTTTAACTTGGGCTGAACGGGTTGGTTTTAATATGACTACGTTCACTCTAGGATACACTGGCACAACCTAGTCGAAATTATCAAGCGAGCACATGTCAATACCTGTGCATACATTTCCGTAGATTCTTTTGAGTATCTTTCGTTGACGATTAAAAGATATTGGTTGTGATTTCTCTCTCATTCATTTCCGAACAGAGTTTTTTAGTGGTGGGAGATGTAAACCACGATATTGAAATAAGTCACTTACCAACAGCTTGCAAAAATAAGTAGAAATCGTACTTTACGTAATGATAATAACTTTATGCTTAACCAATTTGTCCCATCGCGTATAAGAAGAACTAGATTATCCTAGACACAACTAGTTATCAGGAAATCCGGTTTGGCCGGTAACATAAACATTGTGCTATCTGCAAGGTTCACTGAAATTGCATTTACAAATTGAAATCGGAAATAAAATTAACCAACAAATATTTAAAAAAATTAGTATATCGATGAATGGAGAAGATATTCTACAAATATTTAATGACTAAGAAAATAAAACAAATAGCTAATGAACAAAATAATAATATTGTGAATCCGAAAAACTGTATATTTGATCCAAATTGAAATAGTAGATTCAGAGTTAGTAATAGTTGAAACGGACTTACTTATTAATGTGCCTATTTATTCATTTTTAGATTAAGGTTCTCCTCATTCTTTCCAACATTTCTGTATTTTCTAACATTTATTTATATTCTCTCGGAACAAGTAATTACTGACCGAGTATTATTATTCACCAAACTAATTTCATATTTATTTCCAATTTATTGATTATTGTTTGCTTTGCCTTGATTCATTGTTTAACTGTAAAGTATTCATGTTGGTTAATGTATTGTATCCAGTGCGGAGTACCACAAGGTACTTGGACCAATTATTTTCATCATCTACATTGATAATTTACTTACTACCAGAACCTCTGGAAACATAATAAGCTTTGCCGATGATACTGTTATATTTTATCCATCAAATAGCTGGGATAACCTCAGAACTAAAGTTGAATCTGAAATGAATTGCATCATTGACTGGTTTGATCATAAATTACTAACGATCAACTTCGACAAAACAACAAGTTACAAAACTAATCTCCCCCCAATTTAACATATTACAGATGAATAATCATAATAAAATAATCTCAATAAAATGTACTGAGGTATAACCATCGACTGTCATCTTCATTGGGATTACCATGTTAACAATATATGCGATGAGGACATTTTTGGGCCGCTTCAAATATTTGGCTAAAATTTTAACTTGTCTTAACATGCTCTATTTGGCTCTAATGTAATTCTCGTATAGGATACGGCATTATAGGATGGGGTGGCACCGTAAATATATACCTGAAAAAATCAAATATATAACAAAAATATTTCCTAAAAATTATATTGAAAAAATATAGGTCTTATTCCTCTGATAACTCATTTAAAGAAGCAAGGACTCTCGACATTCGTCAAACCTTCTTCCTTAAAGCTGTATGTTTCCTATTCAAAAATAAAAAACAAATCGACATTATCTCGCCTCATTACTCAACAAGAGCTGAATATTCCAATAAACTGAAGATCTCTTCAGCTAATAAAACAGTAGGTACCAAATGTCTAGCGTTTTTTGGACAAAGATTAATTAATTTAATTTCAGAAACGTCCTTTTTGAATACATCCAATTCCGAAACATATTTCAGAAACAAGATTGAGTCGTTTTTATTGGATAATCAGAGACAACTTATACATAATCTATTCTATTGATCTTATTACATTTTTTTTATATTAGTACACCTAGATAATAATGTCCGTTTATGTACTTAATCATGTTCACTTCGTTAATTAGTAATTAATCTCCTTAAGTATTCATATATTTCTGTTTTATTTTAATTTTAATATCACTTATTGTTGTTATTAATAGTATAATCATTCCATTGACAAAACTCACGTCTCTATCATAGACAAATAGTGAGTTCACCTCGCACGCTGAAAGCTTTGTGGTTTCTCTTTTATTTGTTTGTGTCAGTCTTGTTTCTAAATTATAATAATTATGTATTGTATTTGACGCAAATAAATGAAATTTGTATTATTATATTATTATTATTGCATAGTGTATATGTGAAAAAAATCATTCAATAGAAATACTATAATATCAATAGTAGAGTAGAAAATAAAATCATACCTGAAAACCAGAATTAACGGAAACTGGATCCGCAGAATATTACCATAGGGATGCTGTCAATAATATGTAAATATAATTTGGAAAACTACCATTCAAATCAGAGGGAGGCTGGCATATGAACGAGTAAACACCCTCTCTTGTCTAGAGAAACGGGTTTCTGGCCTTGTCTCGATGTGCATTTTCCCTTGGTTGAGGGTAGAAAAAAACCATTCGATTTTGACATTGTATTCTTATATTTCGTAACAAATCTGGAGTATAATAGGAAGGCATGCGACTTCTCCGACAGGTACGGTCCTGTTTGGCATAGTCATTGGGGTCTCGGCATTGCGCCTAAAATTAGTGTGCAAGAAATAGACGCGATCTTTTACTGTCTGCATAACTGGCTGGCGCTTCACGTTTTCGCTATTTCTAGTGCTTTTGTATCACCCGGAGGTGTGGGTGGCCGCATAATTTTCGGCATTCTGTCGGCGGAACACTGTAACAAGGTTGTTACTAGGTTGTTCGATTTGGATCATCGTAGCGATTTCGGAAAAAAGTTTGAAGATCACAGATTCTGCAGATTCAATAGTGACCGACAGAAAGTTGGTTGAATGATGCAAATATGGAACTGAAAAGTTACCTGAATATAAAAACAGCATGCTTATATTCGAATGTGTTGTAGATTATACCGAAATCAATGTCTCCAAAATGAATAACTATGATAAAATATGAGACAGAACTTTTACAGTGAAAATAACATTTCCACGCCCACTACAACATCAGGAATATATTCACTAGATATAACAGTAACCAACTTCATTCAATTCAAATTTCAACACTCCTTTGAATTGAAATGTGATCACTATTCCTGAACGCCCATACATTATTTAGTTTTTCAAAACGAGATCTAAATAGAGGATTGGTTTGTATGTGCACTATTTGGTTCTCTCCTGCAATATGTTGAATTCGGAAAATGCCCTCTTCTACCTTTTGCCTAATGAAATTGTACTCGTCTATGTGCTCTGAGTGTTTGTGAAACTCTGCATTGTGAAATGATTTCACAGCACTAGCATTATCAATCCATAATACCTCCTAAAAAACTATACTATGCATAATGGAAAGCCATCTTCACTATGGAATACTGGGATGAGGAGCTGCAGCGAAAACTTACATACGTCTATTAGAAATAATCCAGAAACGATTTCTCAAGCTCATTTAAAAAAAATCGACCTAGAAACAAAAGTCATGGACACCAGACAACTATATTATTTCCTCACACTAACAAAATATCACACAACACAACAAACATCAGTAGTAACTAATCATCCTTACTATACAAGAAATCGAAATCAGCACCTAGTTCCCTATATAATGAAAACAATAACCTAACGATCCTTTGATTATTTGGCCCCGAAATTTCATAATAAATTACCTGGACGGTTGAAAAAATTGGTATATCCTCCGCAATTCAGAAATGCACTGAAAAGATTCATTCTTGAGAATTCAAGACAAATAGTCCATCATTACTTTGATGCTCAAGTTAGCTAAACAAAATCCTAGATCCTAGTATAATACAGTGTACTGCTTATCTTCATTATCAGTAGTTCATAAAATATGTCTTAATTTTCCACTGCTTGTTATTTGTATAGGAATGTTATAATCAACCATATTGTTAGATACTGTATATCACTATCCCTTTTTATGTAATAACTTCTATTGACCATTTTTTTTAGAGCATAACCATATTAGGTGTAAAAGCATATTATTCTAAACCACATTTTTTAATAGTGTATATCACTATACTTTTCATGTAATAATTTTTATTGATAGTCTTTCATGGCATAACCATACAATTGTGAGCGAAACAAGTGCAACAGCACGTATCGCTTATCCAACTTTATTCATTTTATTCATCCATTCATTCATTTTATTTTTTGTGAGATAATCCTTTGTATTTGTTGTTGAATAAAGAATATTATTATTATTATATTGCTATAGAAATTTCACAAGTATTAATTTCTTTGATGAGACGACATAACCAAGATAGGCTTTTGATTGTGTATGTCACGAAAAACTCCTGGAGAAGTAAGAATGGTATGGATTACGAGGTGTATCTAGAAACATTATTGAATCATACCTCAAAAATAGAACACAGAGGGTTTATAATAATAACAACATAAGCCATGAACGCCCAATCAAGAGAGGGGTACCACAAGGATCCATACTGGGCCCTTTCCTGTTTTTAATTTATGCAAATGATCTACCCTCACATATGTCAATCAAACGTAACTTAATGACGATCTTATATGCTGACGACACGTCCTTTTCTCTTCAAGTTGAACAAAGTGCAGATATTGATGAAATTTCAGCACATACTACTGCTCATGCCAAAGCGTGGTTCAATGACAATGAACTATTTTTGAATGAGGATAAAACAGAGATATGTTTATTTTCAAACCACCATACTTGTTCCAACACGAAATCAGTTAAATTTCTAGGAATACATCTTGATCCACCCCTTTCTTGGAACACACATATTAGTCACGTGTGTGGAAGGCTGGCAAGATCTGTGTACGCCATTCGGCGCATAGCATTAACTGTTAGCCAAGAAGCAGCCCTAACATCATACTATGCGATGTTCCACTCGGTAATGAGCTATGGATTACTGAGTTGGGGAAAGGCAAGTTTCACAAATTTACAGAGAGTTTTCTTATTACAAAAGCTGCTGTACGTAGCATTGCAAGGGTTAACTATGATGAACACTGCAAACCACTCTTTCAAAAATTCGGCATTATGACACTGTTTGCTCAAATCATCTATGAAAATTTGATAGACGTTAAAAAAATATACTTACTTTCACGACACACTCTAATGTTCACACCTTCCACACCCGCAACAGACATAACATCGTGCCTAGTAGGAAGAGATTGGAAAAAAGTAAATCTATAGGTATTCCCCTTCTCAATTTGCTCTCTCGTGAAACAAGGGAACTACCACTAGAATCTTTCAAAAATAAAATTAGGAAACATCTTATCAACATGGTTCCCTACAAGATAAACGACTTTGGTGAATCACTAAGTGATTCGCTCGCTGACAACTAGTGCTATTTTAACTCATATTCGTTGTTGTGTTCTATATACATATGTATGTTTTATATATATTACATCTATAATAATTGGAATATACATTATATTATAGTGACTAATTTATGTAACTTTCTGTTCTGTTTTGTGACGTTTTCTTTGTTACATGGCAATGTGTAATATACTATTATACTTGTATATGTTAAACAAAGAAATAAAATTATCTATCTATCTATCTATCTATATCTTTAGCAACCTAACTCCCAGCTATATTCCCTGCCTCCATCGTCGATTGAGCGTTGTTTTTGGCAGTACCATGTTATTGGGGAGACGAAAGAACTAGAACCCACAAGGACCAATCTACAATGGTACACAGACGGCTCCAAAACAGAAAGCGAAGTTGGGGCCGGAGTATATGGAGTACAGCCAGAATTTAACCTAAGTTTCTTGACATGTTTTTTGGGTAACCTCCCACAGTCTGAAAATGAAAATATAATCAGGAAAATCTATACAAGTGTAGAAAGGGCAAACTGATTAGTTCACCCCGATAAGTTATTGCGTTCACCAAATTATATTTCCTATGGAAAAATGATTCAATTTGTCAATAACTTGCCGTTTTCTGAATTTGCCTATCAAAAAAATTTTTAAAAAATTCAAAAGATACTTCTCTATATAGTTTTTGCTTGACGTTTCGGGGACTATATCTGCCCCCGTTCTCAAAATCTTCTAAATCTCCTTTTATTGTTTTATAATTTGGATTTTTGCTCGCAGAGTCTTTTTTGCTTTTTCAACTGACGGATGTCAATTGAGATCTGCCAAAAAAGTTTGAGAGTGACGTATTGCTCATTTGATATATGGGGTGTTGTTCGGATCAGTTTATTAGCATTCTACCATATCTCACTTCCTCTCTGAGTAGAGGTAACCATGTATGATCCATTTCAACAGAATTTGTTGAAAAGCAGTTGTTATTGGAAAGAAGAATACAGGCCGTTTCTTTCAATTTTCTCCTCTCTTGATGTGGTTCTTTCATCAAGATTTTTGTCCTATTCCATTCAATCGTATGATCGCCATTGGATGTGAGGATATGTTCTGCAATTTTTGATCCAGTTATTTGTTCCTCCACAAAAAACCACATTCATTCAATATTAACCTAAGTGTAATGCATACTGCAGCCAGGGATTTCCTTTCCTTCACTTGGTGATACAAGGAGGAGCAACAGAAACGTTGGGACAGGACACATGAGAATCGTAAGCATTTTAACCAGGGACGTGCCAGACCTGAGATCAGACCACATTGCGAAACGATTCTCCTTTGATAAGTCATAAAGGGTAGCAATACCAGATAGAACTGTATGGAACAACAGAGAACTCAGCACCATTCCACAGGGCAAAATCTGGTACATAGACGGATCAAAGATGGAGAATGATGCGGGAGCAGGATTGTATTCCAGATACCCAAGGACCAAGTTCAGCTACTCACTGGATACTCACACATCTGTTTTCAAGCAGAGGCCTACGCAATTCCTCAATGAGTGTAGGAAAACAATAGGAGAGCAATAGTAGAGGAATAGATCCACATTATCTCAGACAGCCAGGCGGCACGGAAGGCTCTAAGGAGCCAGGAAGTGACGTCCCAACAGCAAAGAGGAACTGACAATTCTAGCAGAACATAACCGCGTCAAGCTGATTTAGGTACCAGGACATGAGGGAATTGCAGGGAATAAAAAAGATGACGAATTCGCTAGAAGAGGATTGGAAAATGAACCAGGTCTAGGACAGACCCTTGGGGTACCAAATGCTGGATCCAGGAAAAACACAAACAATAGGGCAATGACATCCCAGGAAACAGACACGGAAAAAGAATACATCAAAGGCCCGTGCAGAAGACAGTCAATTTTCGGGAAACCAATTGGTGAAGACTGTACCTCACACATCCAGTAAAGGACTTACAAACTTGTCCAGAGCACGAAATTACTGGAATGGGTGCTGTAAAAGTAAACAATAGGCAAGATACAGAACAATAGGCCAGTAGGCCCAAGTGTCGTCGGAGGCCTTGACCAGACGAGCCAAATAGGTGGAGTTTTTAGGGGGTAGCGCGGAGGTAGAGGGGGCATAGAGACCCCAGAACTCAATGAGTGAGTTCCACACTACCTTAAGATGTCCATAAAGAATCTCCTCCACTTCCCAAAGAAAAAAACCTGGGACTGTACGCCACAATATTCCAGGTAGAAGTCTATGCAATCGAACTCTGCCTGCAAGAAATGTCAAACAAACAGCAAAAATCAATCGATCAAAATCATGTCGGACAGCTAAGCAGCACTGAAAGCTCTGGCATCAAGTCGGATAGAATTGAAATTAGTATGGAACTGCGTGAAAGCCCTTCGAAGTGTAGGTAGGGACAATAGAATAACTCTGCCATGGGTCCATGGACATGAAGGCTTTGAAGGAAATGAGAAGAAGGCACTATGAAAGATTTCATAGGACCCGAACCCTTCTTCGGAATATCAAAGAGCGAGTAGTGGTATGAAACAGTCCACTCGAAGGCATTTATTCCAAACCTTCCGAAAAGAAGAACCGCAGCCCTGTTAGAACTGAATAGGAAAATACTGACAGGTCACTGTAGACTGCAATATCATCTTTAAATAGTCGGACTTGCGGAGAGCGCAGAGTGTCGCTTTTGCGAAGACGAGGAAGAAACACCAGAGCACATATTGTGCAGCTGCAAGGGTCTGGAACGAAAAATATTCTACCGTATGGATTACGGGCAGCTAGAGCCCAAAGACCTGGAAAAGGTATCATCATCGTCTTAAAAGCGCGGGATTCGAAGGTGAACTGTAATTTAATAAGGATCAGCCACACTAGATCTGAAAAGATTGCAATCGAACGAGCGGGTATCGGTTACCGTCCTTAATGGTACTTGAATATTTACTTAAACATTTCTTAGGCATTATTTTTCGGTTTGGAAACGGCTTGTGATACAAAATGTACTGTAAAACTAATATGAGGTCGTGTGGCAACCGCTAAATAGATTAATCTCCTAAAAGCCTGCGGAAATGGAATATTTGTTTTGAGTTCTTTATCATCTTCACAACCTCCATTTACCTGACATTTTCCAATTGGGGGTCCTACAGGATTAGAATCATGAATGCAGATTTTTTTGGATAAATCTCCTGACCCATGAAAATTTTGCCATTCACTGTCCTTCTTAGTCCAATCAAGATATCTTCTCGCGGAGCATATTGTGATTTGAAATTCAATTTCTCAAAAAATTCTTGATTGACTTTAACATCTTCTCCTTTGACTGAACCATCTTCTTCTACATATAGCACAACCATGAGTTTATTGGCATGAATCTCAATTAACATACTCCAGAACCTGTGGCTCAACATCTTCCATCAGGCCTACTATTTGCCTATTGGTTTTCTGGATAATCTACTCGAGAAATAATTTATATTATTCTCGTTCTTCATTTGGTCCTCCAGAATTTTTCGGAAATTTTCTTGCCGTCGTCCCCATTCTCTTGCATTTCTCTCTGCTGTCATTCCTCATCCTCTTGCTTTTGCTCGCGAACTGCTGCTTGATCATTTCCATTATGGCCTCCATATCGTCGTAGGGTGTTTTTCTTGTATTTATGATTATTTGTCCTCGAATAGTCACTAAAAATCCCCACTTGTGACGTCAACAAAACTGGGTCCGTTGATCAAAAACAATACTAAAAACACAGTAATGCACTCTGACACTAAAATAACCAAAATACCGCGCTGTATCAACTTCGAGTGAATTACACGAATAATATCAATACATAAACTGTTCGTCTGTCGCGTGCGACCAGCTTATAAATTCAAAACATAATTCTAGAATTTCCGAGAATGTTATGTCCTCATCCATCCGGCTCCTTGGAAGTATTTCGATGATTCTACGATGGCCGTTTCGTCTAGCATGTGCAAGATGAACAGGGACGTACTCTACTTATTTTCGTATTTTCGTAACAATACTGTTTATTTTTATTATATTTGAGTCCACCCAAGAATCATTTGATTCTTCATCATTCCCACTTATTCTTCCTGATTTTCTTATTGCCTTATTTGAACATAATCGAGGAATGAAATTTGTATTTCGTACATAAAATAATTAATTGAAATCCTAGCAGAGCGCTTTAGCGCTTTCGACCTTCAAGTCATCATCAGTGCGTACCTGTCAGTAACTAATAATGATAGAAAAAATTTGAATAATTGAAAAAAAAAATGAGAAAGTAAATTTGTAATATTTTTGAAAAGTGAGGTTACTTACTCGTCAGGTCCAGGGAAGACCAGACAAAATTCTTGAATTCTCAAATTTAGGTCATCATTATTGAATATAAGTCTAAGGGAGAAGTCTAATGAGGACTACCCTGGTCACAAACATATAATTGAAAAGAGTGTGATAGTGTCCATAGACAAAAAATTTAAATTTCCTTAATAAACAGCACTATGCACTACGGCTCAATTGAATCACAACTGCGGGATGAAAAGTATGATAAAAGTTCAATGAGAAGTTGACCCAACTTCACAGCTCCCACAATTAGTGTACAAAAGAGTTCAAGAGGTGATAGTCAAAGTAACAATAAAAATCCAAAGAATGACTTATGTTCTCAGTATGGAGAAAGTTGAAAGGGAGGCTAGCAAATTGCAAAGAGATACAAGTTAGATCATCATAAAGAATGAAAATTGAAATTATTAACATGATTAAAATTAAAAGTAAAATGTGAATTAAGGTGAAATGACTGAGAAACTTCAATTTTATTTTATTTTAGGCGTCTATGAAGCGGAATATAGGATCTATTTGAACTGACTTGAGTGTTGAGACAAAGGTTATTGTTGAGTATTTCGTTGCTAATGTGTAGGTCTTCAAGAAAATATAATCTATTATAATTTTTAGAACTGACCTCTTGTAACATTTGTGAATTTCTGTTTGGACTGAAATTATGATTGTTGAATCTCAAGTGATGACCGAAGGCAGATACTTTATAACTGTTAAAATTTTCATTTATACGAACTTTCAAAGGTCTACAGGTTCTACCAATGTAGGCTGCATCACAATCTCCACAATTTAACTTATATGTGCCACTTTTGGATAGTTTGTCCTTTGTATTGACCAAAAATCTACTCAAGCTATTATTGGTTTTGGAAGGAATTCTAATATTGTCCACGTTACTTTTAATGCAACTAGCTACTTTGTTAGGAATGTTGTCGTTCAGAAAAGGAATTGAAACAAATTTGTCGAATGTATTCAATTTTGGATAATATAGGTTGTCTTCATTTTTGTCGAATTTTACAAAGAACAAAACATGTTTTAAAATTTTCAATGTTTCTTCAGATTTTTAGGCAATGTAATTTGTTATAAAATGAAATTATTCACTCGTCATTAACGGGTGTGCAAGAGGTTGGATTACACCCTGTGATAGGTTTCCGCGGGCATGATTATCCTGAATATTGAAAGTTCGGGATGAATCGAGTCTAGAAATTTCAATAAAAGTGGAAAAATATATTATATTGATAAGAGTAACAAAGGTAAAGTGATTTTCAACCGAGATCTCAATCTGCCTACGCCTAGGTTGTAGTCACTTAGGTAGGGTTCAAGATTTTGTAGCTCGACACCGAGGTCTCAATCTGCCTACCCCCAAGTCTCATCAGTAGTTCCCTCTAAGGTTTCAATCTGCCTACTTCTTCGAGGAAACTGTGGATCAGAGAGTGGATGTGGATTATTTACGTTAGGTGAATTCAGTGGAGCGCAACTATGGGCTTGGTTTGACAGGACGGCGGGAAAGTAGAGGTTTTCAAGTATGGGGTAGTCTGCAATGGTTCTGGTGTGGTCGAAATCCATTCTGTGGCTTGTCTCTTCGTAGGGATTGGAGAGTGAAGAAGAGTCTAAGTTTCGCAAGTTGATGTTCGTAAACTTGGCTAGTGACTTGCCTGTTAGTTTATCCTATGTTTGTCCTAGGACATTCGGAGCATGGTATTTCGTATATTCCATGGGACTCCAGCTATGTTCTGATGATAACATTAAATACCATATATTATTTTTCTAATTTATATTAAGAATGAAACCCAAGGAAGTACTGTATCTATCCTTGTGTGCTGGTTATACTCCTTTCTTTTGATTTGAGTTAGATTACATAGAAATATTAGGAAGAATTTTGGGAGATTTGGATTTTTCACTAACGTTTGATTGAAAAGTTTAAGGTTTATACAAAATAGAATTTCTGTTTTCATTTCAAATATTTTTTTTCTGAGACATGATTCGTTATCTTAATTGGTGGCAATTTCAGAATCAATAAATAAATGTTAAAATCTACCTTTCCGATTGGCCGCGCCATCGGGTTTTTTTAATTTTCAGATACTGGATTTAGACTCTGCTTTCAAAATGTTCCATAGTTTTCGAAACAAATGTTTTTTCATTTTCGATCAGTGTAGTGATTTTTAATGTGATCATTTTAGAAATTAAATTATATTGTTTCTCAATTGACACTCTGAATATAATTCATGAGTCTCTGAAACATTTCCAGCTGATACCTCTGATATCTATTGTCCATGAAAACAGCTTACCCATTCTTCCTCAATTCTTCATCAATTTTATTATCACTCTGTATCCAGCTAATTCGGATAACGTTCCTCTTGTCCTCTTTTTTTATCTGCATGTTGAAGTTCTAATTGAATTTATAATGTTTTTCATCCTTGAAAATAATTACATATAAAAAGCAATTACACGACACCACTTGTGCATTAGGAAATTGGATATTGCACCCATAAGGTACGACGAATCTAGGAAAAATCAATGTAGAACATGATAATTGTGCAACATGGAGATATGGAATACATGTTTGTATATTTGTGAAATTGCGAACGTGCGAGTAATTGTATAAGAAGAACTCTGATTGATTGTAACCTTTGTAAGTATTTTTCCCATAAGAGGTAATTGTGTAATAGTGGAATTACTTTCTTTTGTTATATGGATTTCTATTTTTTCGCTTCGTACGAAAAAATGAAATATCGAAATGAAAAACTCTTCTAGATGTGGAAATCGCACACATACTTTCTAGTTGCAAAACGATTTTTCAAGAACATTTCGTATTTCATTCAAATATATTTCTCGAGCAGAAATCTGTCATTGGGAACTTTCCGCAATTCGTGACGAAAAGCTATACAGGGTATATCTTCATGAGTTAACGCGATCTATATCTTCGTAGAGACGGTGAAGAAAACATTGAGATTCCAACTAAAATATTTTTGTTATTGTGACACTCCTGGTTTCTTCGAGAGTAACATACGTCAACTTTGTTATTTTCAATAGAACACCCTGTATTTTATTACATTTTTGGATTCCTCTCATGATTCTGATTCAAATTCATGTATTATAGTAATCCCAAAATAGACCGTTTTTGAAATATTCCGGTTTTTCCAAAAAAGTGAGAAATGCAGCCATTTTCAATGACTGAATCATCTGGAGGTTGAACGGATCACTCACCATTATCACATCCCTTGAATAATTTACAGGTTGTGCAAAAAAGTGGGTCCAGAAAGTGAATGAAAAACATTGAAACTCAAATTTTTTTCAAATGGAAACCCCAGTTTTTCTTCTCATGTTCAATTCCAGTATTTCATTCCCATATACCCAAAACCCATAACAGGCGAAATCACAAACTCACAAATTTGCTCCATATGCGCTTGAAGTGGAAATATAGTGATGAAATATTATGTTTACATTGTTTTTCCTGGAAGATGTTGTGTAATATTCGAATAAACGCTGCTCTGAAACCCTAAAATTCAGTGGGACATTCAAGCACATTTTCCCGAGTTGCCGGTGTCACTATTTTGTGGAACTCCTGAGAAAATGTTAATCTATTCTGAAATGTTATATTGAAATGAAGACTTCGTATTTGATAGTGCTGTTATTATTTTTTCGACCTGCTCACATTGTGAAGAAATATTATGAATAACGCTGTAATTCCTGGCACTCCTGGCGATCGGCGAGTTGCCAATGTCACTATTTTGAGAAAGTCCTGAGGAAATGTTATTGTGTTTTATCCTATGAATGAAACAGAACTTGTGTCAGCATGTGTTATATTGAAATGAAGATTTGATAGCTGTTATTGATTAAGTTATTCTTGAATAATAGTATGTGTACCGAGTGCTATGTCATTATTTTTTCGGCCTGCTAACATTGTTAAGAATATTATGAATAACGTTTGGCAACTCTGTAATTATCTTATGCCCTTGTGATCAGCGATAGATCTGAACTTGTTACATTACCTCCTGGCGTGGATTCCGCAGTGTTCAAACAGAAACATTTCATTGGGATTTTTTTTAGAAAAACTACTTTGAAAAAATTGAAAAAAAATTGGACATTGTTCTGGACATTGTGGTATTTTTTCCATAAATTAGTGATCTTCCCCATTTCGGAGATATTCCATAATATTACACAATTCTATGGTCTCCTTCCTGTTAACTTTTGAACGGTTCGACTTAGAATAATGGGGCGAAAACAGTTTTGAATGATATCATCAATACTACTTTTTGAACTGAAAGACACTGTGATTGCTCGATAGATGGCGCGGCGGGTCACATCAACTTAAAAATTTCAAACAGCGTGGAGGGTCAAGTGGTACATCGTTGAGAAGATAATTCATTTCTCTTTTCAACCATCCATAATTTTTTTTCGTCAATACATTTTTCCACAATATGCATTCAAAATGTCGACTATAACAAAAAACAAAATTATGAAGGATTTGTATTTATTGAGAATAAGAAGCAATATTGTTGTCAATTAATGGATTAGGTGTTGGAAATGCTTCTTGACAATGAAATATTCGATTTGAGAATTATTCCCGAACATTATGTAATTAATTCTTGTTTCAGTTCATTCAAAGAGTCGGATTGTAGCTCAATACTTTTGATTTGACGTAACCCCACAGAAAGAAGTCACTAGGTGTGAGGTCTGGTGATGGTGCCGGCCATTCGATGGGTCACGACGTCCAATCCATCTCATAGGGTTTACACCCAGATATTCTCGAACTTGACGTTGTGAGGAGGGGCCCCCTCTTGGTGAAAAGTGATGTATTCTTGGAATTTCATTCATTTCCTCCTAGTATTTGAAATATGAGTGGATTAATCGTTTCTTGTAGCATATCCAGGTATAAATTACCGTGAAACTGAATTACCTTTTCAACGATGTGCAACTCTATCTCTATACCTTTCGAAATTTTCAAATTGATGTGACTCCAGCGCCCTCTGTCGAGTAATTGTGATGTATCTTCTCTAAAAGGAGGATCGGTAATACCATTCAAAATATTTTCTGTCTCATTGTTTCCCATTAAACCATTCATGTCCGCACTTAAACTTGTCATTCCAAATGCATATGTGCCACTTGACCCCTCATGCTATTTGAAATTTTTAAGTTATGTGCATCGACGCGCCATCTATCGAGCAATCACAATAACTTTCATTTCAAAAAGTAGTATCGGGAATATCATTCAAAAACGTTTGTGTCATATTGTTCTACACCAAACCATTCAAAAGTTAACAGGGGGGGGGAAGCTATAAAAAGCCGCACTGTATATTACCTGCCTGAAATAAATTAAGATTTTCCTAGTAAGCTGTGGATTTCTACCGACAAATGAATTAGAGTTGTTTACTGTCAGGCTCATCATCTGAAAAAAGCAATATGACTAGTGTTGGCTATAATAATCAAGATTTCGTTAATTTATTATTGATTTATGGCAAATGTAATAAGGTTCCACAAAAACATGTGATACTTTTGCTACAACATATCCAGGAAAACCAAAACCATCGCCAAACATCATCTGAAGATTAATATTCAACTTTACGAACTATGGATTCTTCAAGAAGATTATCAAAACTAACACGGTGGTGGACAACGATGAAAAGCTTGGGTACTCCGCAGCTTTTCCAGAAGAATCGGTGAAAGATGCCTCGCGAGATTTGGGATCAAATAAAATGTCCATGCAGAGAATATTGGCAAAACACAAATGGCATCCTTATTCTCACAATTCAGTTCATGGCCGGAAGCAGTTCGACTATGAGAGGAAGGATATCTTTGCGGAGTTCTTCAATATGAAGAATTACGAAAATGACCAATTTGTGAGTGACATTATATGGAGCGACGTAGCAAAATTTACCAAAAATGGAATATTCAACAGGGAAACTCTCACTACTGGATCGACAGCAATTCACACTCTGTTCGGGAACGTCAATTTATTCTTAGTGAATTCAATTTCATATCCACAATCAATGTTGCTGGGGGATACAAGGAAATTCAAACACCTGTATATAAACCACATATTTTTGAGAACGAACAATATAGATATTCGAAACATATGCTCAACGTTCGTCCTAGAAACTCACATTACTGAATTAAAAAAAACAAAAAAGAAGGAATGGGTAACCGGCATCATGAAGTCTTTAACAATAAAATTATAGTTTAAAAAAAACACGCTTACATAGGCAATATAGACTAAAAAGTTGAGAATAATATGAATAAGGGATTGAAAATAATCTATATTGCTATATAAGCGTGTTTCTTTAGTTTTAATGAAGTATAATTTTATTATTAACTTTTTATTCCATGTTGCTACAAAAGACTGAAAAATCCACATGGGACTGAAGTTTTTATTAATTTTTGCTGAATGTGCTGAGACCTGCCAGCATTTTCACCAAATCTTTGTATTGGTAATTATTTTTTTCTTGCGATCTTTGCGAGAATACCAGGTCATACCTATGAACTTATTTTACTTTGCAAAATTTCAAATAATTCGCACTTCTGAAAGTGGGTGGGAATTAATTTCAAAGATTCTCCCTTGAATACATACATACAGGTGTATAAAAAGAGATTTGGGTTACAGGAATAAACCGAACAATCAAATTAAAATTTCCAAAAAAGCAAAATAACTACAAAATTGAAATATAAAGGAAGAATGACTAAGAAAATATGTGGAAGGTCATGAATATCATAACGAGAAATAAGAATAAATCAACATCTATTGAGTATATCATGAATGACAATGAAGTTGATCACTTCATTCGTTGATTACTACATAAATGTGAGTCCTGAACTTTTGAAAAATTATCAAAGCCCCGACACGGCCGTCGTCAACTCCTTGTTTCTTCGTTCTGATAAAAAAGAAATTACAAACATTATCAATTCTCTGAAAAACTGAAGTGTTCGAAATCGATGGAATTACTGAATCATGAAAGGAAGAACCTGTCCCCCAGAATATAAAATTCAACCGATTCACAAAGCCGGACGAGTTGCTTTAATATGGACCTACCCATATCTTCGATCATCCACTTTAGCAAAATCTTTGACAAAGTTCTGAAAGCCAGAATATAAGAATTTACAATAAAATACAAATTAATTTCAGAAAATAAGTCAACTGAAGATGTCATTTTGAATGATACTTCTTAAATGTATAAAGGAGAGCAGTAGCTGAATGGAAACAGATCACAAACAGTTATTGGAGGCCTTGCAAGATATGGGTGATAGGGAAATATTCAAAAGCCTTTTTTTTCATCTAAAAAATCGCAAACAAAATTGGTGATCAGAAAAGCAATGAGAGGAAAATAAGTTGTGGTGAACCACAAGATACAGACCAAGAACCAATACTTCTGCTTATTTACGTACATAATCGATAGCACACTCTTTCTACAGGGCAGATTCATTGAATAAACTGAAATATAAAGTAGAAACTTATTTTCAAAATACCATGAAGTGGGCCCATCATAAACTACTTACGAATGATTTTAAAGAGACCATGTTTCATATACAGTTGTCACTAACTGCCGCACAGTTTTTCCGTTAATATAGAAATTTCCAAAGAAATTGATTTTGGGATTTGATATAGGCATTTGAATACTTAGTAGATTTTTCAGGAGTAGAATGAGATGAGAAAAGTATTTTTTATGTTTTTTAATTTGGATACGGTTGCTATAAACGAATGCAAGGAATTGTAGTCAAGGAAAAATTAATTTTCAAAACCACACGGATTCAAGTAGATTATATATATATATATATATATATATATATATATATATATATACACTGTAATTTTTTTTGGAAAATTACAATTGATTTACAATACCGTAAACGACTTGATTAGTGTTTTCGGAAATTGATCGCTCTGCAGCTGTTACCAGACAATTTGGGATCAAACAAAAAATACTTCAGATAACTTTGGGCTAGTGACTATCCAATGCAAAGTTAAAAAAAATAGGTGCCCCATCTTAGGGGCAAAAAAAATATATATATGTATATATATATATATATATATATATATATATATATATATATATATATATATATATATATGTAGATTATCAAGTCGCCCCATAGAATCTAGCACCAGGTGGCCCATTTTCCGTCCACGTGGACCAGAGATGGTCGGCTTTATGAACTATATAGACGGGCAGTAAGGATCTTGAGGTTGCACAGGCGAACATAGCTGAGGTTGCGGCTTTTGAGGAATCCATTATTTTCTCTGCTCTTTTACACGTTTCACGGACGATTAATTTTACGCGACCTGGATCGTCAGTGAAGTTCGTTTCGTCATAATTTACAACTACAGACGGTGGAACATCTTTTAGACTTCCTGCTAAGTTATCAAAATATTTATTGACATGACATTGTGACATTGACATTCATGGCATACCTTCGCTCTGCTTTCTTTTATTGATTGGGATAACCTTTTTGACAGCTTTTCCTTATACCGCAATAAAAAAAATTGTGACCAAGCTTCCCCTGGCCTGTTATTAACAAATTGGGGTGCAGTTCTCCCATGTCTTCCTAAATAATTTTGAACTATATCTTTGATATCATTTGAGTCGCACGGATAACCCCAATCAGCAGTAACACCAATAGCATCAGCAAGCATATCCTCTTCATCCTTTGACATCGCAAGCTGACCGCCATGTTTTTTTGGGAATTTTCCCTTAATTTTTCTGTATAAAGTGGCAATAGGTATATTATATTCTTTACTTAGCTGTGTAACTGCAACACCCTAGTCTCTATGACGCGACACAGCAATCTTTACTGCTTCTTCATCAAAATCACAGTATTTCCTGCTGCCTGGTTTTCTTTTATATGTTCTGACCATATTTATCCTTATTATCAAGTCACCCCTGAAAAGGACTAAAAAAATAAAATGATTCGCCACTGGTAAATATTTCTGTATAATCCAACTTTGAGGTTAGGATATTGTTTTTGACTAATTTAGTACCCATGAAAAAAATACGGAGATATCTTTGCATTCACTAGTGTCTATACACAATAGAAAGTATAACAGTTAATAAATACCTGGTTTTCTACCCGTTTTTATAGAAAAATACTGCGGGAACAACAAGTCTTCCACTGTAAATCTACTAACCTTACTTTGAAAGAGTGCCTACTAACGCATCGAATGAGTACATATTTGCCGGTCGCATCCATGTGTAGCCCAGTGGTGTGCGCATTTTAGGCAAGAGGGGTAGAATGTATCAAGTCGCCTCGGTGTTATCAAGCCGCCCCGTTTTACGGTACAACATACGAGTAAAATTACAGTGTATTGCCAATACAAAATATAATACAATTCGAGTAATATACCAAGACATGTGAAGAAACCTACTAAGATGAGTCGTAAATTCACTTCTTCATGTAGTAATCCTACACGTATTGTAATTTTACCGAACTGTTGGTCAGTTTCAAATCAAAAGTTTTTAAAATTCAGAAACATTGTGTGTGACTTGATTTACTAGAATTTTTTGTTAGTTACATAAATATATTGAAACTGGAATTACTCTGAAGTCATTAAAAATATGCAAATATTTTCAGTATTTTTATAACTCTGACTTGAAAATTACATAATGTATTGTAATTTAATTTTTTCATTTTTCTTACTTTTAAATAATCACATTTTTATAATTATCATTGTTTAAATTTGTGTTGAAAAAATCACCCATTTAAATAGGGATAAGTTAATAATACTTGTGAGATTATTGCTAAAGTAACTGGAAGAAGTTATAGGTCACAATCAAAGGCCATTTGTTGAAAGTTAAAAGAACATGAATTGTTGGTAGGTAATTCAATAATAATTAATTTTCTATTTGATATCAGCAAGTATTCATGGTACTCGCATCTGTAGTCATCTGACCATTTATTCGCTTTATTTATGAATTTTTAATCAGAACTAAATTTTATAGTAAATTTACGAAGAAAATACTGAAATTACGAAGTATTTTCAATCAAATATTTTTAATAAAATTACAAGATTTGTATTGAAATTTTGGTAAACAAATTCCCGATAGATGTTTAGTAAATTTCAACAAATGTTTAGTAATTTTACTGAATGGAGTTGGAATTAGTCGTGTAGTAAATTTACAAAACTGAATTTTATTATTACTACAATCGCATAAAAACTTTTTTTGTAAAATTACTATTAGAAATTTTTAACAGTGCATATATGATTTTTTTCATCTTAAAATAATGTGATTTCTTTTTTCTCAAACGATTTTTACAAACTGATACGTCAAACCACTTCTAATGAAAAGCTGTTCCATTTTTATCATGAATACCATCTATTAAGCTGAGCTGAGCTTATTGTGCAAATCAAAATATTTTAGAAAAGGTGCACATGCGTGTTCTCTATTGTTATTGTCATAAAAATTCTGTTTTGGAGGTAAGCTGGAGTGACTCTTCTGTGTAGTTAGGGTGTTCTGTGTTTGAACTGCATGAAGTAACAAAGTCCGTCAGAGAACGCTAGGGGTCCGTTTGCAGGAAGCTAAAGAATTATAATTTCATCTTCAAATAATGGGAAAATACCGCAGATGTCGTGAGACTTCCGGGTAGTATTTCTTATATGCAAATAATTTTTTTACAGTGCCTTTATGGAAAACGGTTCAGCTATGGGTTCAAGCAAGAAATTAATAAAAACCAAACAAATTGTTTCTGAATTTATTATGTTTTTAGTGGTACGAAACTTCCTGAAAGTACTATCAATTTCAAATTATAAAAATTAAAAAGCGTATATGAAAAACCCTAAATAACAAATCTCGTCCAAATCGGTCCATTGATTTAGAGCCAGTATTATTGGCGATATAAAAAACGGCACGACGCACAGTCATCTGGCTTGGCCAAAAAACGGCAAAAAGTCGTTAAATCCGACATTCTCATATCATCCTCAAGACATGCTTATTAAATCTTTGAATGACCCCAAGGATACGCTGCATTGGTAGTTAGTTCCCGAATTTATTTTTCTGAAAGATACAGAGGGTTGAATTTGTATAATTTTGGAACGTAAGCTGAAGAAAAACAGTAGAAACAGTTGATGGGCTATAACTAAGGTAGAAATCGTTTTTGGAAAGAACCAAACACATCTCCATGTAGGATAAGGACTGTGCTTTTACATAGTGCAGAAAAATATGTTAAGGCCATTTTGGTCTTTGCAATAAAAAAAAATAAATGAACCATATTTTAAGAGAAGTTCTGAAAAAAATATGTAAGTTCATAGGTTAGATCTTTCAAGGAACACCTTGGACCAGTAGGCTGGTATACAGTGCTTCTCAAAAGTCCCCTCCGCCCCTCTTATTTTTGGAATGATTATACATAAACAAGTGAAATTTGGAAACTGAATATTAAAGGTTGTGATGATAAATGGCGAAATCGTCAAAGATGACGTCACAAGGCCATTGTGACCAATAATTTCAGATGGAACCCTACGGCAGGCGACACCTCTTTTAAAAGGTATCGAAAAAACCTATTCAATGATACTAATTTTGTTTGTGTTTATGGCAGTTTCAATGGCTCATTAGTAAACATTAAAATTTAAATTCCATTCACTATGATATTAATTACAGATTTAAGAATCAGTATCTACTTGAAGAAGTTGCTCGAAGTGTCCTCCATTTACTTCCTGACAGTGAAATATCCTATTTTTAAACTCTTCTCGTACTTTTGCAAATGTGTCTGCGGAAACAGCCTCACATTCTGCAACAATACGTTGTTTTAGAACGTCAATATTGTCAGGTTCAGTGGCGTAAACCTTCGATTTAAGGTACACCCACAGAAAAAAATCCAAAGGTGTGAGGTCCGGTGATCGAGTTGGCCATTCCGTTGAACCTCGTCGTCCAATCCATCTACCACGTTACTCCTCATCCAAATACCGTCTTACTGCACCGTAATAGTGTGGAGGAGCACCATCCTGTTGGAATGTTATTTCCAAATTGACGAATTCATCTGGATTATCTTCCAAAATTTCAAGGATTAACGGTTCTATTGCGTTTTGCAACAGCTCCAGATAAACCTCACCAGTTAAATTAGTATTCAAAAAAAGAGGCCCAACGATGTGGTTTCCCAGGATACCTGCCCAAACATTCACCTTCTGGGGAAATTGGGTATGTGTTTCACGAAACAAGTGAGGATTTGCGTCACTCCAATACCTCACATTCTGTGTATTTACATTTCCATTTAGATGGAAAGTACTTTCGTCACTAAAACAAATTGTTTTGACATAGTCTGGATGTTGGTTAATTTTAGTTTCCATATTTTCACAAAATTATAGTCTTGGGTCTGGGTCGTCGTCTGAGAGTTGATGAACCATTTTTAATTTGTATGGATGAATTTTTTTTTTTTCAACACCCTGTGTACTGTACTTCGACTGACTTCACAGGTAGATGCAACGTGAGTTGTTGAAGAAGTAGGATTAACTATTACTTCTGCCAGTATATCAATTTTTTTCTCATCAGAAATTTGTGGTCTGCCAGATCGTTCCGCATCATTAATACTACCCGTTGTTTCAAACTTACGAAGGAGCTCCCTAAAATAAGTCCTCGAAACGGGGCGATCGGGAAACCTCTCATTGAAAATGCGTTCTCTGCATGAATATTTTGTCCAGTTTCACCAAGAATTAGGATCGCTGCTACTTTATCACCTGAAGCACGTACCATTTCGCTTCTTGAAGCACTTAAACGTTCGGCTCACAACAGTTTAACAAATTATTAAAATGTACAAAGATATTAGAAGTACCAAAAGCTGCTAAAACAGTTAAACGTTCGATCAACAATACACAAATTATTAAATGTACAAAAACTTGGACAATTACAAAAACGTCGAATTAAGGAGACTAACAAAAACGTCAGCTTATTTGACAACTATCCAGAGGCGGAGCTTGAATTTGGAATTTTAGTATTAACTGATTTAATTAATCACAGCTTTGCGTTTTTTGAAAGCGAGTTGCCAAAACTGCCATGAACACAAACAAAATTAGTATCATTGAATAGGTTTTTTCGATACCTTTTAAAAGAGGTCTCGCTTGCCGTAGGGTTCCATTTAAAATGATTGGTCACAATGGCCTTGTGACGTCATCTATCATCACTAGTAGGGAAGATTACAACCTTTGATATTCAGTTTCCAAATTTCACTTGTTTATGTATAATCATTCCAAAAATAAGAGGGGGGGGGGAGAGGACTTTTGAGAAGCACTGTATAAATATGATATCTCAAGGCTTACCTAGTGAATCTCACTTGAAAATTTTCCATTGGTTAAAAATGTGGCCTCCACTTTGTTGACAAATTTATATATTTATATAAACTTTCGAAATGATGGTATTTTTGGGTTCTCTAGACCATGATCAGCAAAGATTTATCAACATTTTTTGAAAGTCCTGTTGCGATGACGAGAACAATAGGTAGTATTCTATTGAAATCTACCTAGAATGATACACCGCTATTCGTCATAAGATTAAAATGCCAAATTTATAAGCATTAGCTCTGTTCATAGAGCATCGTTCATAAATGATTTCAAGATATTGAAAAAAAAAGTACACCCATTCCGATAAAAAAATCAAACTTTTTCGCCATCTTGTGTTTCAAAAATGATAAATCCGCACTGATCTTCAATTCACAGTGAATTAGTTTCCCATGAACAAAAAGTTATCAAAATTCGATTACTGGTTTAAAAAATATAAGCAATTAAAAAAATCATGTATTTATTCTCAAAATAAGTTATTCGCGCATGCTCGGTATGAATATTAAAAGGAATCATATGTTGAAAGTTAGGCTAAAGCAATACCTATCGAAACCAAAAAACTGTTTCTTTTAAAAATTTCTATATTCACGAAAAATCGACTTTTGGCCGTTTTTCAGCCAAGCCAGATCACTGTGCGTCGCGCGACGTTCCAAAGATTTGACTACCGTTTTTCTGATTGGCTGTTGAATGGAACGTTTTAATCAGCAACCGATCAGAAAACAGTAAGATAAGTGAGCTTATCGTTCACAGGCAGCTCACAAATTAGCCGATATAGGCGTCGCCAATAGGTTTGGACTTCAGTTAGGAATTTAAGCCAATGGTTAAGGCAATCGATGGAAAAATACTATTCAAACTTTTTTTCATATACTACAAGGACTTTCGTCCATTAACATAAAACTTCAATTGATATCGTTTGCGTAATTATGAAAAAAAAGTACGAAACATGACTTGGTTGAATTCTTTGAAATTGAATAAATTTTTTTATTATTCGGCGTGTCAACACAAATACTATTATATTAACCCTGAGATTCCATGCTTACCACTGTTTTGTTACAGAATTACAGTATAATTTTCAGAATTATTCCTTAATTTTCAAAGAATTCAGTGAGATAATCAGCAATTGTTGATACCCCTGTTGTTGCCAGGAGCAGGTCGGGGCGGATAAATTACCAAGATCTAGCCTATAAAACTTTCATATTTTGTAAGAACTCCTTTTAGGATAAAGTTTTTAAGATTTTTAGTGCAAAGACCAAAATGGCCTCAACAATTTATTCTGTACTGAGTAAGAACACAGGCCTTACACTTCACGCAGATGTTTTTTGTTGCTTCCACAAACGATTTTTGCCTCAGTTATAGCCAATCAGTTGTTTCTACTTTTTCCTTCAGACGTATGGTACTTACAATCCAAAGTAATGCAACTTTAACCCTCTGCAACTTTTAGAAAATAAACAATTAAAACTCTGCGAACTATGTTACATAATTTAAAAATACCTTCGTCAACTCATGGACTTACTTCAACTCAAAACAATTTATTTCGCACCCGTAGAATCATTGGGAAGAGTTAAATATTTTACAGAAGCTATTTTTCAAGATTATGCAAAATAAAATCCAGATGATACCTTATATAAAGGGACCGGAATACTAAATATGTGTCAGATGTATTTCTATAAATATATTGTTATGTTAAGAAGGACTAGTTATATATTTTAAAAATGAAAAATAAATAATTTCTTAAAAAAAACAGAAAAATAATAAATATTTAATTGTTAGTAGTTTATGAGATATTGTTTTTACATTTTTTGAGATTCCATTTACTTTCTGAAGCCTCTGTATAACATTGATGGGTAAATATATGCAAATACTATTATGCAGTAGTTTTCTTTCATTTTCAAAATTGATTCCAGCATATAATTGTTTGAAATACAACAAAAAGTCTAGTTTTACAAAATTATTCGGGATTGAATGTGACCAACAAAATTATAATATTAAAACATACAGTATATGAAATTGCATCTAACTGAAATAGCCAATGGGAGAACAAGAAACTTCTTGATGAAAATAGCCAATCAGGGAACAGAGATGGGTTGATGGAAGATTTGAAATTGTGGAAAAGTAAGAACACAGAAACGTCAAAGATAATTATGATAAAATCTTGTATTTAGTTTATAAGGAATGTGAAATATGTTAGTTGATAAGTTTACTCAAATAACACCAAATTAGTGGAAGTGCGACAGGAAGTGCGCGATTTTTAAAAATTCAAATAGAATGACAAAACAGAAATCGTATCCAGGGAAGGAAAAAACAAAGCGAGAAGAGGAAAAAAGTTTTTGAAAGAAAAAGTTGTTGAAAATTTGAGAGAAAAGAAATTCCGGATTTTTACTGATAACAAGAAAGATTTCTAACAATAACAAATCAATTTAACCTCTGGAAAATTTCGACAAAAAAATTGTTAAGGATGAAAGAAGATTACCTTTTTGTTTTCCACATGAAAACTTATCCAAGCTGATTTCAAGGACTTTGGAGAGTTCCACTGCAATTGAGAGTCCCTGAGAGGAGTAAATGAAGCAGGATTACAGAGAATCACCAGGAAATACATCAGCGACAATCCAACTCCAGGTATAAACTTTTTGAGTGCACATCACAAACTGAATCACTTTGCAAAGTAACTCTTATATCTGAAGAACTTTGTTCAATTTTGGTATTGAAAACAATAAAACAATTTTTCAACTTAAAAGAAAAAGTGAGGTTATATTTATAATATACTCCATTGTTTTTCATTATTTTCTGTGGAAATTTGTCAATTGCTCATAGTTTAAGTTATCTATCGCAGGCCAGGTCAATATAAGTTTTCCTGAATAAAGGAAATAATTGTTTTTGATAATCTCTGGTTTACTTTCCACAATGATATGCTGATCTTTCACCTATAAACACTGAACTGAAATAGTTCTATTGACATCAAGAGAGGCAGAGTGGCTCTGTTGCCAGTACCGATTCCTGAGGCTTAGGCGTTCCAACTGAGTTTAGTCGTGGTAAAAAAGGAAATAAAAAGCAAGGAGAAAAAAGAAATATATGAAATTCTAGAGAATCAATAGGGCAATGGTATATAAGAATAATTTCAAAGGGAATTACAAAGAGTAAAAATAATGAAAATTTTACAAATATTTAGTAAATTTGTTATGGTATTGGGTGGAAGAACTTTGTAAGTAATCTACTTGGTCAAGGATGACCAGACAATTGCCTTAATCAGCCTTGGTTAGTATGAGATTATCGTTGGATATTTTTTCTTTATAAATATATATATATATATTGGACTTCCTTAAAAAACTGGGAATGACTTAGATTACGTTGATATTTTGAAATGGTAAATTGACAAAAATTTCAAATTTTTGGTTTGATTGTATTGTTTGAGGACAAGTTATCGATCAGAACATCTAGTTCGATAGCAAAATAAGTGAGGTCTTTCTCAGCACGGCCTAAATTTAAGGAAAATTTCAGGCCTAGCGAAAGCAGAGCTATCTCGTCATCATCGAAAGAGAAACTTACAAATTTTGTATGTGTTCGTGGAATTTGAATTCAGAAAACTCATCAACTGAAGGTTGAGGGTTTTGTTGGTTTTTCTTTTGAATTAGATCTTGCAACTTCTCACTTACTTCATTGAATTCCAAGTTATTTTGATGTACCACTCGATCTTCAATATCAATAAATACATTTTGAAGTAAATGTGAAGGATAACTAGAGATTAGTTCATCATAGCAAATGTTTAAGTCCATATTGGTGTGATCCAGCTTGTCATAGTGTTTGCAAACTTTTATCTTGATTATTTTCTTCTCTATAGTGTATTTTGTGTGAGGGGATGTATTGGTTGGCATTGTGGTTCTTGCAAATTTAGGAATGACCTTCAGGCAATTGTTTAGAAACCATATATCAATATTTAACAAACTTCTTCTGATTGATAACTTCCTGTAAAGGTCAGCTGGGGCTACAATATTGTAGTCCAAATAAATGTGGAGAGCTGAATACACTTGTGTAGAATTACATGAGAAATTTTTTGTATAAAAAATTTCTCATTTTTCTATTTAATTTTTTATTACGTTTGAAAAACTTACTCACCTACCTCACTTCAACTTTAATATAATTACCCCAAACACGAGTAACTATTGTAAACTATTGAGGAGTTGCCTCGACTGTGTTCCGTCTCCATTATGTTGTAGTGTCATCAGAACTACATATGTGTGCCGAGTTCCAGCAGAATCGGTTCACAGGTGAAAAATCAATCATTTCCTATTTTGCTAACTTTAGGGGTGGCATTTTTTTCAAAGTCAAATAAAACTAACTTCGAGGTATACTCTATAAAAAAATGGTCATCTAAATTGGATAACCCAATAGAAAGTTATGCGTTGTAGGAAATTCAGTGGGTGTACAATCAATCATTCCCTTTTTCTTACACTTAGGGGTGGATTTTATTTTCAAATTCAAGTGAGACCAACATATACCCAATCTAATAAAAATAAAGAATCGTCACAATGCGACTATTCTGTTAAAAGTTATGCTGTTACATAAAAAAAAAAAAAAAGATGCTCTTTTTGAAGTTATACGACTTCTGGAGTATTTTATTACCTACCTAAAGAAACACAATAAAACTACAAAACTAAAGGCATGGATGACAAATGGCCTTCTCATTTCTATATATCATAGGAATAAACTACGACGAAATCTAATGAGTAAGTACTCCGTAGAAAAAAAAATTAATATAAATCTTATAGAAATCTCTTGACCAAACTAATCCGAGAAACCTAAAATAACTTTTGTACCAACAAAATATCAGAGGCAAAAAATGACATGAAGAAAAATATGAACGAAATAACAAATAGTAATAGAAGACAAAAATTAAGTAAATATAACATCGAAGGAGAAAATTGCAACAAAATATCACTAGACGAAGAAAAGGCTAATTACTGCAATAAGTTCTCTGTTGAGATTGGCGAAGATACGGCAAGTAGAATAGAAAATCCCATATCCCCTATTGAAGAAAGCTAGCAAAATATGACCAACTCGATATACCTCCACCCAGTAACAGAAAATGAAGTAATCGGTATTATATATAGTCTTAAAAATAGTACTTCACCTGGACCTGATAAGATCTCTGTAACCCTGATAAAAAAATTACACATCTTTTTAGAACCCATTTGCCATATTCTAAATTTAATATTTACTAGTGGAAAGATACCAAAATCATTCCAAGAATCTATCACGTCACGGATTTTCAAATCTGCTGATAAAAAACTAGTAATGAACTATAGACCCATAACTATCATCAATAACTTCTAAAAAAATTTCGAGAAATGTATCAAGAATAGATTACTTAACTTCTGTGATACTAATAATATTTTCTCCGGGTCACAATACGTTTTTGTAGAAAATAGGTTTACCGAAAAAGCCGTCTTTGAAGTAGTTCAACAAAATCAATGATTTTTTACAGAATCAGGAAATGTATAACAGTATTTTCGGACCTGGCCAAGGCATTTGATATAGTGGATCACAACTCCTCAACACAACGTTTGTCTGACATAGGTATAAGGGGTGTTGCCTTGAACATTTTTAAGGATAACTTGACAAATAAAGCACATACTATCAAAGTGAACAACTCACTCAGTAACCCACTACCAGTCACCAGGGAGATACCACAGGGCACTGTTTCAGGACCTATTCTATTTCTGGTATACATCAACAATATATTCAAGATATCAGAATTCAGTGGCAAAATAACATCATTGCGTACGATACAGCTATAACTTTCGTCAGAAATTCGTGGGAGGAGATTTATCCCAGGATGAAATAAACATCAAAATCATTTTCAATTGGCTTAGTGATAGCCAGGAGAGTTTCAAAGTAAAAAAACAGATATATTGCATACACTTCAATCATTAGAGACAGACCAAATACATTTTTTATTAGAATTCATGAATTATCTTGTACTAACTATCATAACTGCAGCTGACCTGCTATAAATAAAACAGATTCAATAAAGTACTTAGGGGTGATGGTTGACAAATGCCTACGTTGAAATGAACATATTGAATATACTGTGATCAGACTACGTAAATTGATATATAAATTCTATCAACTCAGAAATATACTTACTAAGAAAATGATAATGACAGTGTATAGGGCCTTGGCTTAGTCCATAATACGTTAATACGTAATAATGTGGTGTTGTATTTTCATGTCTTCATTATATAATTTAGGAGTGATCCAGAACACTTTGATAAGAATTTTAATGAAAAAAAGGCGGCGGTATTCTACTCAGACACGTTATATCAGGAAACTGGAATATCAAGTGTAAGCTTTATGCCTATCAATGTTTGCTATGGACTGCCAGCTCCTCAATCACATTTGTACAATATACATATAACACTCGCATATGCATAAGTCAGGCAGTATATTTTCATAGATGCAGGCTTACGCACAATGCTTCACCTACTTCGTTGAGAGGCATAAAAAATAAATCCAAATTCAAAATAGAATAGAGAAATTATTTCAAAAATAATTATGGAATCCTAGAAGCGATACTAGAAAGATGATGATGTATCCATCCTTCAATCTCTGATATTTCTCACTCCTCTCTCTCCTTCACGCTCCCCTCTCCCTCTCTCTCACTCTTCATTAGATAATTAGCTCTAGTCATAATAATAATGATAATATCGTCGTTATTATTTCCCTATGTGTGCTGTTTGATTATATCGATAATGACAAATATGAAATATTAGGAAATAAAGGGCGAAGTTCATTTTCTGCAAATCAGGCACTTGCAGAAAATGTTCTTCCACTCAACCCCATGTGAGGTTAAGAATACTATTCTTATTTGCCGTCTACAATACAAGCATTGCTTAGGTGGCCACAAACTTGATAGTTTGGTAAGTATAAAGTTACTCTACACATGCAATCTGAATATAGGGAAAAAACTTTTCTCACGTGTTTTGCCTTCTGAACACGAATCCGGAAGAAACATGTCTCATACCGTTCCCGAGTTACAGAACTTAAAAAAAATTAATCTCATTTTCAAGCACCGGTTTTTCGCACAAAAATCACTCAAAATGCCACCTTCTTTCTACCAGCATAAACAATACACCCTAAATCACTTATTTTCGGCACAACTTTGACAAAATATCGACGTTTTTATCGAAAAGATCCTCCTTCTTACACAGTTCCAAATGAACAAATTTCACACGATCAAATTTAGTAACTTTGCCTTATTTTTCATGTTGGTAATAAATGAATCACCGCCCACAACAATTGCACACATAAATTGCTCACATTTGAATTCGAAAAGTTGGCGGTGATTCATTTATTACCAAAATGAAAAATAAGGCAAAGTTACTAAATTTCATCTGTCAAAGTGTGAAATTTAACTGTGTAAAAAAGAGGATTTTTTCGATAAAAACGACGATATTTTGTTCAAAGTTGTGCCGAAAATCAGGGTGTATTGTTTATGCTGGTAAAAAGAAGGAGGCATTTCGAGTGATTTTTGTGCGATAAAACGGTGCTTGAAAATGAGGTTATATATTTTTTTTAAGTTTTGTAACTCGAGAGCGGTATGAGACCGCCGCATTTTTCTTCCGGATTCGTGTTCAGGAGGCAAAAACACGTAAGAAAAGTTTTTTCCCTATATTCAGAGGGCATGTGTAGAGTAACTTTATATTTACCAAAGACATATTTCAAATTACTTTTTGTAAACCAATATGTAATTCTGAACAAATAAACTTACTTACTACTAGTTACTTACTCAAACTCTAAAAAATATAATTCTCCAACACATTTTCAAATCAGTAATACAAAAAATCGAAAGTCTGTATATAGACTGAAAATACACCAAATAATAAACTGTTCTCAATTTAGTTCATATTGAGTTCTGTGGAAAACTGTCTACACCCCGAATAATAAACTCCACAGGCAATTAGTTAGTTTCTATTATACTTCTAGATTTTATCTTATTTTATTATTGTTCCCGTCTTGGTTTATAGGTTTAAAAAGAATGTTTTTTTTGTAAAGTTCTGTAGTCAGTCAATTAGAATAGTATTTAATGGGATAATAATTTTATATACTTGTTCACCTTTGTTATTTTATTATTTTTACCTTTTAACCGCCCACAAATCTCTTTACAATATTTTTATTATTATATCCATCATCAAACCACATCGCGGACAGCCAATGGCTCTGCGGTCTTTTCCCCGTGTATTTAATAACAAGTATCTCATATAGTTTTTAATGTAAATTATACACAAATAAATGTCACATAATTTTTATGGTCATAATTATAAATTGTATTATATTCTGGTACATTCTATAAGTTCAGAACCTTCAAGTCCCAAGTTTGAGTTGAAATAATACATTCTGGTAGTTGTGCGAGACGTTCTAAGTAGCAAAGCAGTTATTGTCCTCTTTTCATGATGGCTCATCTCTAATTTTCTTGAAAAAATTGCATATAATCCCTCGATAAAAACACGCACCACTCAACAACAGGAAAATTCAATTATTCTCGATCTAATTCCAGAGCGAGCATTCCATACCGTTGTGATATAAAAAAATAAAACGGTATAACAAGACAATTTCAGAGATGAATGGGAAACATCCGAATCTCTTTCACTTCTTGTGCTGGTTCCCCTTCCACATCACTCGCTATACGGCGGTACGCGCATTCCTCAATCCTCAATGGATGAAGAATATACACAGAGCTGCTAGTCGCATAGTGGCAATGGGCTAGCCGACACTCTGTGTCAGGTCATTCAAAAAAAAAGTCCATTCATCCTAGTTGTGTTATTTACTTCTGGCCTCTGGTCAGCACCTTGCCACTTTGTGATGATCACCATTATTATTATTAGCAGCAGTGCTTGAATGTGTGTGGTGCTTTTATGGAGTGTGTTATTTTTTGGGAACTGACATCTATTGTTTTCAATATTGTCATCCATCGAATGGATCACCATGGAATTACAAAAAATCGCACGAAATGTAAGTACTTCTTGCCGTCGATTGTTCTTTCTGTTGAAATAATGTTTGTGATTTTAAGTGCGCTAGTTTTTTTTGCTCTCAACAAGCTACAATAGTCTTGACTGAAAAATTGGGAACATGATACGTCAAATTTTTCAAATTACACATTAAATATTAAATAATACATTGGACCATTCTTCCAACATTGCAATTCCTCAGTTTCGATGTATCAGGAACAAAAATAGTTTCATGGCAACAATTAAATTTTAACATTTTGACTCTTGTAGAGAATATTATCAATAGTAATATTATGAGTGCAATGGAAATTTTCGATAATTTTTGGGAAATTGGCCCGAATGCATTTTAAGTTGAAAAAGAGCTCGAGTGCAGTTAAAAATGCATGAGTGCTACTTTGTCAAAAATTATAGATATATTTCCATTGCACAAATTGTATTTTCTGATAGAATTTCATGAGTCAAATTTTTTTTTTTGTATACTCTCATCAATTACAATAACTGTCTGTTTAATTGTAGCAATTTTAATAACTGGATATAAATACCTAGGTATAAATTTGTGAAGCTTATTTCAAAATTACAAATATAAAAAATAGTTTCTGTTATTATTCTATTATTTAAAAATTGAGATGTACGCTATTGGGTCATTGACTTGCTTATTTTTTCTCATTACAATGATAGGTACCTATAATAATAGTAAGTTGATATTTTTGGGGCAACCTGTGCAATTATCCGATAATCGTGCACTAGTGCATGATTATCACGTAATCACATTCTGATTTGTTCAAATTACCAATTAAAACATGTCAGTTTATTGTTGGAATGTCAATTTTGACAGATGAATGAAATTCTCATTTTCAATATATTACTGATAGAATCATGACAAATTACAAAAATTTATTATAAACAATAATCTACCAAGAAAGAATGAAAATATGAAAAAAACTTGAATATAAAATCATATCTGTTCTCTTATATCATCACAAGTTATTTCCAGAACTCTTTCGAAGTAACGAATACTTTGAAAATGTTCCCAAAATATTCCTAACCACGTACGAAAATTTCACACCAAAATTATGAACGACGAAGAAACCTGTAATTTTGAATTGAAATCAAAACTGTAGAAAAGGCAATGTTGATTTTAATTATCATTCAAACAGTTCTGTCACATTTGATTTTTGTAGTCGACGCGAACATAGGTTTCAAGTAGTTTCGTTTTGCCAAAGATCACCAACTTTTCGAAGTGGAAATCCAACTTTTAATACAGATGAAACCTTAAAATAAATGGACATACCAGTTGTAGATAAATGAAATGAATTATACATTATAAAATAATATGAATGTCATAAAGTCATACTTTTGTAATGTCAAAAATTCCAGTGAAAGGAATATCGATATTTTTTTGTTGCCATAGTAATGTTCCAAAATCAATGTTTCGATATAAGTACTTTCAATATATTAGTTATAAAAACAGGTATATTTGAAGTATATCTTGTAACTAGTTATCTATATCCTTATATCTTCATTTTTCCTGCATCATTGTTTTTTGCATATTGCCATTAACTCGTCCCTTCAGAACTCAAAGAAACGACACAACATGGTTTATTAATCATGTTTCTGGTTTATCTGAATATTTTTGACATTTTGGTTCCGTCATTAGTTCCAAGGAATATATGTAAAGTATTTCAACAAAATTAATATGTTTAAAAATTGGCGCTACTCTAATATTTTTTGCAGTATCACAATATGTCTTCCAGAAGTATATAGTTAGTTATTCTCTTGATCTCCTAATATCTAATGGAAATATTAACATACTTTCCATTTTATAATCAACAGGAAGAACATAATTAAATGAATACTTATAGTCCCGAAAAATACGAGAAAATAAAATCACAATATCAAATAATAATTTATTTTTGCTTGTTCTATCAATACAAGATTTTTCGGTATATAATTGAATAATTTGATATTGCTATGAATAGAAACTTCCAATACGGAAGAACGAATTCGTTTTTTAATTCATGATTGATGTAAGATTGGGAGCGAAAATGCACTGTGGTTTAATCTGCAGACAACTTTTCCTTGTGATAAATATTTTCACTTCATCAACAATGCATTAAATGCACTTCTTCTGTTCGCGATCACTTTTGTTTCCTTCAGTTTTTTAATCCAATAAACACGAGTCTATAAAATAAGCCACGTTCAAACATCAAAGCCAAGAATCTGATTATGAGAAGCCGAGTACAATTTTGTAAATGAGACCAAAAATAGTATTGTAAGAGAAACTGAAATATGAAGGACAATTTCAAACTGAAACTTTACTAGAAAAATCGAATTAAACGGTTTTCTTCACATAAAGGATTCAATATAAAATTGAACCAGAAAATGGTAGATCTCAGGTGAAAAACAACTACTTTCCTGGCAAATACCACGCAGAACGTTGAATGATATTCACCTGAAAATCCATGCATACTTCCATATAATATCAATGGACATTGAATGCAAATGTTTCTTTCTGATAAGCTCGATTCAGGTGAATATCATTCAACGTTCTGCGTGGTATTTGCCAGGAAAGTAGTTGTTTTTCACCTGAGATCTACCATTTTCTGGTTCAATTTTATATTGAATCCTTTATGTGAGGAAAACCGTTTAATTCGATTTTTCTATTCATTCCACTTCACATGGCACTTATCTTTCACTATATGCTAGACGGGCTTGCCACTCCTACTGAGAAGGAATCTTTTATTTAGAAACCTATCGAGGTGGGAGATTTTCGGAGTGTTTCTTTCTGTCACTAGGTACCGCCAGTTAAAGTTTATCTTTTCCGGCGTACCTATAGGTGTTACAAGATCGATGATGGTTTGTTTACGTTGTGTCTCACTTCAGCCAGAGTTCTTTGGACCTTTGGCTGGTGACTACTCCGTACTGATGAGGGCCAAGAAGCCTGAAACCGGTATGCGGATTGTTAGGTGAACACGACATAAATTGAACATAATCGAGCTTATCAGAAAGAAACATTTGCATTCAATGTCCATTGATATTATATGGAAGTATGCATGGATTTTCAGGTGAATATCATTCAACGTTCTGCGTGGTATTTGCCAGGAAAGTAGTTGTTTTTCACCTGAGATCTACCATTTTCTGGTTCAATTTTATATTGAATCCTTTATGTGAAGAAAACCGTTTAATTCGATTTTTCTATTCATTCCACTTCACATGGCACTTATCTTCACTATATGCTAGACGGGCTTGCCACTCCTACTGAGAAGGAATCTTTTATTTAGAAACCTATCGAGGTGGGAGATTTTCGGAGTGTTTCTTTCTGTCACTAGGTACCGCCAGTTAAAGTTTATTTTCCGGCGTACCTATAGGTGTTACAAGATCGATGATGGTTTGTTTACGTTGTGTCTCACTTCAGCCAGAGTTCTTTGGACCTTTGGCTGGTGACTACTCCGTACTGATGAGGGCCAAGAAGCCTGAAACCGGTATGCGGATTGTTAGGTGAACACGACATAAATTGAACATAATCGAGCTTATCAGAAAGAAACATTTGCATTCAATGTCCATTGATATTATATGGAAGTATGCATGGATTTTCAGGTGAATATCATTCAACGTTCTGCGTGGTATTTGCCAGGAAAGTAGTTGTTTTTCACCTGAGATCTACCATTTTCTGGTTCAATTTTATATTGAATCCTTTATGTGAAGAAACCGTTTAATTCGATTTTTCTATTCATTCCACTTCACATGGCACTTATCTTCACTATATGCTAGACGGGCTTGCCACTCCTACTGAGAAGGAATCTTTTATTTAGAAACCTATCGAGGTGGGAGATTTTCGGAGTGTTTCTTTCTGTCACTAGGTACCGCCAGTTAAAGTTTATCTTTTCCGGCGTACCTATAGGTGTTACAAGATCGATGATGGTTTGTTTACGTTGTGTCTCACTTCAGCCAGAGTTCTTTGGACCTTTGGCTGGTGACTACTCCGTACTGATGAGGGCCAAGAAGCCTGAAACCGGTATGTGGATTGTTAGGTGAACACGACATAAATTGAACATAATCGAGCTTATCAGAAAGAAACATTTGCATTCAATGTCCATTGATATTATATGGAAGTATGCATGGATTTTCAGGTGAATATCATTCAACGTTCTGCGTGGTATTTGCCAGGAAAGTAGTTGTTTTTCACCTGGGATCTACCATTTTCTGGTTCAATTTTATATTGAATCCTTTATGTGAAGAAAACCGTTTAATTCGATTTTTCTATTCATTCCACTTCACATGGCACTTATCTTTCACTGAAACTTTACTGTTTTGCATTTGAAATTATTTCCAAACAAAGAATTTAAGTAATAGTCATTATTATTGTTTGTATTATTTCTGCAATTATCAGTCGAGTAGGGGAATAAGGAGAAATTCTGAGGGGCAAAAATGGTGAATATTATCAAAACACAAGCTATTTCTTCATCAATATTATCACTCATCATCATCAATATCATCCCTCTAAGAAAGTCAGCAGGGCATGCCCAAACCTCCTTGACATTTCAAATGTATCCTATAGTTAGTAATAAGATATCGTATGGATGTGGAATCGTCAACATAAAATATTGACTCAGAAAAAAAAACGAAATAAAACTTCGAAATATCAAAACAAGAAACCATCCTTCAAATCGAGGAAATATTAGGACAGAATAATAAAATAAGGTTACATAGGGGCATAAGAAGGCCAAACCTCAGAGAGAAATTTCAAATAAAATTTACATAATTATGGACATGGAGTAGAGAAGTCGATAATTAGGGCAGATTTGTTATTCTTTTTACCAATGTTTTCACCAGTAAATAGAAAATGAACTTTTATGCGTTTTATCGCCTCATAAGTCTATCGTCTACAGACTATTTCCCTCGTAATTTTCAACCAAACAAATTTCACAGAGAGAACCAATCACTTCAGTTTTATAGTAATCATCATCTTCTCGCTATTTCATACTGATGAATGCACAGTATTCCTTCCTTATTCCTTCGAGGAAACAGGAAAGGCAAAATTGATTAAATAAGGAATTTTGAGCTCTCTACTCTGATTCGGTATTGGAATTCAAATAGGCAATGAATGATTGAATTGAATTGTTTTTTTTGTCAAAATGCATATACATTCTAGGTGTTTGGGTAAAAAATTTCTAGAAAAAATGCTTTCTAGAAAATTTGAAAAAAATCCCTGTAGCACCTATGATATTACTCTTGAAAAAACTTGATGAAATACTCGTAGCTTCAGCCGTCTTTCTCTTCCAACCTCAATATATTTGATTCCTTATAGTTGACCTTAGGTCATGAGAAGGTAGTAAGGACCACTATGAAGGTAAATTTACTTATTTTTCCTTCGAGCTAGTAGTCGTTTTCAATTTGCCTGCTTTGCCAGGTCCTGGAGTCGGCCCTGGTGCTCAGATATCAAAACCATGTCCGAGATAGTCAAAAACCACATTAGTGATGATTATTAACGATTTTGCCCATAATTATATTTCCCTTTGTTCAAACTCGAGTATACAAAGTCCAAATCACAGGGCACCATCTGACCTAGATACTCCCATAAGGGTAACAGACCTTGAATAGAATGAAGTTAATGCCCGCCGATTTCGGACAAACATAATTCATTATCAAATAATTGCCTTTTATTTTCTTCGAATCTGGTTAATTATTAAGTATATTCTGTGGTTATTCGAAGGGTGTGAAGTGAAATATAAATAATAATTTCCGAAATTATACGCGTATCAAAATAATTACGTAACGTGGGAAGGGACGGAGTTAGTGCGGAAGTATTGTTACGAAACACATCACTCAGAATTTATGAGAACAGTATACATTTTGTAATTCTGATGTAAATCTCTTCAAAATTGAGACGTCAAACAATCGAGAAGAGATTATGTTATAGTTTTTCCAAAGCTAGTTGTAATGGTGAAATGGAGATTTATGAAAAAAATCGATTTCAAGAAAGTACAGTACCTATACATTTTAATAAAACTGTGAAGCAAAGTTGATATTCAAATGACATCTCACTAGTCAAACAGACTTTCATATCCCGAACGTAAAAGTGAATCACATCCTGCAATTATTCTAAAAATTCCAATGACTAATTTGGTAAAGAAAATTTGGAAAAAATAAAAACTTACCAGCGTGAAAATGTTACATAAAAAAACAGCAAATACATACATAATTTCAAAACATATTAAAAAAGATTAAATATTAAGGCAGTTATTGGCACATGATGTTAGGAGTCGTCTATTTTGAAGACATCGAAAGAAATTGAAAACCAGAGAAACCACTTGACACAGTTTCGATCTAGGATATGTTATATTTTTTCCCGACTGGAAAAATATTGCTCAATAGCCTTTTTTTTTAATATATACGGATTGTCAGGGGAGTCGGTCCTTATTGTCCATTTTCACTAAGTAGCTAGAAATTACGCTTAAATTAGACATCGTCCGATCAGTTATTCATACATGCCTGTTGATTATTAATGTCGACTATTTCTAGAAAATTCCTTTTTTCTTCATTTCTTTCTGTGGCAAAAATTTTTAGACTATTAAAGTTACCAGAATGATTAAATTTTATAGTGTACTCAGCAAGTGCACATCTATTGAGGTTGCAGTCACTTTTATGAGAGGTAATACGTCCTGATAAATTCCTGCTTGTTTGGCCAGTTTAAGCAAGGTATACTATAAATTACATGTGAGGATTCTTGAATTCCTTTTGTCAATTTTGTCAAACGATACGACCTTTTGATTTCAGAACCCAAAGATAAAAGTTGAAGAAGTGTTATATTACTTTAATAGCTCTGATATCATTCACAGTTCAACTTGGAATTAGAAGGAATAAAAATTCCTTTTCAAGACATGAATTTTTAGAGGATAAGATAACATCCTAGTACAAAAGGTTCCTCCCATATGAAAACGAATATTATCTCAAACCTAAATGATAGAGAAAAAATATTCTCAAAGAAAACTCATATCCTAACAAATTAATGTATAAGATTTTGTTCAACTCCCAACAGAGAACAAACTTGAATAATCCTCAACATCAAAACAATGATGATGGTCCTTTTAATGAGATTAATAATAACGATGACAGGGTCGCCATACCTGATCAAAAAAGCAATTTGATATAGAACATTCCTATACATAAAAAAACTCACTTCCAAACTAATAAATATTTTTAAACCTGAAAATCTACAAATAGACAAAAAAAACATTTAAACAGTATTCACCTTATTTACAAAAACAAAATCCCCCATTAAAATTTCAGAATGCTCACATGTAATTTATAGTATTCCTTGCTTAAACTGTGATAAAATATACATAGGCCAAACAAGCAAGAATTTACCAGGACGTACTACCTCTCATAAAAGTGAATGCAACCTAAATAGCTGTGCACTTGCTGAGCAGCCTATAAAACTCAATCATTCTGGTAACTCTTACAGTTTTTGAAATAGAAAGAAATGAAGAAATGAAATAATTAATAAAAAAACCTTTTTAAAAACAAGCTTTTATTCAAATACCCTAAAAAGTACAAAATAATTGCTTTGGATGTGTGACGTAGGTTATTCCGTGAGTTATAGATTCAAGAGCTTGTCGCGCAAAGTTTTCATTTCGAATACAGATGCGACAAGCTTTTGAATCTATAACTCACGGAATAACCTACGTCACACATCCAAAGCAATTATTTTGTACTTTTTAGGGTATTTGAATAAAAGCTTGTTTTAAAAAGGTTTTTATTAATTATTTTATTTTGTGCTTTTAGTAAGTACCCCTAACCCACATACCAATTTTGAATCAAATCGGACGATAATTACAAAACTCGTTTGCCATCTTGGAGCCGCCATCTTGAATTTGTGAATCATAATCTCCGACCTCGAAAACCCCACATACCAATTTTGAATAGAATCGGACCATAATCACAGAAATCGTCGGACATATTGAAGCCGCCATTTCGATTTTATGAATTTTGTCAGAAAATTTATAATATTTGACCCCGAAAACCTCCACATACCAATTTTGAATCGAATCGGACCATAAATACAAATCTCGTCCGCCATCTTGGAGCCGCCATTTTGTTTTTTTCTCTCTAACAAATGCATCATGCATTGTCATGGAAACTATGAACACCTGCCAAATTTCATGTTAATCGAACAACTAGAAGTGGGTCAAATTTAACTTGCAAGATTTGATGACAAACATCGGGACAGGTGAAACTGAATAAAAGCTTGTAAAAAGGAATTTTCTTGAAATGGTCCACATTAATAAACAATATGTATGAATAAACGATCGGACATTTCTAATTGAAGCGTAATTTATAGCTACTCATTAAAAATGGACAATAAGGACCAATCCCTCTGACAATCCGTATATTTTTTTATTTTGAAAAAAAGGCTTTTGAGCAATTTTTTCCAGTCGGGAAAAAATATAACATATAATAGATCGAAACTGTGTCAAAAGGTTTTCAATTTCTTTCGATGTCATCATTCAGAATAGACGTTTCCTAACATCATGTACCAATAACTGTGTTACTATTTAATCTTTTTTAATATGTTTTATTATTATGTGTATTTGCTGTTTTTTTATGTAAAATTCTCACGATGCTAAGTTTTTATTTTTTCCAAATTTTCCTTCCCAAATTAATACTGGGAGTTTTTAGATGTCTTGATAATGAAATAAAACTTGACAAACAACAAAGAGTATTATTACACTGACAACCTCAAGAGGGAGATACAATTTGGTTTTTCTCCTCCATTTCTCCATTTCTCTTATTATATATATATATATATATATATATATATATATATATATATATGTATAGGTATATATATAAATATTAGTACCATTCTATACTGCATCAAATGGGCTTTTTGCTGCAAGCATGATACAAAGTATCAAGGATCAATTAAAATGATGTATGATGGAAATATTGTGTCAAAATTGGCCAAACTTTTTTTATAACAGCATATTACCCCAAGTTCAACAACCGGTTACAGTCCAAATAATTTATTGATGGGGAGACAATTATTTACTAGACTAGATAATCCCATCCTAATTCCTCAGTTAATACTGAAATAAAAACTTTTTAACAAAAAATTAAACCGACGAAATACGGAACTGAAAAGTAAAAATAAAATAAACCTTCTTAGTCTCAATAACTAAGCTCCTAAACTAATGTAAGTAACTAATTTTGAGTCGGCGCCAAACAAACAAGCAAATGAATTAGGTAAGGCGTAAAATGATGGCATCGAGTTGGGCGGTGACATTCTGATAATTTTTTTGAAGTAATTTAATGATCTTTGTTGATTGTTTGTTTGGCGCCGACTCAAAATTAGTTACTTACATTAGTTTAGGAGCTTAGTTATTGAGACTGAGAAGGTTTGTTTTATTTCTTACTTTTCAGTTCCGTATTTCGTCGGATTAATTTTTTGTTGAGAAGTTTTTATTTTTCAATTTTTTGTAGCTGAAATCTACTAATTACTAACTGCTTGTTTTTTTATTACTTCCGAAATACTTTCTTACTCACCTTACACTATTACCAGTTAAATAATATGATTATCTACTTTTACTATTTGTTGTTATATAAAATATTTTTGTTTTCTGGTTAGTTTATTTCATTTTTTTCCTCTTATAGAATATATTGATTGTAATAATGACACTAGCGATCTGTCATTGTCAACTACATATGTGTGCCAATGTTCACAAGTGAAAAATCTATTATCCCCTATTTTTCTACCCGTAAGGGTGGATAATTCCATCGAAATCCAAATATGATCAACTATGAGGTATACCCTATCTGATAAAAGGAGAATCATCCAAATCGAAAATCCCAGTACGAAGTTATAGCTGATAGAATCGGTTAACGGACCAGAATTCAGGGGGTGAGTGAGCAATATCCTTCATTTTGCTACCCTTAGGGGTGGATTTAATCTCTTAAATACAAGTGGGACCAACTTCGAAGTACACCCTATCTACTGTAAAAAGTTATGCGTGAACATACATAAGAAAAATAAAAAAAAATATACGCGTCGACTAGAGAACCTCCTCCTTTTTGGTTTCGTCGGTTAGAAATAAAAATATATTTGATGGTTGGAGAAAATTTCAAATTGGAGATCGTGTGTTTGCAAGATATAGTGATTTTGGACCAAAATGAAATCAAGCTATTATTCAAACGCCTATTGGCCAAGTATCATACATGTTGAAAACGATAGAGGGCCAAGAGATACCTCGACATATCGATCAGTTAAGAAGTCGTGAGTGAGAGGAGCCTAGTGATTCAGAATCGGCGATTGAGTTACCAGATATATCAGAAATTCATTTTGTCAGACCGTCTAAAACGAAAGGTCGCCCGGTATATTTGGCTGACTTAAAATAATCTGTATGTTGTTTTTTTTTGTAAGAATATCTTGTTATAGCTTAGACTTTATGTCAGATACTTTCGTTGATATTGATATATAAAATACTGCAAGGAAAAACCTTTCTAATGTGTCTCTTTCTAAGACATAATAGTTACTGAAAATACTCACGACTTATAAAAAGCCCCAGTTGAGGCACTCTGCTCTCTCTGGGTATATCGATCGTTGTAAACAATTACCAGACCAAACATCGCGGCAATAAATAATGTTAATGTAGATTCTCCTATTGGTGCCTCTCTTCGCCTTCACAGGCAGACTCGCAACCCTGCCAACACTTGGTTAATGACATTTCGTTTGAAAATATCTGTATGAAATCACAACTTGAGAAATGGCAATGGTGAGCATGATTCCAGAATATAAGCTTTTTTTTCGGGTTAATGCACATTATAATACAGTATTGCATCACTGTTTGAGGTAAATAATTCTTTACGTAATCTCCAAGCTAAACAGGACACTAATCAAAATAATATTAAAAAACACAGGTTATTCTCAAGTGAACAGCTTTATAAAGAAACAAATCTTCTTAATGTAAGAAGTCTATACGGATTCCATTGTCAGATACTGTTGTGATAAAAAAAAAATCTGAAACACTAGATTCACAGAAAACCTAGGTCTGAACCTACCCTTATATAAAAAACACCACTCCCAAAGATGTGTCTTCTTTTTTTGGCCAAAGCTCTTCAATATGATACCATCTCACCTAGAAAGTATTAATAAGAAAGGTAAATATAAAACAAGTTGGAAATATTTCATCAGCCAGAATCAAAATTTCATGTATAAGACAAAATCTAATCGATAGTATAAGATGATAAAAATATTTCCTTCTGGTTATTCTAGATTCTCGATTTACTACAACACTCACTACTGTTTTAACGTTACCAAAACACACATCTCTCTCTCGCTTCAAAGTGGTTAAAAAATAATTTATGAATTTTGTGAAAATAGATGTAAGTGTTCTTCTCCTGAATGAAGTTAAATAATATTGGATTAGGATGAAAATTCGTTCGTAAGAACTATAAAACCTATATATTTTCTACATAATATTTTTGTCAATTTCCGCTTCTTGCAGGAGATATTTAGTATTTTTCATGTAGTTTCCTCTTCTGTAATTTGAATATAGAATGGTTGATTTGTTTACCATTATGCGAAATTGAATTATTATTGCCATGCACTAAGGGGTTGTATAAATGACCGAGGTGATGAAACAATAAACACGATCCCTATTATTATTATGTATTGTATTATATTATTCTAATTGTACTCAAAAATTGTCATCAGTAATTATCATAATCTAAGCCACTCAATAATTAATTGGAAATTAATATTCAAATACAAGATTGCCTTTTAGGAAGAAATAGAAATAGAAATACTTCGTATTGGTCTCGTCGTCACAATACTTTCTATATATCTTCACCGATCATGGTCCCCAGACCCCAAAAATACCATCAGTTCAATTGTTCATATATATATATATATATATATATTTTTGGCGTTTTCTTGGGTTTCAGATCCGATTATATTAAAATGAGACGAAAATTACATTTATTTAGACGTTTCGCCCTCGTTCGGGGGCATCTTCAGTAAAATTTATTAATATAATATATAAATTTTACTGAAGATGCCCCCGAACGAGGGCGAAACGTCTAAATAAATGTAATTTCGTCTCATTTTAATACAATCGAATCTGAAACCCAAGAAAACTCCAAAAATACAATCACCAAGATTCAGGAACCCACTATACCCAAAATATATATATATATATATATATATATATATATATATATATATATATCACAGGAAAAAAATTATATGAACAAAAAAACTGATGTCAATCACCTAAGCGGAATTTATTCCTTCTCACTGGCAATGGAAAATACAGACTTTTCTTCAAATCAATCTGATCTCAATACTACTTATTAATATATCACCTAGTTGGCCCTACCTTCAGTTGGAACTAACAATAAAAGTTACTATAATACTCTGGCCAATCATGGCAAACCATTTCATATCAGTTGGTACTACCCTCAGTTGGTACCACTGGTTGTCAAAGCATATGACAAGTTGAACAAATTTTCCCACACTTTATAACCTATTGTACTTTTTCAAGACACACATGTTTCTGTACTTTATATTTCAATTATTAACGTTTGCAATGAAATTTTTAATGTGTTAGAAGTAGTTGACAATTTATAATGTGTTTCCAACTTCAAATTCAGAACTTATATTTCACCGTACGTCACATGAAGAACATTCATAAACAACATAGAAACTAATCTCAACAAAGCTGTAAGTTTATCATTACCTTGAGGTCCAATGGACACACTTATTGTTAATTTCTTCAATGTAGTATCCCCGAAGATGGAAATAAAACATTCCGAAAGCTTGGACAAACTTTAAAGAGTACACTTTTTCTTTTGCTGCACACCCCAATATTTAAGCCTCACACCTAACTAGTCAGCAACGACTACCCTCTCACTATATATATATATATATATATATATATATATATATATATATGTAATTCTCAATCTTTCATTCTTATACCAATATTGACAAACTATAGAAACTATAGGTCTTTCGATGGAGCATAATTCTTTTTTATTTTTTCTGTAAGGTGTACACACAAATAATTGCTATAAACTACCATTCATGAGAATTAATAATTTTTGTTCACCCTGTATGTTCATTTCATTTGAAATTTATACGCTCGAGTCAAACAGATACTATTTGAGTTTTATTTCGCCACAATATCATTTTATTTTGAATTTCTGGATTTCAAAGTAAAATATTAGATATTATTTTTCTAAGTGATTGAAACCCAAGTAAGTATTGTCTATATCATTGTGTGCTGGTTTTATTTTTATTTGAGTTCAATTTTCGTAGAAATATTAGGAATAATTAATGGAGATTTGGATCATTCACAAACATTTGAGTGAAAAGTTCAAGGTTTATACAAAAATTGAATTTCTGCTTTTTTTCAAGCCAGATTAAAAAATAGAAATGCTGTTTGTGTTCTCCAGTGAATAAATGTTCTTATTTTTTGCGACACATGATTCGTTAGAGATGTGAAGGAACACATGATTCGTTAGAGATGTGAATGAAATAACCTTTTCAGTTTAGACAAACCCTATTTGATAAAACTCAAGAGTAATAATTAATATTATCAAGAATAATCAATAAAATTAATTCATTGTGGATTTTTTATCTTTATATGATAATAAAAAAAACGTTGGCAATTGGAATCACGAAATATAAATATTCAGTGCAAAACACTACGCCTATTTCAGCCCATCATTATATTCAAATCACAGACAGAGTTTTATCTACATGGCGTTAAACTTTGCTCAAGATTTTCATTGTGCTGGCTTGTAGAAACATAAAAAAGCTCAGAGGCCATCGTAGGATAAATAGAAGGCGCACATTCTTCCTTACATTTTACAGCCTGTTTGGACTTCTCGGAAAAGATACCTGAGATAAGCCGAAGGGAGTGACTACCGGCCCGTACGTTCTGTCTCAAAACAATGAGCAATATTAAGTCCTTTCGTTAACATGAACTTGAATTTGTTAATACCAGATGTGAAATAATCTATAATTGATGAATTAGCTCTGAGCACCATCGTTTAAGGGTGCTTATGTTTAATGGAAACAATAACCATTGTAAATAGATTTTTCGGAAGAAAAAATATCAGCTGAGAAATTCAAGTAAGTCTTTTCGAAATCAGAATACTAATCGATTGAGTTAATTTTCACAACCGACTTTTTTTTGCAACAAATGCCCACCAACTTTGAAATATCATTCCTTGATTAGATTTTTTTTCAGGTCTGCCCAATAAAAATTCCTTGGAATTGGACTCTTGTTTCGAGAAGATGAAGAATCCATGTTTACCTCGCAAGGGAACTCAAAAAGTACATTTTGACGTTTTCCCAATCAATCCTTTTAACATATCTCTCATATTTCCCTAATTCTGTGTACAATGCAAAAGAGATATAACATTTTTTTCTATCCTGATGCAAAAAAGGACTATAAATGGCCTCAACCCGTTATCTGCATGTCAGCCTATCTGATTATCACAACACAACCTTCCAAAATCTGAATCTAGAAAATTGGAATTGTCCCAAAACTACTTAGGAAATGAAAATAATATGTTGTTTTGGAATGTGGTTGGCAAATTGGCCTACCAAATTAATATATGTCGACTTGTGGCTTCTCAAATGAAACGTCCAACTAACATTCAGTAGTTAGTCAAGTTGCTTGTCATGAATCCAGAGACGAATTGAAATTCCTTCGGCTTTATCGGAGCTCAGGAACTCTTGAATGAATTGAATGACATAGATATTCAAGTAAATTTCTAACAAACTCATTGATTTCATCAATATCAAAATCTTCATGCCTACTTTGCAAGTGCTAGGAAGACGGCAAATGTTGAAAGTTACCAAAAAATTAAAAAACGTCCCGGAAAAGATTATGGTTGGATTCAATGGCAATGGCAAGACATTCAACTATTTTGCTCAAGAGATTGACTAGGCTTATTTTTGGGTACTAGGTAGAACAAATACTTTTGACAGATGTGCGATTTTTGACCTAATTCATATCGGTTCGGTATGTGGTACTATGTATGTACTAAAGTTTCTAATGAAGTGTAAAACAGACTTTGCTTTCAATGCTCTGTCCACCAAATTCTAAAAGCAACAACTTATCAAGGCAGGTCTTCTCCAAGACGAAAAATAGGGGTCAATACAAGAAATCATGTCTTGGTGCATCCCTATTTCCGAAAAAGCTAATTAACCGTGCAACAAAAAAAGTATAACAATTTTGATCTATGCGTTATGGAAATAAAGTTGATTCTAGCAGAATTCAAGGAACAAAAAAACTGTCAAGAACTCAGGATCTTCTGATCTAAAGTAAAAGAGAAAATGAATCAAGAGAACAAACCGAAAAATAAATGAATTGAGCAAGACAACAAGGCCATAGTTCAAAAGAGTCAGGATATATTTGTACTCAATATTGGTAGAAAACACTGATTTTCCGAAGAGCTTTGAGTAACAATCTATAATATAAACTGTGGTTGTTTCGGTAAACTTTTCAACATTCTCCCAACGATGCCATGCTTTCTAATTCTTTTTCAAAATCAGTAGTATTCCCTCAGTCTGTTGGAAGATAGCGCCTTTTTATTTCACTCCGCAACTCCATTACCACATCAAAGGAAAGGAGATTAATAGACGGAAAATAATTACGCGAAGGGTTATTAGAAGCACCTCATTTGCCGACTTGCAGTACCGTTATCCGCGTTAGACTAGACACAGAGATACAACACTGGATATTACACTACTTAAACTGATAGTTATAATTGCTAATTTTTACGAAATTGCACGGTAACGCGTCTGGAACGTCTGCAGACGAAGCGTAGCCGTCGCTCCCGACTAGGCGATGAACATGTACCGTTTTTAATGACACCTCTCCTAATGAGCTCTTATAACTTGGTTGTACTGCTTGTAATGAGGGTATTTATCCAAAGGCATGTTCAAAAGTCCTTTCTTCGAATATTAATCACCGCTCAATTATTTATTGGTGCTCGCTGACAAAAGTATCTGTAAAATTATTTTTCAAACGCTTTCAAGAAGTTTCTAAAACGATTTTCCTTCTGCAAGTACGTTATGAAATCTGGGGGAGTAGTAGTTAGTAGCAGTATGTGATTTCGAAAGTCTTATGTAAATTGTTTGAAAAGTTTGGCGAACACGGGTGAGGTATTCTAAAGGCTTTCTTTCCTCTAGCTACTGAAAATAACAGAAAAGTGAAATGAGAATTGCATAGGATACGTTGGAATGTATATGGCCATGGGAGTCAGAAAGGCAGATTCCGCAATCTCTTAATGAATTCCGAAATTTTTATCTATCACCCTGACATATTATATGTCAGTTTTTTTTTTGTATCAAAATCGTTTCCAGATTCAAGTGTATACATCTTAGAGAAAACGTTGGATAAAAGTTGTGGAGCTCATGCAGCTCTAGCAAAAGACCTATATTGGTAGGAGAATGAGAGATTGAAGATTTCTTTCAATCTTTTTTTGTGTCAAATTTTGTTCCATTCGGTTGAAAAATGTGGCCTCCACATTGTTGAGACATATATATATATATATATATATATACAAAATATATATATATATATATATGTGGTTAGACGACTGTCTAAGTTGAAGAAGAATCCTTTTTAAATTTGGGTATGCAGTCAACAAGGGTATGGAAATTAAAGTGAACTCTTTTTTCTATTCAAGCTTTCGAGTCATTCATTGTCTCTTCATCAGGAACTCTACAATGAATTGAAATTGAACATTATTAGATTTGAAAACTAAATAGGCATGTGTGTACTTACGAAAGTGAGGTTAAACCCTTTCACTTGCAGCAATTTATAAAATAACATGTCACAACAGACAACAGTCTTGGTATAGTCATATTTAGTTGAAATTCTGATCAAAATTGATCATGATTACTTAAACATAAGTGTGAAAACATTTTAAAATTCCAAATGGGCTCTTACGGAGGTCATGTTGGATTCAAGAAAAAGTGGTGACAGATGACAGACAATTGAAGTATAAATGAAGTTAAAATGAAGTTGACAATTGACAAGTATGAAAAATAGATATTAGACCTGTTGCCAACATACAATGAGGTGAAAAATAATATCACCAACCCATAAAGGGTACCAACTTAATGTTAATTGAAACATATGAGACATTATGAGACGTTGAACATTATGAGACATACCATAATCGTTTCAATTAACATTAAGTTGGTACCCTTTATGGGTTGGTGATATTATTTTTCACCTCATTGTATGTTGGCAACAGGTCTGAAATCTATTTTTCATACTTGTCAATTGTCAACTTCATTTTAACTTCATTTATACTCCAATTGTCAGTGTTTCACCTTTTTAATCCAACCCCCCTTTAAATTTTAAAATCAATTTTGATCAAAGTTTTAACTATATATGACTATACCAAGAGTGTTGTCTGTTGTGACATTTTATTTTACAAATTGCTGCAAGTGAAAGGGTTTAACCTCACTTTCGTAAGTACACACATGCCTATTTAGTTTTCAAATCTAATAATGTTCAATTTCAATTCATTGTAGAGTTCCTGATGAAGAGACAATAAATGACTCGAAAGCTTGAATAGAAAAAAGAGTTCACTTTAATTTCCATACCCTTGTTGACTGCATACCCGAATTCAAAAAGGATTCTTATATATATATATATATATATATATATATATATATATATATATATATATATATATATATATATATATATATATATATATATATATATTATATATATATATATATATATACATATATATATACATATATTGTTATGATGCGTTGATTGCGGTTCGTTTTTTATTTTATTTTATATTTGTTTATTTACTTTCCAAAACCAGACATCATGACAAAAATATATAATTTTTTTGTTTTACTAATATTTTGTTTTGTTTTACTTCGTTTTACTATTATTTTTACTATTTCAAATCTTTTAGGCTAGTTCCCTATTTGAAGATTTATTTAATACGTATTGATAAATAAATACCCTTATAAATATTCAATATCTCCGGCTATGCCGTCACCTCAGCTAACTCAATCGGTACGCCTATGGAATCTCAGAAGTCGGTTCTACTGTGGAGCCCTCTAGTAGTTCTTGTTGTCAAATTCAGAAAAAAGCAATTCATTGTCGCTCAAACATTGAAAATAATGCAGAGATTCATCAAAATAATAATTTCCTTTATTCAGGAAAAATTTACTACTACCTAGTCTGCGATAAATAACATAATTAGTGCTTCATAGAGAATATATACAGCAAATGTGAAATTATGGGAGAATAAAGTGAAATTTAACCTAGTTTTATAGGTTATGTGGTCAATATGGTAATTTGTGAAAAGTTCTATCAGAATTCTTTAAAAGTTCAGTTTTTAAATGCACTGTGGTAACTTTTATGGTTTCAAAAAATACCTAGGACTTGTAACGAGAACGTTCAGTGTTTCGGTTTTTCTCCGGTTCCTGGAAATTGCTGCTACTTTTGTCCACTGTGCCTTCGCCTCGTCTTGGTAAATCTCCAATGAAAATAGGTAAGCTTAACTCTGCATCTGGGATCTTTCATCTGCTATTGTTCTCTATATTATTTCCCATGTTTTTCTAATACAAATTGATGATTTTTCAGGATTGAATTTTATCGTTGGTTCTTCCAAAATTTTTTTTTCCTTACAATCTTTCTAGCTTGTTGATTCCTCCCCTCGCTACCATCACATTTTGTTTTCTTTCTCGAATCTTCGATTTTCACGCACCTTTTGTTGCCCTTTTTATTATTTTCACCTTTTTGACAGTTTTTATTTACGAAACATTTCTAACTACCTCACATACTATTTACATGTAAAAATCATTCTTTTGATGTTTCTGCTTCTCATATTTTCAAAATTTCTAATTTTGCATCAAGATCTTTCCTGGCATCTCATTGGCTGTTGTGTTCAGATCTAATTTCATATACAGGATGTTCAAACTTTTAATATTTTGTTATCTGCTTGTGCTCAAAAATATATTCGTAAATTTTGATTTCTAACAATTTTAAAATTATTCCAATTGCTTGTAATGTTGAAAACATGTTCATTTCTAACTTAGGTATCGATTAATATTATATAAGATTTCAGAAAAACGGTAGAATCTTCAGAAAAACTGCAGAATAACATAGCATAGATTACTAAATACGAACATTTTTTTATTTATGGTTTTTTTATTCATTATTCTTATTTCAACTCTTTGAATATTTAACGTACTTCTAAATTTAACAATATAAATATACCGGGTGACCCAGAGCTTTTAGGCCAGCAGATATTTCAGTTATTTGCAGAGAAGAAAATTGAAAAATTACGTGTCGTATGAGACCATAAGCTCGTTTATGCAGCATAGCAAAATCCACCCCCTGGCAAACAACCCCCGAGAAACCACCCCTTACTTTTGTTTCTCAAATTGGACCCCCATGTTTGTTTTGGTTCAACTTACAGTTCATTTCTCATTCAATGATGTATCATGGTAGCTAGAATGGCATGCAGAATTATGGCAAATAAAAATACAAATGAAATATTAATCATACTACAGAAATTGTTCAAAATGTTGGCCAGCACTTGCCACACATGCATCAAGTCGCTGAAGCAGCGCGCGAGTACAGGAAGCTCTAATCATTTCCGGAGTAACGGTATTACAAGCCTCTGGAATTTTCTGGGTTGAATCATCAATATTTATTGGTTGAGTTTCGAAGACACCTCGTTTCCAATATCCCCATAGAAAAAAGTCCAGTGACGTGAGATCTGGAGAACGTGCAGGCCATCGAACAGGTTCACTATTTCCAATCCAACGGTCTTGAAAGGTATTATTGGGGAATGTAGTAACTATATTATGGTTATGTGCAGGACCCTCATCTTGTTGCCACCACATTTGTTGTCGTTCTTCAATTAGAATATATTCTAGTAATGCAGGAATACAATTTTCCAAGAAATGAAGATATCGGTGGCCCGTCAAAGTGTCTTGGAAAAAATGAGGGCCATTTCCATTATGTCCGTTTCCACACCACACATTGTTTGAAAATTCGTTTCTCGTATCCAGTGAGGATTGTCCTATGACCAATAGTGCATGTTATGTCGGTAAACAGTGCCATTATTATGCAAGCGGGATTCGTCACTCCATATTAATTGATCGAGAAAGTTGGGATTGTCATGGACTAAAACTTGAATGTGAGCAATGAATGCCATTCATCTTACGAAATCTGTAGGTCTGAGTCCTTGGTGTGAATGTATTTTGTGTCCACCACGTTGAAAATTCTGTGCACAGACGACTTACTGATCCCAATCTCCACCGCCAATGCACGAACCGAAATATGAGGATGTGCTTCGGCGTAGGCCAACACATTTATACAATTTTCCTCAGTTCGCACAGGTGTAGGATGTGCTTGATGTGTTTTCCCTGGAAAGGATCCCGTTCGCATTGTATTTTCTACATACGAAAACGTATTGCGACCTTCTTGTCGACGATTACGAAAGCGCTGCTCATACAGCCTGTCCGCAGCACGTTTATTCTTTTGGCATTCACCAAAAATTAGAAGCATATCAACATATTCGTTGGGAGTGAAGGTAAAAGGCATTTTGATATTTAACAACAATATCACGACTGATCGCAATTTGTCATCCAGATACCGTAGGAATAAAACAAAGCACAAAAAGTTCTAACATTTTATTGACTCTTTTTCTTGTCTTCACAACGTGGAACCATTCATTCAGTCCAATTAATAGTACCCACTAACGAATTCAATTTTCTCGACTACTATCTTCACAACTACATATTATGATATATCGTTGAATAAGGAATGAAACGGGCTGTAAGTTCAACAGCACCAAACATGGGGGTGCAATTTAAAAAACAATAGTTTGGGGTGGTTTCTCGGGGGTTGTTTGCCAGGGGTGGATGTTGCTATGCTGCAATCAATCAATCAAATATACTTTATCATCCGAAGATAGAAACATCTCATTGACAAAGTCTGGAATCCTAAATTTAAAAGGTAAAAGGTAAAAAGGCAAAAAGTTAATAGTGCCAATACACACACAAATGTTAACAACAGTTTTTTGACAATACACAAGCTTGTAAATAAATAATACAAATAAAAGATTGGGGTCGACATTAACTAATGATTTAAAATAAAATGGAAAATCTAAAAGGTTGCATCTTACTTGATCACATTAATTACAGCCTAAGTTAAATTGATCTTCGTTAAATTCCTCTGTAGTATAATAGGCCCTCACAACCAAGAACTCTTTCACTTTTCGGAATCTAAATACACTTTGTATTTCTTTTAAATTGATGGATAGGTGATTAAATAATTTTTTGCTCTTGTAAATAAGGGAATTTTGAGTAAGAGCTGACGTAGGAACGGGTAGAGCAATATGGTGTCTTAAACGTGTATTATATACTGAAGAGTTGTTTATTTCATTTCTGTATTCCTTATGAATTAGACATACTGTCTCTAAAATGAAAAGACCTGCCAGTGTTAAAATCCTTTGCTCTAAAAACAATGGTCTACATGAATCGCGGCATTTGGCTTTACATTAACATCTAATGGCTCTTTTTTGAAGGGTAAAGACCCTTTCAAACAGTTGATGCGAACATTTACCCCAAAAGCATATGCCATAGCGTAGATGTGACTCTACTAATGAAAAATAAACCTTCCTAGCATTAGCAATATCCAGTTCGTGAGAAACACTACGTACGGCAAAGCAACCCGATGCTAATCTTTTGCACAACTTGTTAATGTGGCTTTCGAATCTTAGCTTTTCATCAATAAGTAATCCCAAAAACTTATTATCCGCGGCATTGGTAATTATTCCATCATCTAATGAAACCTCCCTGATGTTACATCTGAATGATACGATGTTCGTTTTGTTGACATTGAATGATAGGAGATTTGCATCGCACCACTCTTTCACCCTTATTACATCCACACTGATGTGATCGAATAGATCGGTAATTGATTTATCATGCCATAGGATAGTGGTGTCATCCGCAAACATTGTTAATTTACCCTGGATGATGATGATATATCTAACTAGGTAACATTTCAGTAAAATATACAAAGCAGAGTTGCAAAATATCTTCAAGATGTTTAAATGAACAAATCAATGCTCTACTCCTGTTTCAAATCCGCAGCCAAAAATTGCATTTTTCAAGATGTAAATATCCTGTAGACACAAATATGCAGCAGGCGTGGTATGGCGCCCGAATTATGAATCGAGTTGAAGGTGTGATAATGAGTAAGCTCTTGGCTAATTGTCAAAGTTACTGGGCGAACTTGCAGCCTGTCTGGATGCTTTTCCGCCAAACAACAACCTATAAATACTGTTCTGAATGTTCTCCGAAACAATGTCCGATACATATCAGAGATAACGTCTGGGTAATGACATAATTAAAGTTAATCAATGAAAGTTACATGCACGTATGCAGCTTAGACATCACCCCCTTACGGAACCTGAAACTCCGTTGAAATAATACATTTCACGAAATCACGTTGACTCCACGACTGAATTATCCATGTATCAAATTTATAAAAATATCCAAAATTTACCATTGAATTTGGGTATTAGACTGCTACGTCGTTTTGTAGCCCAAATTAATCAACTTCACAATTGAAGTGTTTTCCTGTAATGATTATGCGAACTCCTTAAAATGTTACAAGAGCCAACTTTTGAGTAAGTTATTAGGGCTACTTACTTGAATGTCATTATAAACCATTTGGCATCATTAGTAAGGTTCTTGCCAGCGTTCGCAGAGCATTATGAAACCAATCTGGGTTCGCTTGGGCCCGAATGTCGTTTTATACGTGAAATGACTTTTCATAAGAACTTATTGAAAATGGTGGTGTATTGCAGAGCATAAATAAACATGAGAAAATTGACGACGTTTCGACGTTTATTTGACGTCTTCTTCAGGGCTCTCTTCAGTCATTTAGACATGGATAATTAATGAATTATTATTTATTATCCATTTCTGACTGAAAATGCCCTGAGGGAGACGTCAAATGAACGTCGAAACGTTGGCAGTTCTTTGAAATTGATACCACTTTTATTGCCTTTTTTCTCGCTATTACAAGTTGAAGAACGTGAATGCTACATAATTGTAGAAATGGGGCTGTTCAAGTATTACGTAAGCAGAATTTTAGTAATATTCCATCCCGCTCTCCCCCTTGTCAGCGGAAGTAAGCAAAGCTCCTATGCATTATTGGTATACTTTTTACAAAAAAAAGTTTCTTTATTGTTATTCATGAGCAACTATCTATCATAGTTTAAGTCTGTAACAATAAAACTACATAGGAATTTAATACACATTTTTTTTGCCATTTCGTAACGATACTTTAAAAGCGGAGGCGCAGCAAGTTAACAACAAACAGAAGGCCATGGAAAAAAAGCTTAATATACTCGAGTTGTTCCTAGTTGCAATTCTTTTAGACACAATAATATCGAGTTCCTTGTCGGACTTTGCTTGTATCTTATAACCACACCAAACATCATTAACTAACTTCTATACATTTTGTGTTCGTTTGAGATTTTTTAAAACTAACCAATTGTTGGTATAATTTTAATTTGTCCACATTATACGACATTTTAAACTATTTCAACGATGGTAAAAGTCTATCATTAGTAAACAACCATTAACTCAGAACATGTAAAAAATCCATCGATATTAAACCGGGCAAATTCAGAAAAGTGAATAGCGCGGTAATACCCCCACTTCGGTTCTTTCTTACTTAACCATAAAACACCGCGTGAGAGCAAACAGTTATTTCGGGGAATCCCTGAACATGCTTTTTGCAAATACTTATATATATATATATATATATATATATATATATATATATATATATATATATATATATATATATATATATATGTTGCGATATATGTGTTCAAATCAGAATCTACTGAATTTTGCAAAAAAATAAGAAAAGCAAATGCGTAACCACCATTCAGACCACGGCCCCCGCTGTACTGTGTGACATGTTGCCTTCTATTGACTCCATATATCAACTTCACGGATGAGTTCTGCAGCCCCTGAATTTTGAGTTTGCCTACTTTCAGTAGGTTAGGCCCGTAAACAACATCTGTATGATTTGCATGTGAGAGCACTGAAGTTTCACATAACATTTTCTTCACAGGAATATTCAGGACACTCCTATTGGAATAAATCAATTTGAGGCTACCGTAATCTTTTTTTTAAAGTTAGAGACGTGACTGGAGAATCTTAGTGAGCTGTCTAGAGTCAAACCCAATTTTTTTTCAGTAACGTTGTTGAGATTACCGGGAATAATTTTCACCCCTTTTTATTATTTATATTCATATCTGATGAATCTTTCCAAATAGTTTTTTATTATTCCTGAGACGATGTTATCACGTATTCCTACTAACCTAACGAAAAAAAAAATGCTTTCTTACACCAAAATAACTTCTATATTGCAAGTCCCAAAATTTACTCAATTACCAGATTATTTTGAATAATTTTCCTTCTTTTAATTTGTTTCATTGCAGATCAAAGAGTTACTGAATACAATCCCCGTTCAATTTGATCACATATAGGAATATTCCCAATTATATCTTTAAACCTTCTACTACCTGCTCTACCTATCCAACACGAAAAATCGTGATAGCGAAACACGTGCCATGGTTTTGCTGACCCAATTCAGTGGAAATAATTCAGTAAAGTGGATTTCGAATACTTACATAATATCGTAAGTAAAAACAGTGCGCAGCAAAATAAGTGTCGAATAAAGCCATTGTTACCCTTCCGACGACGAATTATTGGAAATATTAGATTTATTGTGTAAGCTACAAGAAAACTATTGTTCTATTCATCAATCAATCAATCTTAAATATCCAGATGGTTCTGTAAGTAGATCTTCAAAGTCTGTCTTTCATCACCCTTTTTACTTTATTTTTATTTTTATCTGAATCCTTAATGCTCTTATCCGTTTTCATACGTTGTATCCTCATAGTTGTCCAGGTTTTCAGGAATATCAATATAAAATTCACAAACGAAACAATACTTGAAATGTAGTCCGATTCAACATCAATTTGGTGGTTAATGGAAATAAAAATAACAAATCAGCTCTGAGTTCTCATCATGCCGAAGTTAACCAAAGGTTCAACTTCGATTCTGTAACCATCAAAGTTGAAGGTTATTCCATGCCTCATATTGTCAGCAATGGAAACAAACATATTGAAACATAAGCCACCTTTAGGAACAATGAATCTGGACTTATCATTTGAATTTGAAAAAATATAGTCTTCAAATCGTTTCATCATATCCTAAAGATATGTTGTTTTATTCGGGTCCCTCACAAATATTCTAGAATATCGCCATAGTACCATAATTTCATTGATTCAATTACAGTTTTACTACCAGAACTGCAACATGACAAAAACGAAAGAGAAATATTTGCAAAAATCATAGATTACCGCAGAGTACCAAAATTAATTTGATCAATTCTTTCACATTTCCCATACGTCATCTACGAAAACAAAACATTGAACGTCACCTGTCGACTAAAACAAAATCGAGGCATGTGAAATGGCCCCAATCTTGGAGATCTCCACATCGATAAAAATGAACTATCACCAATTATACATCACAGATACTGAAATGTTTTGAACAGGTCGTTGGTAAATTTACAAAGGGGCGTATATGGATTTGAATGATTTCTGAGGAGATTCAATTTAAGGTTTACTGGTTTTTTATGTTGTCACTATCGGAAGAAAAGTAGGTCCATTCCATTGAATTTTTGTGAACACTCAGAATATATTATATATAATCCAATGTAGGTCAAAACAAAATAAAAATTTCATTCTGGGAGGGGTGATTTCGAAAAATACGATATAGGCCTTTTAGTGACTGTGATTTATTGAGCATGTTCGTTTAAGCCCAATGTTATGCTGTTTCAGTCGAGACCTCTGAAAAATCCAAGCACCACAGTTCCATTTAAATATTCATCGCATCATCAAATATACGTATTCAGCATGTTCTTCATCGCAGGCTTCTTCAGATTCTTTAAGTAATAAATTTTGTGTAGCTTCTTAGGATTTTTTTACGATTCTGTTAACTGTTTCCACAATCTGTCAAATAAAACAAACTCTTTGTACGCCAACCATTGCTAAACAGAACTTCTCTGTGAACTGCCACGAAATTGAATTCCTACTATGAAAATAAACTCAAATAATCGTCGATGCAATAATGGATCTTCTTCCAATAGAATTATCGAGTATAGCCTAATGGACTGTAACTCTTCCAAGGAAAATAAATGGACACACGCCACACGATTGGTTTGAATTTTGAAAGGAGTCGATTTGGTACATATCAAATTGTCGTCATTAAGGCTTTATCCAAAAAAGTGGTCGAAAAATGGTTAAAGTTTTGTAACAATATTTTGAAATAATAGTAGTAAAAGTCTATATTGGATGTATAGGATATAGTAAAACATACCGTAGTTTTCTTCTACCCCTAGATAAACACAAGTAATAAACTTGTCCTGGGGAAGTGGGTGCTTTGGAAGATTATGACGGGTGGGGGTCATCTATTGCAAAATCAGTGGTATCCCATGCTCCATGATGGAAAGCGGATTGAGATCTTCGGGTATCCAAATGTCGGGACGTTCGTGATCATACGCAGAACTTTCATTTGAGCCGACTGTCCCCAAGCTACTTCACTTTATTTTTGAGCAAAAGCTTGCCATTCCTATTCATCACCGGATACAGCCACAAAGAAATGTTTATGTTAAGTTATCCACACTTTCCTAGCCACGGTGTCTGACGTGTAGATTGTCGAAAACGGGATAGAGTTAAATTTGTGTGCGGCGTTGCCAGACTTCCGGGTAATTCCCACTCACGCTTTTTACACATTTTTTAGGATATCTCATTCATAAATGCACAATCCTTGGTATTATTTTTGTTCACTGATATGCGCTCAATCATCTTATCAATAGGTATAAGGTATCAAAACAATTTAGAATGCTTTTTAAACGTTTTCTTCCACACATTTCACCTTAATCATGAATCTTACATAAAAAATATGTATGTATTCAATACATTCAGGGAGTAGAAATAATTTGTAAAGCTCTAGGGAAATAAAAAAAGAATAAAAATAATCCTTTTTTCATAAATTTCTTGGCATATCTCCGTTATTTCTGCATGATCGTTGATGATTCTTTCAAGGAAATACATAAGATTTCCGATATATACAGGGTGTCAAAACAATTTGTAGTGCCGTAGGGAAAAAACTATTCCAGCCACGGTTTCCAAATATTCGAATATCTCCGTTATTAATCCATGATCGTTGATAATTTTTCCACCAAAATGTTCCAATACTGTTATCTACCCATACAAGGTATCAAATCAATTTATAGTGCAGTAGGAAAATTTCAGACTCACACAACCCGGTCTGAAGGCACCAAGATTTGTATGCATTTCGCCCTCGGGGCATAAAAATCTACCTAATGTCCTTCATATACAAAATATAATATCTTGAAAAACAAAATTTTCAGCTATCGGGACTTATTTATCATTCTAATAGAATGGAAAGGTATAAAATATAAGATGAGAAGGTAGAGGACGTAGATTGGTTGTTGTGGCTTATCCACATATTTGACTTTAGGTCTTCCATATATTTGTATGAAAATCATTGAGTTATTTAAAATTTGACTTGAAAAGTTGTTTTTCATTGTTTAAACAAGTAATAAACAATTACGCACAAATATAAGTTCATAAGCCATTTCTAAGTAATATCAGAAAGTTTTAGGAAAAACCAATGGAATCCTCCAGAATTCCGAAATAATCCATAATTTTAAGCTATTTTTACTCCACTAACTGCAATTTACACAAGATGTTAATGATTTCAGACTGCACACACTGAGTAACTTCAAAAAGAGACTGAAACTTCAGCTGAAGAATAGGCAGTTTTTATTCTTACGTTGTCAGATCCCGCTTCTGAACTCTGTTTTGACATGTTAAGTATCAATAACCAATTAGGTATAAAACAATAACAAACGTTATCATTAGCTTTGTTTTTCTTTTTGTTATCTGCTTTGGTAATTTGTGACAATTTTATCTTATTTTTTTCTTTTTGTATTTTTATCTTTTTTGTGGTCGAGTTGAAAAACTATAACTGACACTTTTCATCATTCACCTTCTCTCATGTATATGAATTCATATTATTATTTTTTGTTAGGTGCAGAAATGAAATGATGAATAAAGTCACTTGATTATACACACCCTCGGGCTAGCTTTTCGCCCTCACCTCTACCTAATTTTTTTATACACAAATATCTATTTTGGCACGGTTGTAAACAAGATGAACATTGCCAAGACTATAATGTCTTGAAAAACAAAATTTTCAGCAATCGGACTTGTTCATTATTTAAAGAATATAAAGGTATGAACAATACTCCCTATAGATAAAAAGATAAGAAAGTTGGGGACGTCACCCAGCTAACAATATGGAGTTGTTTCAGATAGTCATAATAAACGTTTCGATTTGATCAATATGGAGTAGCCCCATATTTCAATTTCATATTATACTCCAACATTCTGTATTTCAGATTTCAGCGAGAGAGAGATACGCTAATCAACTAACTCTATCGAATTTCGAATCAGTCGTTGCATTATAGATAGTTTCATTACATCGGAGTTGCATACATTATTTTTAACCGACTTAAAAAAACATGCATATGCGTCGATTCAGAACCTTTAGACGCGCATGTGTTTTTGCATGTACATGCATCACAAGACGCCTAAACAAATTTTCGTGATCCATATTAGTTGTGATCGGGATAACATCGCGGTAGTCACATGAAAAAATCGAAATCGGTTGTGAGAAAGTCAAAGTCGGTTCCATTGAAATACCCTGAGAATGACTACATTTAAATCAAGAAACTGATTTTCATTTTCTGCAGGGAATTTGGTAATAAATAGCAAACAAATTGTAATTTTATTCTCAAGTGAAGTGTTGCTTCGAAAAGTGCTTATGTGTTCAACCATCTAACTCCGTAAAACGGAAAGTCAAATGGACGGAGTGATTTTTAGTTTTTCGCACTGATGATGAAAATGGAGGTACAAATGGTTTCATACTTATGTCTTTTTGTATGTTTATGACAAACTTAGAAACAAACACTGTGTAATCCAGAAATTCCAACACAGTTATAATTTATTGACTGGAAACTATTTGGGAAAAAATATAATATTTGAATCTGTATTTTACGATTTATTTGAAACACAAAAAATAGTTTTCAATCCCATCAAATAAAATCTGTTGAAATACTTCAACACATAGCTGACTGCATTCAACATTACTTGAAATGTTCAAATATCAAATCAATAGATTCTCGAGAGTTTTCTACACTGTTAAACATTTCTATAGTAATTTTACAATAAACATGCCTAATAATTTTCTTTTGTGAAATTACAATACATTATGCAATTTTCAAGTCAGAGTTGTAAAAATACTGAAAATATTTGTGAATTTCTAATGACCTTGAAGTAATTTCAGTTTCAATATATTTTTGTAACTTTACAAAAAATTGTAGTAAATCAAATCAGAAACAATGTTTGTAAATTTTGAAAACAGTTAAGAAAAATAATTTTGTTCAGTTAAATTACAATACATCATGTAATTTTCAAGTCAAAGTTATAAAAATACTGAAAATATTTGTAAATTTTCAATGACTTCAGAGTAATTTCAGTTTCAATATATTTTGGCAACTTTACAAAAATTGTAGTAAATCAAGTCACAAACAATGTTTGTGAATTTCAAAAACTCTTTATTGGAAACTGACCAATAGTTCGGTAAAATTAATTAATAAAATTACGACTCATTATATTTTGTATTTGCAATACACTGACTTGAAATTTTACTCATATGTTGTATCATAAAACAATTGTTATTTTACAAACAATTTTAACAGTGTAGAAACCCAACACTTTCTCGTAATTTGACATGGCCAACGCCCGTCTGCAATTTTCTAAAAAATCGCTCCAGTACTACCTGAGATCGCTGATTAAATACAAGCAAACTTTCAGTCTAACAAAAAACTTTCAGCAATGCACAAAGTAATTCATCTCATCCCTCTGCATCCTTGTATCAGTTGAAGACGTGTGAAAAAATTATTGCCAGTGTTACATGGCGTCGACATGGAAGAAATATTCCGTATTTCGAAAAATTTAAAAAACAAGTCATAACATATATTTACCAAATGACAGAAGGTAAAAATCCGCCCATGAAAGATAATCAAGAAACACATATTGGAATCTTGGAATCAAAAAACATTGAGGAATTGACAGTTCGACTAGATTTTTGGAAAGGGGTTCAATGAAAACCAAATTTTGATTCCTTTGAAAATATGAAGAGGATGTTCATAAATCTTGTGTGATTGAAAGATATATTTTAGTCACTATCTTCCACAATTCAAGATAAACGAAATGGGAACAATCTACTATGAAAAATTTCTGTGTGAAATTGAAATTTGTGTTTATATTCAGATAGTCGATTTTTTACTCGAGAAATCGCTCTTTGGTGCAAGAAATTGTATTCTGAGAGTTTTTACAAAAAATCATAGGTCTGAAAAGGGGAACATTACCAAAGAAAAAGAAAACTTATCCAAAAATATTCTACCCCTCTGTTTCGGGTGTTGGCAATAAGCATGACTATCCTAACTTTGTCGGCAGCTGCTCTGAAGAGCCCTGTATTTATGAAGAACTCCCAAGGTTGTGGAGCCAAGAAATTCTTCTTCCAGGTCTACGACCGATGTATAATTCGCCCTGTATAATGTGATCCTATTATTATTATTTTCGGCGCTTGATAGTGACCTGAGTTTTTTCCATTTTATGGAAGACCTTTTCATTTGACATTCAGTTCACTCATGAAATTCTCCTAAAACACCACATCCCGAAGGTTTGAAACATAGACGCCCAAGACAAATTTTGGATTTTGAAAGAAAGAAAGAAAAATCTCTGCCTTCGAGGATCTCAAACTCTGCCTTATTCTATTCAGTGTTTCTACTCATTATTGATATTGCTACCTAGACTTGAGACCCTTGCTATCGGTTAGTTGATTAGTTATTGTTAGGTTGAAACTTGGGTTCTGCTGATGCTGTTTTCTTCAAGTTGAGTTCTAGATCACAATCCTGATTGATTATTTTGAAGTTGAATACTGCAGATGACAGTACCACTTGTCATACTCCTCTTTCTATCTGGACTGCTTCGTTATGAAATACTTTCCCATTTGATATTCGTTGAAGGAGATCATATATTGCGAGGGAGGCTTCTCTTGTGACTAAATTGTGTGTGATTCACATTGAGACAACATTGATTTGTTGTGTTTGATACAAATAAACGATGGAAGAGAAGCACCACACACTCGTGCAGTCCCAAAAGAATGAGGTATAATATACGGGGCTGTAATGAAAAATTTTAATAACAAAAACACTGCTCCCATTTAACTTCAGAATATTTCCCTTTGGCCGATACTCTGTTTATCGGTAAACTGATCATCTAGTGATAGTATTTTCTCTTAAAAATTTGAAAAATTGATATATTAACACATTTAGTAACTCAATTACAAAACATGCATGCAACGCTTTGAGGTTCTAATATTAATTGCTAAAAAAATATCTGCGTTTGACGCCCAGAATTACAATACAAATCCATGTTACATGGATATATTCTATGCTCCACTTTCTTTTGTTATTAAACTCCGTTCATATTTTCCATCTCGAATCTGAAATTGCACCTTCAGTAATGGGTGAGTGCTTTACATAATGCATCTTCCCTTTAAGTCCAAACTCTCCACGCAGCTCTCAACCTCTAGTGCTGCTGTGGAGTCTTTTCTAGCAAGATTAATCATACCGTGCCATACAACTGCCACTTTGGTATCATTATCTTGGTATGGATCCATCCCAGTATTTACTTCTTCATTTTTTACTCGTAGTAAAATGAATCGTGATGGAACGGGAAAATTCGGAACTGTCTTCTCCATAGGAAGATATCGTTTTTATCAAGGTATGCAGTTCTCTTCCTCTGTTACTGATGGTAAACAGAAAGGTGATGGAAGGCTCTGTAACTGATGGTAAACAGAAAGGTGATGGAAGGGGATAATTTCTTAAATTCGTAACTATGTGATCTTCTGCACATTCTCAAAAAGGAATTGAAATCATCAGGCGAAATATTGAAACCATGATTGCTCATCTTGTATTATTCCAACTGCATTCAAAGTTCTCCAGTTTCCATCTAGCTCTCAACTTGTTTCTTGAGGCGAAGATAAAATTTGTATGCTGCACTCCTGGCATTTTTCGATTTACACTGGTATGTTTTTCTAATTATCTGTACGTTACTTCAACTATTTGTTTGATACTTGATCTGGTGTGTTCCATGGCTTTGAGGGAGTGATTGTACCGAAGAACAAGAGACGGTGGTACTCGTACAACATGTAACAAATGAAAACTGTACAATTATTTCAATAAACTATTTCTATAGTGACGCATATTTTTTAGTGGCTTTGTAATGATGTTCGCTAATTGTTTATTCGTTGGCAGTATACAATATTGATAAACCCAACTTAAACTTTCTCTTATATATAATTGAATTTAACGTCAATATGTTCACTCCACCTGTTAAAAATGCCATCCTTAAACAATTTTATGGAGTTCTGACAATGAAGGTATGCCTTGAAAAGTGGATTCTTAACACAGTCAGTATCTGCAATACATTCTGTTTCTGTAGTGGAAAGCTTAACAATTGTTTTTTCAATGCTAAGCTAATCGAAACTCCACAAAATGATTCTGAAATTATCAGAATCAGCCTTCAAATCAAGTTTATCATTCCTGTTATTTAGCATTTCCTTATCGAAGGTCCCATTAAGGTATCTAAGAATCATTTCTTCCAACTCAACATGATTTTTATTGCAGTGATTCAAATATTTGCTGCAGCAACCCATCTGAATCGGATAATTCTTCCTTCTTCCTCTTATAAGGATAATTCTACATCACAGTTATCATTGGTTTTGAATTTTGTGTAGTGACTGAAGTTCATTTTTCGGTAGCAGATGCTTCCACATCTGATTTTCAAACAAATTTAATAGATTTAGATATTCCCAAAAAACTAAAGACTTCAATCTTTGAAATCTCTTCTCGAAAAAAAACAGATAATTCTTCTTGTATCAAGTTTTCAGGGATTTGACACCATCGCATTGACGTTAGGAAAGCACACATTATTTATAATCAGCGACAACGAAAATAAATTCAACTAATCTAATACCAATACGAGGAAAACAAATCGCTTCTGTAGGTCATGTTTTACGGCGGCCATTTTTTCCCCTGCCGAGTGAACTATACTGTATCTGAAGCAAACATCAATTTTTTTAGTTTGCAATTCTACCGACTGATAAGGATAAGGATAAATATCCAGAATTCATCATCTCCAACGACTAAATTCCTGCTTTTAATATGATCCATTGAATTTTTATTTTATAAACCTACAACAGTGTTCCGTACTACTTTTTTTGCCAATAAATGTAGAATCCACCATTTCCTTGAATGTTTGCGTGAAATTTTACCTACTACAGATGATCTAGTGATTCTACCTATTTTCTTCTAATAGTTCCCTTGTTACGTTTTCAAAACAAACAGCTGCTGTGGATTTTACGAATTTTGACTTATCTTTTATCAAACAGATTAGGTTGAAGATGCGTGGGCGATAGACCAACCCTCCACTATGGTTTCTAAAAAAGCAGTGAGCTTTTGGGGTAGACATGGAATTTTTCTCTAGTTCTGGCGACTGGGTTAGCATATCTGCCCATTTGGTGATATTGTCTCCTGCTACGTTTTTTCCGAACTCTGGGTCGCCTGGATATCCGATACCATTTTTATTTGTTTGCCAAGTACCGATTGATCAGATCGTTCGGACTCAGTTCTATGGTAAAAACCCTTAATCAGAAGATGGAGGGGGGGCCGAGACTGCACCTTTTGGTCTTCTGCGAAACACTCTTGTTCCAATACCCTTATTGGTCTGTAAGCCGTCGGTATATGAAGCGTAGGCGCGCTTCTGATGAGGGGGATATTCCATCTCTGGATAGAGAACATTGATGGAAATTTCAACTTGTTTTTCGTGTATCCAGCACCACAGCCCGTATGTATGAGTTACTTGGCTCTCCAGACCACCGCTTCATACATGATCCATGGAGTTATACCCGTGGGATATATCCAGGTTTTGGGTTCAATACCCAAAATTTATTGCAAACCTTCCCACGTTCAAAGTCACGAAACCAGTAATTAATGTCAGGCGGACATTTTTGTTTTTATCGGCATTCAAAAGTTTCTCAGAATAGCTGTCGTAGTATTTTTTTAATTTTCTACCGCTGAACAATCATCAGTGTCCAATAGATACATGTTTTAGTAATTACCTATTGTGTTAAGTACCGCTATTTTTTATTTGAAATTGAATTACATGCGAATGCCACAAAATGACGCCGTTTGATAAGCTAGAAGCGGTATATTTAGAAATTTTTATCTAACATAAAGAACATTTAATATGACGCGACAGGTAATTTTGCCCGAATTAATTGTTCGTTACTAAGGACGTGAAATTATTTGCTAAGTTGTACATGCGCAGATAACTTCGTAGAATCGTTTGATGCTTGATCATTGGTAAAATACAGAGTACGACAAAACAACATCGAACTCCTATAGTCCGGTCAATTTAGACATTCGAAGTTACATAAAGTCCCAACAAGCTGAATTTCTGTGAAGTTGTTCAAAACATAATTACAAACAATGTCTAGAAGTTCCCCAACATTCCCCTGTAAGGAAAAAATTTAATTCAAGGTCAAAGGTAAAAAAAATGAGTTTTTCGCGATTTTCAGCAAAACGGTAAGTAAAAGTACTTCAGACAAAAATTGTAGATCATAAAATTATCTATAAAAAAAGTATCAATACTTTTTTTCTTACGAGCCACCGTTTCTGAGATATAACGATTCTAAAAGTTATAAAAGTTGTTATCGTCATAATATGCACACGTTTCCACGCCACCTATGAGGTAGTGTACTTAGCGCGTTTTTGTTAACGTGGTTTCCCCAGTAGGCCTACTCCACGGGTCAGTTGTGATCCTGTTTAATGTAAAACTATTGCAAAATAACGGAAATTTTCAAAGATTGGGAAAGATAAAAGCGAAGTGTTGAAGTTTATTCGTCTTATTCGTAAGTTTCAAATTCTTGTTCTTCTTCTTGATCTTCTTCTTGTTCTTCTTCTCCTGCTTCTTCTTCATCTTCATTTTGGATGCAAGTAAATTGCGTCAATAGCGATGTATCGCATGATACTTCGTCGGAGTCAAACGAATCCTCCATTGTTTGTGATTCAATATTAGAGCACGACCGGCCTTGACAATTTGTGCATGCCAAAGAACAAGACAGACCGACTTTTTTGCAACCACATTTAGCACTGCATCCCTTTTTGCAGTTGCAAAAAATAGTGTTCAGCAGTTTTTCCGGCGCAGGTGGAAGTAAAGTTTGAACTGGCTCTAATATATTGTTGACCAACTTCCAACCCCAGTCTGTAGGGTCTAGCTGATAACCAAGCCACACTTGAACTTGGTAATATACTCGAAGAAGATGTTGGTGAGCAGCAACTGAGGTTGGAGGAAGACAAGCTAATTGAACTTGTTTTTTATTTTTAGTATTTTAACGAAACATGCATATCGATGTTTATCTAAACAGGTAGTTTTTTTAGGAGCTCCGTACATAGAAAGAAGAAAGCGGATGCCGTTGGTAATAACTTCTTGTTGAGTTGAATCACTTTTTTTAAAAACTTCAGCACATTGAATTAAATCTTGTTTTTCAAACATTTTGAAAACTGCTGTTTTACCCCTCCTGTAAAATGCAGATGTCGTATCACAGCCAGTTATTGCGTGTAAAAATAGTACATGATCTTTACACTTTACAAAAGTAAATAAACTTTTTGATGAATATATAGCTGATTGATGCTGAGCTTTTCCTGGTTTTAAGAAAAAAATAGTTTTTTCAGTTGGCGTTCGAGCAGTGAGTAATACAAGTAAGTCAACATCTTCACCAACAACAATAGTTGTATTTGTCAAATTGAATTGCTCTATTGCTGTTTCAATAATCAATACATCAGCATCATTATTAGCTTGTTTTACCAATATATTTTCAGCTGTAAACTTTTCTTTCAACATTGAAATGAACCGAGACTTGTTGTGGGTATTAGTAAGAAGTTACACTGGCTTAAAGATTAAGGGACTGGGTTTCTTTTTACCTGATATTCTTGTAGTTAAAACTTATGTATATTTTTTATTGTAAGTATAAGTTACAATGACCGATAGAAAAATATTTAAACATTTAATATATATATATATATATATATATATATATATATATATATATATATATATATATATATATAAAATTTTACAACTCTAGATGTATATACGTGGCGTACTCATCATATTATGACGATAACAACTTTTATAACTTTTAGAATCGTTATATCTCAGAAACGGTGGCCGTAAGAAAAAAAGTATGGATACTTTTTTTATAGATAATTTTATGATCTACAATTTTTGTCTGAGGTACTTTTATGATAAAACTCACCGTTTTGCTGAAAATCGCGAAAAACTCATTTTTTTGACCTTTGACCTTGAATTAAATTTTTTCCTTACAGGGGAATGATGGGGAACTTCTAGACATTGTTTGTAATTATGTTTTGAACAACTTCACGAAAATTCAGCTTGTTGGGACTTTATGTAACTTCACTCTCATTTTTTGGTCTAAATTGACCGGACTATTAGGTGCTGACGGGAGCATAACTATAGGAGTAAGAAGGACGGTTGTTTAATTTTTTGACATACAATATTATCGGGATTATCGGTTTTTAAGGATGCGCAAAAAGTTAAGAAAATATTATTGTTGGGAATAAAAAAAAAACGTAAACAGTATTGTAATTCAGCAAATGTTGATGTTTAAAATGTCTACTCTTTTGGAAAATGCAATGCAATATATTATTCATTATATTTTTAACACTCTCTTTCAAATACAGTCAGATTGAGTATTGGTTGAAGCTGATTTTTTCATAGAGAAATATCCATCATTTCACATTCTGATGAGATAGAAGTTGAACAGGTATAGAATTACTGCGAGTACCGAATTATAATAATTAAAAAATATTCTATTAGTCAGATTCTTGTATGCTAAATTTTTCATCAGAAAAAATTATATCAAATTGAAAAATACTTTTTCACACAGTCGTCGTTTCGGAAATTTTATCCGTTACCATTTTCAAATTTTGGAAAAGAATCAGAATCGTCAGCATCGGAAATTAATGCAGCTTTCTGAGAGTTCTTGTGTACGTTTTTCGTACGTACCTTCTCTTGAATGAATGAATTCTATCAGAAGTTGATGATGATCGCAGCTTCCTGAGGATTTCTTTAAACGTGTTTTCTCTTTACTGAAGAATAAGATTCTTCGAGCTTTTCTACCATTTTCGTGTTATTATATTATATCCTGTATAGTCGCCAACGGATTTCAGAATATCATCGGGGTTCATCCTGATGTTCTTTTAGTGGTTTAATGGTCTCGCCAATACAAGCATAACCACCCGCATATCTCAGAACTAACATAATAATGTAAATTGAAAATTGAAAGAAATACATTATTTGAAATTGAAAAAATATGCGATAAAAATTCTTCCTAGTTATGTAAACGCGAAATAGATTTTCTTCGTCGAAAATTCATCGTGATCCTAGCCAGTGCGATGCCATTTCTGTAACAAAGCTACTTTTGACTTAAAAAAAATCTTTACTTTATTCTTCATGGGTTTTCAGCTGGAAATGCACAATTGTCCAATATCTATTAGATATATTCAAACGTCCACATCTTGCCCAGTGCTGGGAAAGATTTGTGTACGATATTTTTGTCGTGGATATAATCGAAAAAAAATCGCTCCATTCCAATTAACATGAATATTTCTATCTAGAATGATGGAAGACTTACGACACTAAGTTCATTTTCCGATCACGGATGATTCCAATTTCCATTTATTGAACATACTGCTTATATTTTCAGTTAAATCAAAATAACCCAATACTTTATGCCTCCAGATTATCTGAATATATTAAACGGGTTTGATATCAGTAGAACTTTGATAAAAATGTTCGGTTTCTATTTCCTAATTTTGTAAAAAACCTAACTTGATACCATATAGTTACTCTCCATAAAAATAAATCCTCTTAGTGTGTCCATAAAGATTAACATTGCTTGATTAAAAGAGACTTCAGAAATAAATTGAATTATACAAAGCTAACAGTTATATCTCTAACACTTGTAGCTGTAAAACGTTCCAAATAGAGGCGACATAGTAACCCTCATAGAGCCACCATCTGAGCTTTCCAAGGGGTATGTAGCTAAATGGAATTGAAAGGGAAGACACTTGGTTTTTGTTAAATGGAATAGAGAAATTATTATAAGTATATTTACCTAATGCTCCTATTTCACAAAAAAATTTCCATATATTTTTTGTAACAAATTTGATTAAATATTTATTATTTGTTATCAATGATATCCAAATGTTCTCCCTCCCAATTGATTGATTCATTGCAATCATTACCCTTTACCTCCATATACCTCTTGAATAGGCTCAAATAATGGTTCTATGGGAGTACCCTACACTGATTGGATATATTGTATATGAAGAGATAGAGATATAACTATTATTTGTAACTTATAATCCTTGTACCTCTTCTGATCAAGAAATGGGAATCTTTATAAACATGCTAGTGAAATTGTTATTTGAGGAGAGTAACAATGGGGATTTTTGGGTCTTCTGCGAAGTGAGAAATTAGAAAGTCAAAATTGTCCTTCAAATATATTTAAAAAAAGGTAATGGTAACCGAAATGTTTAGGTTTGTTCGAATATAAATCCAACAAACTTTATTTCTGTCAATAAATATAGATTTGTAGATCAATATATATATATATATATATATATATATATATATATATATATATATTGTCGTTCAGGCTATAGTGCACGAAATATCTTTTTATTTGCAACTCCCAAAGGTTTTCGGCCAAACGACCATCTTCAGGAGAAATTCTGAAAGGTGAAAAGGTTATAGGAAATATTCCATCAGGTGAAGATTCTGTGATACAAAAAATGTATTGTGTGAACCTGTTGAAATGAAATAACTTGTCAGAGTTTTTACAAAGTGACTCTGTAGAGAACGAATAATTTTTTTTAAACATTATAAATATAGAAAATTATGATTTGTTACGGACATGTCAAAAATGCAACAGAGAAAACGTGAACCAAAAAACTTGAACATATGTCAATTCAGAATCAAACAGCGCAAATTTAAAAAGTGCCAAAGAACTAGGAGTGAATTTAGAAGAAGTAGGATGGGCGCTGAAGAAACTATTCTATTTATATTTTATATAGATTTGAAAATAGGAATGAATACTTTCAAATCGCTATAAAATACATAGAATTGTTTCTTCTTCGCCCATTCTACATCTTCTAAATTCCCTCCTATTTCTTTGGTACTTTTTGATTCTGCCCCTTCTCATTCATTTGTTGAGTTTTCTCGTTTTTTATGTTGCATTTTTGACTTGTCCGGATCAGATCATAATTTTCTATAGGTATTTATTATGTTTCACAAAATAAGTTCATTCTCTACAGTTACTTTGTGAAAATTCTGAGAAGTGAGTTATTTCATTTCAACAGCTTCACACAATTTATTTTTTCACATCACATAATCTTCATCTAATAGAATATTCACTTTCAGATTCCCCCCTGAGGATGGTCGTTTGAAAGAAAACGTTTGGGAATTGCAAATAATTTTTTACTCTATGAATATATATTTATTGACAAATACAATCAAACATTATTTCGACCCGCATATAGGTCGTCGAAGGTATATTTAACATAATATTTACTAAAATAATTCAGAAGTCGAAAGTTAGTATATAAAGACATTTTGCCCAGTCGGTTGAAAGCATAAATACTTAAGTTAATGTACCTTAATAGTGGTCCTTTCTATCCATTCATGACCTAAAGTTGATTGAAAGGGATACAAAAATGTAGTTAGAAGAAGAAGGAGGAGAGAAGTTTCCTGTGTATTTTATCCTAATCTACTATACCCGTTACTCTACTATAATCATGGCGTTCGAAAAATAATTATCAATCTGGACTCCAGTAGAGGAACATGAATTTAGATGGAGTTGCTCCTTATCGTTATTGTAGTTTTGATAAGAACTTTTAAGTTGAACAAATAGGACTGCCGAAAGATTTGATTTGTCGGGTAAAATCAAATGTGTATTCTACCAGTTTTTTCTGAAGTATCCTCACAAATGTCTCGTTTATTTGTTTTTTTTTGAGGAATCTCATTGCTTTGTGGAAATTATTAATTTTTTTATTCAATAGCGGGAAACTGCAAGCCTACAAATATGGAGTCTATTTCACGAAGCACCTATATGAGCCGTACAAATGTCCAAAAGTTAACTAAAATTTTTAGTTTAACCTGAAGATGACAAACACCATGTCGAAACGTAGTTGAGAGAAATTATATGAATAGACTGAATCAGACCTTTATTCCAAGAAATTGAAGAAAATATATATGTGGTCAAGAAACTAAAGAAAAATATATATATATATATATCTTTTTAGTATCTTGAACCATCAATTGTATAGGACTGGAGTTTTCTTGGGTATTTGGTTCGTGGTAGGAGTAAACGAATAAAACCAGTAGATTTTCATCTTGTATTCAAGGGATGTGACGTTTCGCTTGAGAATTCTAAGCTTCATCTGACATTTTTTTATAAAACTGTAATGAGAAAATATGGGGATATTAGAGTTCCAATTTCTTGAATGTTTTTTTTTTTGGGTTCTACCTACAAACACAATTTTGCTAGCATTTTAGGGGGCCACTTAGGACACAAAATTCTTTTTTTCTCTTCATTTCGAGAAGGGTTAGGTGTAATTTTTTATAAGTGGTTGAAAGTAGAAGCACAATTATTTTGGTTTTTGTATGCACAATGTTATGATATTCTGTCACAGACGAAGGTTCTGGTATATTTTGTTGGTGGTTAGAATAAATTGACTTTTTCAGATGACATGATATTTTCAGGGATTTCCATGTTCTTTGGTTTTGCTGTGTATTCGTGCTGCTCTCTATTGTCATGATTTTAAACTAACAAGATGGTGGAAATTATGGTTTTTGTGTTCTTTACGACGAATGGTATGAGGTTAAGGTATTAGTGTTATTTGAGTCTGTGTAGGGGGGAAAAAACGGGGTACTTGTGGGATGACGACTTTAAATGATTTTGTGATATAAATTACTTAGGTTTTTTATATCTGTTTTGTCATTCAGGGTATTTTGAAATGTGTATCATTTCCAAGAATCTCTTCTTTGGTGTTTTTTTCTGTGTCTAAAATATTAGTTTCATTGTAGTTGAATTCATGGTTTGTTGATTTTTTGTGTTTGTTCAATGCTGTTGCTGCATTTTCGTATATTTATGTCCATTTATTCTGTTTCCCAGGAGTTGGGATGTTTGACCGATGTATACTTTGTTACAGTTGACTTCGTTACATGGAACTTGGTATACAATATGCGTTTTCTTATTTTTTGGAATATCTGTTTTATATATATATAAAACTGAATTTAGGAAACACAAAAATCAATTTTATGTTTTTTTTTGAGGTTGCAGTCAATAGCAGTCCTATTGACAGCATCCTCAAAGGAAAACATTAAATTAGTTTTTGTGTTTCCTAAACTCAGTTTTTTTCAACTAGTCCAGTCAAGAGATTACCTTCTTCTCTCTCTCTCTCTCTCTCTATACATATATATATATATACATATATATATATATATATATATATATATATATATATATATATATATATATATATATATATATATATATATATAGATTCTAAGGTTTTTTCCTATCACAAAAACTCTGCTAACTGTCAGTTCAAATTCAATACACGAATAAAATTCTATTGGTACCTAGCTATGCATAAGTAACTAGAGCTGTTATCATGTTGTTTCAGTAGTTTGTTGCACTACATTCAATGAATACAGAATATAACTATAATTTGCATTACAATTCTCCTAACGAGAACTCCATATAGCTGGCCAATATTTCATTTTATTGGTATACGAGCTTATTTCTGAATTAGTTTTTTTCAATTCCCTAACAAATGTCTATCACATCAAATATGAATTTGTTAAGTGGGTTTTTGTTGATTATGAATATCGTACGATTTTTCATTCAGAAGATCCATATTTAACGTTTTATTTTCAAACTGAATAATTTCTCAACATGATAATATTATGAATAATATTCTATGAAGGTTAATGTCAGAGAAAAATTACCCCCAAATTTATTGACGCAATTGGGACGTTTTTGAGAACTTTATTCATGGTAAGTAAGGCGATATGGGATTTTTTTAATATGCCTGTATCTAAAAAATGCACTGTGATTTTGTTGAATTCAATGCTTTCAATTAGATAGAACTAGAACTACATCATGCTACAAAATTTAGCCAATTTCAAAGTAAGCAATTTCCGTAAGGCACGTGGACTATGAATGTGTTTCTATTTTCTTTTATTTTGGGGAATGTTCTCCGGAAATGCGACTGGTAGTGAATTGAGCTCTTCATAGGTAGTGAATTGAACTCTTCATAGGCTTTATCTACCATGTGGTTGTAATGTACCTACTTAGTTATATCTTTATTGGAAAATTAGAGTTCACAAAACGCAATACAGTATTGCGTCAAATTTACAATTTTCCACTTTCATAATATGAAAATTAATAATTTTCACTACTAGGGGAAAAAAGGATAAGTTTTCTTTTCAGGTGTACCTTGAAGTTTGCTACCTTGATTATTTCTCATTTCTTGAGATTATTAGTTCAACATTGGTTAAAATACAATATTGCTATGGAACTTTTTTATTCAACTGTTATCATTTGATTAGTTTTATTGGTAGAAATTCGAATTATTACTACATTGTGCCAATATACCTACTTGAACTTTGCAAATATTCACCTTATTTATATATATATATATATATATATATATATTATATATATAAAATCGTCTTTATTCACCATGAGTAAAAAAATTAAATACATTAAGGTATTGAGCTTCGAGAAAAGACAGTCATGGGGAATAGGCGGAGTGTCAGCTTTCGCTGTTTTTAAACTCAACTTCATATATTTCACTGTATTCTGGTATTATTATATTATATTATATTTCAATGTTTCATTGACATAAGATTAGGTATATTTATTAATAGTAAGTATAATTATTTTATTACTGAAAAACCAGAAATTCAAAAGAGAAACAGATATTCTAGCGAATGCGTTTTTACCCCAAATTGCACCAGAAACTTTTTTCCCATATTTAGTCTAGGCCCTGCTAATCGATCTATTCCAAACGTGTCAATAGGGTTTTACTTGGGTTGGATCACCAGCTATTTTCTTCCTGTAGTAAGATGACGATTTGTTCAAACATATATGATCTCAATATTTGTGTAAATTGATGAAATTTTTCCATGTGTACCCGGGGTGAAGGAAAACCAACAATTCCTGTATATTTTTTGGTTTTGTTTTCTTTTCACAATCTCAAGATACGAATAATGATACATGACCTGAGACGAAACACCCCAGTTTTCTACTGGCTGGTTTACTTTTCATATGCAGCTCCTTGGTGAATATGCAACATATTTCTAACTAAAATATTTCCAAGATTGGTTGCAAGTGTTCATAAGGGTCTGCTGCTACGTTAGTTTTTCAATAGGAATGTTCAATGAGCAATGGAGACAATTGAGACATGTATTTGTGAATTATACAATAGGATCTGATAAAGGATGACAAGTCCAGTAATCAGAACGTAAGTCTGCAAGGACTGCAGTTTTTTTACTACATAATAAGGCTGCATATATATCACATAATTATTTTTAAGCTTACTTGTTCATGTCAATTGTCTATGATGATGCTATCAAAATTGACATAATTATAATTTTTTCCATTGGAATTTAAAAAAACATACTTAGTTTTGATTTTCATGTAAATTCTACTCATGTCGATCTCACCATTTTTGTGATAAATTCTAATAGATGTAGTAAGGGCATATATAGTTAAAAAGATACAGATTTTATACAATGAGCGACTAAAAATGGATGAGCGACTAAAAATTGATATATGTTTAGTTGTTGTACTTCAATGTTCACCTTTTGAATATTCGAAGACTTCGTATATATGACGATCGGATTTTGATGGTAGAACTTTGTAATTTTATTTCATTTTCATCAAATGAAATGAAGAATGTTGAAGACATTTTTTTATGAAAGATACTACACAAATCATATAAGAGTATAAATAATTTTGTGGTTGTACATCAGTGCACGTCATTCGAATATTAGAAAACTATCTATATCTGAAGATAGGCTTTTGGTTCTTTTCATCAGTTAACTGACCTTAGATGTCAATCGAAGATGAGTGATCTAGGCTAATTTCCTTAAAGATGTCTGAATCCTGAACAAACGAAGAAAAATTGTAGAAACACTCAGCATTATTCTTAAAAGTTTCTCCAAAGTGTTATTCTATATACTCTTGCAAATAAAGTATATAATGCATAGCATGAATATTTTTTATGAAACAATATAAGAAAGGTTGTGTGATTCCCATTCCCTCACCGAAAAACATTTGTAAATTGGCAACAATTATGTAGAATTTATGGGGAGGAATTTTCATAACATATTTGGTGTTGATAACAAATGTGCAATAGAAAAGTAAACTTTCGATCAAATAATCCATTAATGTGTTTCATTAAATGTATAATTCATTCTGTTCACTTTAACTCAACCCAACAAATGATAAAAAATTATAGAAAATCGGAAAAATCAACAGAGGTTGTCAAAAGTCGGTGCGTTTCACACTCCAATGGGGAAAAGCTTCATTTTCATTTGAATAGTAAACCTTTTTCTTGAATAATATGTATGTCATTCATAGGTTAAATATTATCAGAATGACACCGGATTTCAATAAATATCATAACTTTTAACACTCTTAATCGAAATATCCCCTTATCAAGAGAAGGGGCCACTTTTAGGATAATATATCAGGTTTCTAATTTGAACCAGACGGTTATCTGAATCTTTGGTCACTAAGAGATTAGAACAAAATTGTTTATTTCAAGGGATAATACAGAAACACCCCGAGTATCTATATGGTAGCTTTCTACAAGGATAATAGATTTTTCTGAGAAAGTTTGGACGTGTAAAAATTTCTTTGTATGGAACTGCTTAGGAATACGAGTTGAATTTCCACAATTTCCTCCAAAAATCCCCTAATTGGGGCTAAAAATTCCCGTGTCTGGGACTCCCGGTTATAAAAAAACTTTTAGCTGATTATTTTCAACGTTGAAAAATTCCCTCATTCCGATTAAAATGAATTAGTACGAAAAAAATCACCAAAAATTATCCCAAGTTGCCTAATAACGCCAAATTATTAGTAGGCGCTGAGATAGCAGCCATTTTGCGAAATCCCTCTCACGTCGCCTTGCCGCCGACTTGCGGTGCTTCCTTGGCAAATTTCGTCAATTTCGCACCGAAAATTTCGTACTTTTTCGCGCTCAAATTTTCGCCCTGCTATCCGACTGACTTTTCATAACCTCGTTCGAGGGTCGTAGCACGTTTTGGGGTGTAAAAACGTGCAAAATCAAATTGGCGAATGGAAGAGGTGGGGTATGGGGTATTTGCGCGAGTGCGCCTGTCAGTGACGTGTGCATACCCATCTCTCTCGCTCGCACGCTAACACGGTGTCGCTGAGGAATTCTGCGTTCTCGGTTGGTTACTAGGCGATGTGTTTGAGGAAGAAAACAGTCGCAATCAAGTAGTCGCATGATATGTAGTGTGAAACTTTGTTCCGTGAATTTGGACTACCACCCCACTGGAGGAAGGACAAACTACTACGCAATACGTAAGGTAAACAATGCTAGGCTAGCTACTTTTTATTGCTAGGATAATTTTCGACGCAGTTTCGTTCTATTTCAGAATCAGATATATAGGGCGTTTTTTCTTAGGGTCATATCAAGGGATAAACATTATTTTTTACCAAGTATTTTTTGACAATAAAATATCTACGAAGCTGCCTTTTCACGCTTATTGGTACTGGTGCGTATTTTTTCGTTGTGTGGACCGTTAAAAAAACTTTGTGGAATTATTCGCTCGACAAGTTTGCGAATATGCAACTTTTTCTTTTTTACAGGCCAGATTTGCATCGCTTTCTCGAAACCGGCTCGAGAAAATGGGCGAAACTAGGTTCTCGCCGCATTTTTTTTCTCCTAGTGCCGTGTGAACGTCCGCTTATAAGAAAGTCTAGGAACCCCAAATATTCATCCGATTGGACAGAATTGTAATGCATAGATGTGGGGGCCGAGCACCGAACAACGTCTAGCATGTCAGAGGCTCCCTTTGGGTTTCCGAGGTCAGACACTCCGAAATACATATAGTCATTCGCGAATTTTTTTTGTTGCCCGCCGAGTTCATTAAACTGTTTGATTTTTAGTTCGGTTCATTCATTATTTATATGTGAATCTCGACGGTTCGTTCGCTAACGGTAATGGGCACTCTGAAAAATTATACTTTTCGGCGAATTCTGATTTGCATAAAAAATTTCGACGATTCGAATCGATAAAGTGATTACCTACATCACGGTAGACGAATTTTTCCAGGAATTGCGTTTTAGTTATTCGGTCCGGTCGATTTGACCTGATTAGATACGGAGCTAGGAAATAGTTTTTGTTGGAGAGATCTGGAGAGGGGAGAAGAACCCATGATCAGTCGGGGCCCCTGACCCAATTTCGGATTATCTCAGTAAGTTGAAACTTTTGTTGAAATATAATTGAAATGATGAAACTTAAGATCGAAATTGAACATTGAGAAATACGCTCATCCTTTTTGAGATCTATAAAATTATCATTCTCTCCTTCAGAGATGATCAGAAAACAATTGTACTGAATTTCAAATTTAATACTCTCGAAAATAATTGGCTTCCCCGTTCATGAATTCAATTCTTGGACTTTGGATTGTGTGAATTGGGTGAAAGCTTTGTTTCTGAGAACTGAACTCCATTTTTGGGCGAATTGAAATTCCTTCACAGAGGACAGGGTGGGTCACCCTCTCAAAAATAAAATTTGTTTTTTCCATGATAATCTTGAAATATTTTTACTAAACTAGAATCGTTCAACTTTCTAACATAGCCGTGATTAAATTTGGTAAAATAGTGACCTTAAAAAACCAATCCCAGTTCTTAGGTTTAGAGCACCTATATCTTATCCATCAACTCAATACATAGAAAAACAATATGAAAAGAGTTATAATAGTTTCAGATCTTTTTCGTCTGCGAAATATTGTGAACAAAATTCATTTTCAGTGGAAGGTAATGCGGTTACTCAATCGTGTTTCCCATATTCAGTTTCTGGAGTGTAATCGTTTCTCGTAAAAATCGTTACTTTATTCTCAAGGAAAAATCGATTTAGTTCGTCTGTCTCAATGACTAGGAGTAGTGCTAAGACCCAAGATGACAGAACTTTGGAAATGTCTCCTTTTTAGGCCCGGTTGTGCGATCAAGGATGACCAAGTGATTGGGGTTGAACCAGGATTACCAATTTTGTTTCAATTGTTCGATACGGGTTTGGGAGATAAATCTAGTTTAACAATAGTAAGCTAATCTCACAAATTCGGGGGTTTGAGGAGATAATTTGCCGATTCTATAACCTATTTGATTATTTGACATCGACTATTCTGAAATTATTATTGTTTTATACCCTACTGCAAAAATTTTCGAAGATATAAGAGAATATACGGGTTGTTTTTGAAGTTTTTGATATTATTTAGACAACGAAGAATGGTTACAGAAAAATAATTTTTGAATAGATTTTGCTTGCCAAAAGAAATCGTCCGCAACTAACAAAAATACAAAGAATCACCCTCAAATGACTCAAATCGTAACAAAAAATAAACTTCCAAATAAAAATCAAATCCTAATTTTTCATACCAAAAACATTAGTCATAAAAAACTGAAATTAAATCATCACAATTGCAAAATGAAAAACTACATGATCTGTTCTCAGGAATCTCTAACAAATGTTGATTTACTACTGTTGATTGATGAATGATATTTCAAAGATAATGTTTGTTTATATATCTCAATCATATGAGTTTTTTTTAGATTCTACTCCTCCCTCTGTAGTTCCAAAAAAAGTCGGTGTTTTTCTCCCATGAGTATTACATTACATTTTTTACATTCTACAATATCTTGGAATTTTTTACCAGTGAAATGATAATGTTTTCCTCACCTTCATTGAAATTATGAGTCCTTTTTTTTTAAGAGACGCCTCCAATTCATAGAATACACTTGGCTTTTTTTCGATAAATGTTTGTGTATACTTTTGAAACTATGAATTCTTAAGTTGAGTTTGATTGAATGTTGATGTTTCTGAACGGTCCCAATGATGGTACAAGCGAAAAAATAATGTGTTGCCAACATATTGAAACGAATTAAGGAATCCAGGATCAGTTTTTCATTAAAAAATGCATAACGTTCTAATCCATAGTTAATTATCAATCCGTGTTTAGATAATCAACGGTTTAAACTCGCATTGAACAACCGGCCCTGAGGATATTTGGATATTTTAATTCCGACCCTTTTCCCTAGACTCCGATTTGATTTTCGTGTTTTCGGTCAAGTGTCAACCTTTTTGACAAATTTCGCCATTTTGGTTATTCTTTCCTTATGGAAATTAGGATATTTGACAGTCTCTCAATAGAAGGGTAAAAGAAAACACTCCCTTATTCATATCGGACATAACCGAAAAAAAGATGAAAAGAACGTAATCTTGCAATATTATTAGAATCAATATAATTGCAAATTCTGGAGATATACCAATAATTTTTTTATTATCTCAAAAATACAGAATTTTCCTTTTTCGATTAGTTTTGGCGAATCTAGAGATTTTATATCTGAAATTGACAAAACAAAATAGCTTTCCATTAAAAATGATATTCTGCAAAATTTTGAAAGATTAGATGGGGACAAATGTCATGTTTAAATACTCGGGTACAAAAAAGCGATATGACATCTTATAAAGTACGAAATGTGATAAAAAACAAATAGAATTCAAATATGGGTATCATATTTTATTCGGTACATTGACAGTTAATATTAATTACGAGAATCACCTTCTCTATATATAAAATTTTGTGGCAGTTAACACTAACACTTCGACTAACACCGATGAATGAATGACTGAAAGTTATTCATTTCTTGAAATACCTACATAATAGAAAATTATATATTTTTTTTGGGGATGTAAGAAATTATTTTTCAATATTAGAGATGCGGTCCAAATATATAATAAAAAAACTAAAAAACACGCTTTTGTAGCAATATGAACTAAAACTAATAAAAATAAAGCATTGACCAAATTTTTTTTTTTTATCGCCAGCAATTCGTAAAGGTACAGGCATTACGATTTTTTTACGTCAAAGTTAATTTGTTTGGTCAATGACTTTATTCTTATTATTTTTAACTTTTTAGTTAATATTGCTACAAAAGTGTGTTTTTAGTTTTTCTACATTTTAATTTAATTTTTAATTGTCCATATTGCTAAAAAAACGTTTTAAAACGTTCCAACTAGGAGATAAAACTTATTGATTAATTCATCCACATAATAAGTTTTTACTAACATTTGACGAAAGTAGATTATAGGGAGAGGGGTCGATACAGCTCTTCAGCCTCTTAGTACTTCAACTTATAAGGTCTTCTGTACATAACTTTTGGTGAAAGTTCTAGGACCAGTGAATTCACCAAATCCTTGAAATGTAAATTCGTGACTATGAAATTATTGAATTATTGTATTGTCATCGGTTCTTAATACGTGTACAAAATTTCAAAGGATTCGGACGTGTGGAAGTGGGTGAAACCTAATTTCAAAAATTCCGTTACATATATACTCACATACATACAGGTGATGCTAATAAAACGTTTCATTGTCATCGGTTCTCAATATGTGTGCATAATTTCAAAAGATTTGGACGTCTAGATGTGGCTGAAAATTAATTTCCAAGATTCCGTTTCATACATACAGGCAAAGCTAATAAAGCGTGTGTGAAAAAATTGCTAGGTTTTCTCGACAAATTACTTGTTTTGGCGTCCTCTCCTTGCGTTCTATGTCAATGAATTATGTGTGCCTCTAACTAAACCGTCATTAACCACTCTTAATGATTGAGGATAGTTGCTTTCATGCGAATCCATCAAATTGGATATTTTGTATTTATTTCGTAGTGTGAAGTAATTTGTACCACAAAAATATTCAACCACCGCCAATAGAATACCGTAAAAGCAGTTGAGACAGCCGTTGTTGTGAATTTTTGGTGGGAAACTAGGTTTTAGGATCTCTCCGACAAGATACACATGACTAATTAATTTTTCTACCATCAACTACCCCAATCATCCATGCTTAGTTATTGGAGGGTGAAAAAAAGATATTATCCTTTTCTCGTTCTCCATTCGAATTCGTTATTTTGTAGTTTTACAAGCTACGTATAAAAAATATGCCAAAAAACTTACCTTTCCTATATACTACTTTTTTGGCAATTTATACACCTAGAAATAATTTGCAACCCCCTCCCCTTAACAACTCCAATCCTCTCTAAATTCTTAGTGTATGGATGAAAATTTACATTTTTGATGTTTTTGGCAATTTGGACAAATCCAAATTTTACCCCTCCCCAATAACATAATTGTCGGTGTAATATGCGTTAGGGAAGGATAAACCATTGTGGTGGTATTGTCAAGCAAATTCATTAGTTTGAAGTTGCTTTTACATGCTTCTTTTAGTGAAATGGTTTGTGGCGTGAAATCTACCCCTTGACCACTCAATCAGAAAAAATATAAATATAGTTTGAGCAGCTTTTCTCGAATATTTTTGACAAATAACTTTGTTTAAGGATCTTTTTCACAGTGAACCCCAGAAATAATTTCGACCCCCTAGCTACCCCATCACTTACCCTTAATTATTGAAGGCTGAAGAAACAATCGTCGTTAGAAAATGTCGATGGTGGCTTGTTGGGAAAACAATATCCTATCCTTTAGGTCTAATAATTTTCCACCAAAAAATGTCCCAAAATGACTGACTTGAATGGTTTTACGATTTTTATTGTTGTGGGAGGGTAGTTTTCATACAAATTATCAACTGTACTTATTCATATGACAAAATTAATTACTACTTTTGTCAACATCTGCTAATTGTGAGTGTGTTATGGTGCCAGTTAGAGGATTTTGTGGATTACTTGAAAAATTCCTACCATTGCTTCTTTCATATCCATAATTGATATAGGGTTTCGATTTTCCATATTTCCGAATGGATATAACTTTCGGATTTTCCCATTATTTAAAATGAAATTCCTAAGAGCTCCGATTTAAAAAACTAGGTACTTTTTTCCAAGTAATCTAATGACTGCGAAAACATTGATCTTGTTTCAATCTCATACTTACTTAATTGTGTTACAAATGAAAAAATATCCCTTAATTTTCGAAAAATTGCAAATTGTAATAAAGGAAAACGTTTGGAATATAGAAGAAACCAGTGGAATACGGGTGATTGACAATAACCCAGAAATGAAGCCTTTCGCCCTCTTCACAGATGACTTCATTTCCAAAATTCAACTGCTGGATATCCGTTTCGAAGGACCAGTGATACACTGGTCTCTTTTATTTGATTTGAAATATTTATATTGTAAATACGTGTATAGTAATTTGTATTCATCGCAATTTCCTCTAATCCGCAAAGTATACCCTTACATTGCGGAATTTGAAAATTGTCCATTTGAATTATAAGGTATTCAAACCAATCCCTAATATACATACACGCATATTCAGTGTCACTTTGTAGGAGCTTTTTTCGAAGAAATGTTAACTCAGTTGAGTTTTAATGACCCACTTCATTTGTATATCGGAATGCCTGTGATACCAATAAAACTATCACTGCTACATTAGACTTATTTGTTATGACATATCTAGACCTAGACAGAAATGGAGTGCGGGTTCATTGACCCTATGCATATGCACATTCTCATTATTGATACTTGACGAGTTTGTCTGGGTTAGTAACACGCAGTTTTTGACACAGCCACAAGTTATTTCTTCGTGTTCATTCACACACTTGCCTGAAAACTCGAAAGATTCATTCACACGAATTTAGGTTGAAAATTATCTTTCACTAGACGTTTAAAAATTTGGATTCGAATGTAAATTATAGTTTTCTCAAAGTATTTTTTTAAAACAATCTATTTGTTGCCAAAAAAAGTATTTTCTTTTCTTTCTGAAAAAAATCGCGACTGCTACCTTACAAGTATACTTTTTTCAGAGCTTGTGTTTGTGATTGAGTGAATTTGGCTGAATTGTTGGACACACACTTTCGAATCCTGGGGTAGATTTATCGAAGAGAACACCCATAAAGAAGTAGAACATAAACAAACGACAAAATTAGTTTGCTCTTCTGAATTTGGATACGTCAAAGCTTATTGTCATCGGAACTTCCCGTGTAGGCAAAATTTCACAAAACTTCCCTTTTTAACCGACGAAAAAAGGAAGAATTTCTATAGTCGACGCGTATATTTTTTTATGTATAACCACGCATAACTTTTCACAGAGTATTCCGATTTTGATTATCCTTTTTATTGGATAGGGTATACCTCAAAATTAGTCATATTTGAATTTGAAAAAATCCACCCCTAAGGGTAGGAAAATAGGGGATTGATTGTTCATCCACTGAATTTTACATATTAACCGATTCTACCACGCATAAATTTGTTCTGGATTATCCGATTTGGATGAGTCTTTTTTTATTGAATAGGGTATACCTCGAAATTAGTCCCATCTTAATTTGAAATCCACCACTAAGGGTAGAAAAATAGGGGATGATTGATTTTCTCCTGTGAACCGATTCTGTTGAAACTTGGCACACATTTATAGTTCTGATTGACACTACAACATAATGGAGGCTTGGAATCAATTAAGTAGATATATAGTAGTACTTAGTTGATTTTAGCCACAAAAAAAAAATGAAAAAATACAAACTTTTTAACAAAAAATTAAAGCGACGAAAAAATAAACGAAAAATCGAAAAATAAGATGAATAAAAATGTTTGGTCCTAATAACTAATAATAATAAGCTGCTAAACTAATATAAATAACTAATTTTGAGTCGGCGCCAAACAAACAATCAACAAAGATAATTAAATTACTTTAAAGAAATAATCAAAACACCTCCTCACATCCCGCTGGCATGATTTTACGCTTTATGTAATTAATGGGGAATTCTCCTTCAGCCGATAATGAAGTATTTTTTATGAAATATATTTAAAACGTCGCATTTCAAACTTATCCTTTGAACCTTTTTCCCAAAAAAAATATTTCAAACACTTAAAAAAGAAAAATAAATATGGGGAATTACAATTTCAAGTGCTTTGTTTCGATTTCACCATTTGGCAACATCGACTGCAGATTTCATAGACAAAAAAGGACAACAAATTCGTTACGTTGATAGGGTAAACAAAGATGGATATATTTTGATCAGGTTAGAAACGTGCCATTCCGTTTATTTCTGTTCCATGCACCGCAAAGGAGGCAAAGACCAAGAAATAAATGAAGAGAACTCAGTTTTTAAGGGTCATAACATATTTACATTTGGCTTGTAAAGTTGTTGAACTAAAATTTATATTTGGCTTTGGATTGTTTTTTTTCTAACAGTTTGAATTCTGAATTACATAAACATTAAGTATACAATAATTTTGTTATTTCTCTAAGAAATTCAGACAAGTGGGTACAAAACACATTTTCTTCATAATTACTGATAAATCCTGTAAGTAATTAATAAAGATAAATATCACTCAAAATTATGCTTTATTTTTGTTGTACCTACCCTGAATTGATGAAAAATCTTAATCGTAAATAACTTAAAAACAATTCAAACAAGAACTCTTTACAAGCCACGAAGTATAAATAAAAAGTTGGGTTATAATGACAAATAACACGTGTAGTTTGTAAAAGTAGAGCCAACAACGAACAAATATATTTTGTTCTTCTTCTAGCCTACTAGGCGCTGTTGCCAATTTGTGAACTAGAAACAAAGCCATTTAAAATTTAAAACCCCATATTTGAAAAATTCATTTAGATAGTTTCTGTAGCGAATTTGAAAAATGTATAAATGAAACTCATAATTATTAAGTTTAAACTTGCATTTGCTGTAGTAACCCAAATTGAGAAGAATTTCCCATTTCCTCTTACGTTTAGCGTTACTAAGACTAAAAAGATTTATTTTATTTTTTGTTTACCGTTTCTTTTTTCGTCGATTCAATTTATTGTTAAAAAAAATGTTCAAACCTTATACTTAAAAAAAAACATCTCATAGAACCTTTTTTTTTCTAGCATGAATAGATTTTGGCAAGATGTTGTGTATTGCAATTAGATTATTTCGTGTGATGATAATGAACTTTCCTTGGGAACTAGGAGTAGAATTTTCAAAGTTTATATTCAAAAAATTAATTAATCATACAACATACACATATTTTGTCAAGATGTTCTCTATTGCAATACGATTGGGGATTTTCCCACTTCTAAATTTCAAAAATGTATTTCTGATTGAATACTTGGTTCTAGCATGAACAGATTTTGCCTTCTGATTGCAATTTAATCATTTTGTGTGAAATTTATAGATTTTTTCGACAAGGGGTAGATTTTTCAGCCCTTCATTAATTTTCCCATTGAAAACTTGCGAAAGTATTTTATTTTAATTTATTTGTCTTATTTTAATTCACAATTTATACAGATATTGTTTGAAAGTAGGTTGATCATCTTTCCCGAATATTGTATATCGAAAAAGGAAACATTCTCTATTGAATAGAAATATTTTTATGTGAATTGAAAAATCCACGACAAAAATGAAGTTATTGTCTGTGAATATTGCATATCAGTTAGATAGGAAATGTTTATGAATTTTATAAATACACTTGCAAGCTTGAATTGATTTTCATACTTGGGCTTCAACGATTTCTCCTTTAGATATCCACAATGGTGGCTTTAATATGGTTGATAATAGGCGATGAGTCTTTTTTCTTTTGAAATAACCTGAAAATGTTTACTTGAGTCACTCTTGAATGATGGTATAGTTTCTGATTCCACAAAATTTCGGCTGAATGTATTCTTTGGCTGTGTGGAATAGCTTTTGACATTACCGGTGGAAATTATTTGAATCTTTTTTTATGAATTGTGAAAAGTTCTCAATGAATGTCATCTGCATCGGTAATGAATTTGAATAATTGAATATTGAGGGTTGGAGAATCTACCCCTGGCTCCCACACACAAAACATTTTGCCAAAGTCTGTTAATGGTAGAACGAAATCTTCTATGAGAAATTATTATTTTAATATTAAAGGTTGGAAAATCTTCTCCTGCCCCCCAAGGGAAGTCAATCAATTTCATACGAAAGGATCGAAAACATCTTGCCAAATCGAAAATTAAAATTTTAAAAAATTAAAAATTGTATTGTGTTGGAAAATCTTCACCTGCACAAAGTCAAAATCATTTTCACGCGTAATCAACGAATTGCAACTCAAAACATCTTGTCAAAGTCTGTTAATGCTACAATGCAATCCTCTATGAAATTATTTTTTTAAAACCTTTCATCTATGGCTCAACGTATTTCATGTTTTTTTTTAATTTTACCCCTAGCTCTCAAGAGAAGTCAATCAATTTCACACTAAATGGTTGAATTGCAACACGAAACATCTAGCCAAAGCCTGTTGATGGTAGAACAAAATATTCTATGAAAAATTTTTATTTGAATATTAAACGTGGGAAAATCTTCTCCCGCCTCTCAAGGAAAGTCAATCAATTTCATACGAAAGGATCGGACTACAACACAGAACATCTTGTCAAAATATGAAAATGCTTGAACGAAATCTTCTATGAGAAAAATTTTTTTTGAAAATCAAGTGTTGGAAAATCTCCACTTGCACAGAGTCAAAATCATTTTCACACGAAATCAACGAATTGCAACTCAAAACATATTGTCTGTCTGTTGAAGATCTGCAATGAAAATATTTTACAAGGGAAAATTTTTGTTTTTTTTTATATTGAGGGTTATAGAATCTACCCCTGGCTTCCAATGTAGAATCTACCCCTGGCTCCCAATGTAGAGCCTACCCCTGGCTTTCAAGGGAAGTCAATCATTTTCACACGAAATTATCGAATTTCAACACAAAACATCTTGCCAGAGTCTGTTAATGCTAGAACGGAATCTATGAGAAAATCTACCTTACTCCAAGGGAAGTCAACGTTTTCAAAAAAATACGGTGAAAAAAAAAAAAAAATGAGAAATTACTTTTTTGGATGCCAAGGGGGAAATGGCCCTCAAAGGATCTTTCCATTGCTCCCTAGGGAAGTCAATCATTTTTACTCGAAATGATCGGATTGCAACACAAAACATCTCCCAAAGTCTGTTTATTCTAAAACGGAATATTCTGAGTTTTTTTTAATATCGAGGGTTGTAGAATCTATCCCTGGCTCCGAATGTAGAATCTACCCCTGGCTCCCAAGGGAAGTCAATCATTTTCACATGAAATGATCGAATTGCAACACAAAACATCTTATAGTCTGTTATTGCTAAAACGGAATCTTCTTTGAGTTTTTTTTATATTGAGGGTTGTAGAGTCTACCCCTGACTACCAATGTAGAATCTACCCCTGGCTCCCAAGGGAAGTCAACCATTTTCACACGAAATGATCGAATTGCAACACAAAACATATTGCCAGAGTCTGTTGATGCTAGAACGGAATCTATGAGAAAATCTATCCTTGGCTCTCAAGGGAAGTCAATCATTTTTAAAACAAGTGATCGGATTGAACATAGAACCTGTTGATATTATAACAAAATCTTCTATGAGAAATTACTTTTTGGATATCAAGGGTCGGAGAATCTATCACTGGCCCTCAAAGGATCTTTCCATGGCTCCCTGAGAAAGTCAATCATTTTCACACGATATTGTAATGAAAAACATCTGATACTGATACTGGAATGAAGTCCTCTGTCATAGTTAATTTTTGAAAATTAAGGTTGGAAAATTCTACCACTAATCGCCAATAGAAATCAAACGTTTCACCCGAAATGAAGGAATTGCCAAAATCTATTCATTCCAGCAACAAGACGTTCGAAAATCATATTAATATATGTTGAGTGCCAAATTCCAACTTCTCCCGAACCAACCATCAGTGAAGTTATTCAAGTCAACATACTTTCAAAGATTCTTATTTCATATCATAGAAAAATATAATCAAGAACAAATCGGGTGGTAAGCCACTGGTACCTGGGTTGGGGAATTTATCTTAGACCACTGTTTTCATACCGGTAGATTTCTAGAAGACAGACGGACAAAGCAAGTAGAATAAACGTTTATGAAAAAGTCGATATCTTTGAAAGCCCACTAACGACCGATGCTAATCGAGTCGGCTATAATGTTTCCTGTAGATAGTATCAATTTTTCTGGTGAAATGTTAAAAATTCATCTTTCCAGAAAATAGTACCGGAATCAAAGAGATTCTCAGTAGTATATGCTAATTATATGTGCAGGGTTGGCTTAAGATGGAAAACATTCAATTCTGCAAACAGTTATAAGACTAGTATCGTTGCTTTACCTTGTATATATTGAGTTCAGTCAATTTATTCAAATTCTGTCAAAATATTTTCAGACCAAGAATTTATTTTGAAAACCGGTCCACAATATTTGGTTAGTTCATGCCTGCAGCTTGTCGAATTCAAAGTATAACAAGCATGATACTCCTTCAACGAGAAATAATCAATATTGAATGGAAAAAGCTTGATTTGACATTATTAAATTGGCGGTTCATTCTTGAGGTAGCCATTCCAATCTGAGCTTAGGAGGCAAAATTTCCTCCCCAACTAAGATTATAGAAGAAATATATCAAGGAGAGTGACAAGGAAGTCTGGTCTGAATTTACTAATTTCCGGAAAAATATTTCACCTTAAAATCCTAATTACTCGAATTTTATAACGCATGGCAAATAATTGCATTGTGAAAAATATTTTATCTTCTGGTTATAAATAGGTATCTATCAATTAGGTTGAATTTCACTTAATATATATTTATATTTGACCTAATAAACAGTTCGAATGTGTAATATTTTTTACGTATTATTCATATTTTATTGGCTTGAACCAATTCCGCTATCAGAGAAAAAATAAATAAATCTTTATGGATCTTCTCAAAAACTAGATATAAGTGGTGAAGAAACTTCACCTTCTTCTTCCTCTTCCTTCCTCTTCCTTCTTCCTTCTTCCTTGATTTTTAATACACTAGGAAATAGTTGTGAATTTGCACAGTTGAATTATTCCAAATTCATTAAGAACCTGCTTCCTGTGTAAAAATGTTAAATGCCATAAAATTCCCTGCACACAGGCCTTAAAGGTCTATTTTCCCGACATTACAGTGTTTTTTGGTAAGGTGGAAATCCTTTATGGGCACCCTTTGGTAAGCTCGTCTAGCCTTTGACCCATTGTATCTTAGCTGTTGTTTGTCCTTTACTGGCTGTTCAAAGTTAACAAGTCTACTGTTTTTTCTAATAAGGTCTTTTGATATATTATTTTTCGTTACCTGCACTTCTCTAATGTCCTGGCTCTCAAATCAGACTAAAGCGGTTTCATTCTGCCTTGAAAGAAGATGTGTGGTTATCTAGTAGCTGAAGCCAGTCCTTGTTTTTCTTTCCAAAGGAGCGTCTGGCCACATTTAGTGTGGTCTCTTCTTTTCTGGTCACTTTCTTCAGATGGTCAGTTTCGAGTCCAGTATTACCCCGAGATATCTAACCTCTCCCTTAGTCTGTAGAGTTTCTCCTCGAAGTTTAATGGGCCCAAGGCATTCTAGTTTTTTTTTCAAGGGACACTATGGTGGCTTTTCAAAGGTTGATATTTAGTACTTCGAAGTCCATCCATCTTATTACCGAGTTTAGGCCTCTTGCATCGATGATTTACCGTGGTGTATGTTGTATATCCACTGTTCTAGGACAACCATGTCGTCCGCGTTTTATATGAGAGTGTAATAAATTCTCGCTGGTATTGTTTAACCATTTTCAATTGCAGAAGCTGTTTCTATAGGGAGCAAATCGGAAACTCACTTCGCTAACACGAGTGTATATGCGAACGAAAAATAATGTGTACTACTCGCAAACATTCTTCGTCGGCGAACGGAAGATCAAAAGAGCCGATGTCAACGTGGGTTTGAGTGACAGCAAGCCAATGAAAATGCTTGTAGGTGTGTCTATACGTCGAGACTAATAAATCACCAATTTATATACGTGTTTCAGGAGGTCTGAGTAAATAAAAGCCAGTAGCGTCTCTGGTCTGGGATCGAAATAGGCTTTAAAATATTCTATAGTTGTGTTGTGTTTTGATGGAAAATATGTTTTTTTTATAATGGGAAAATGGAATTATGAGGATCCGATTGCCTATTAATACATACTTCCTCGTTTATGGCATATTTTTTTATGTTAACGTATTTTTAAAATATTTAAATATCTAAATAAAATATCTCCGCCTCTGTTGCTCAAAGGATTCTGCCTCGAGACAGGGAAACTTGTTTTTTATGCTTCTGCAATTGTAAATGGTTTGACTATAACAATAATTGACGCTAAACGGACTGGGGTATCGATTTTTTAGGTATTGATGACTCTTCGACTATTATTTGGCAATTTAACTTTTTCATGGCTTTAACCTTTTGGACAGACTGTATTGATATTCAGTTCTTTTTCATATTAGCAAATTTGGCGTAAATATAACCTAAAATTCACCTTCACCAAATTAACGTAAATTTTGTGACTGTGTTTTGGTCCGCTTGGGTCGGTCCTGTTTTCCGGTTTCCCTCTACTTGAACAGTGGATGCAACCTTTTAATTGTGTTTATAGTGATAATTCAAATTAGTTCCGGTCGATGTATACTAGAAAATTAAGGGATCAGAGACATGTGTGTCTTTGTGAAGCCTATGGGCAACCAAAAATGTTAATTAGATGGAGTATAAGGCCAATATTTATTCAAATACTCATATTCCTATGCGGTAACCCATTTAATAGGCGTATCATATCTTTTAATAGCGTACATAATTATAGTTTTGAGATACTATTGCCCTTAGATAAAATCGTTCTACCAAGGACTGATTATCACGAAGAATTACAAAAAAAAATTAATTCAATAACAGTGAGCAGCGGAAATGTTATTTTGAATGGTAGTTGGAAGGTATTTTTGTTTTCGAAACGATGAAACATGCTATTTTCACCTGGTTAACCAGTTGATATTTTCTGAGGTTTTTACCTTCCACAAAATTCATTTGCCATTTAACATTTGTATAGAGTTTCTCGAAACCTGAAAACTATAACGACAAATAATATTTCTCCACAAAAAATAACTTTTTATCAATTTTTTTTCTTATGCTATTCTATTTGTTTTTGATTTGGTGATTATTGAATAGTGTTCTATAATAATTGCTAGGAACTAATTATAATTCGAATTTGTTATCTGACTATATGAAAAATAGAGCGCGTGCAACTTAGTACATGTGATAGAAGTGAAACCTATTCGGCGATCTATTCGGCGATCTATTCGGCGATTTATATATATATATATATATATATATATATATATATATACAAGATAATAAAAGTTATGCTATTTTAAACGTTTCGCCCTCGTTTGGGGGCATCTTCAGTAAAATGTATTCTTAAAAATATATGGACATCTGAAAATAACATTCTTAATTCAGAAACATCTGTAAGATTAAAGTTAGGTTAGATGTAGAAAAATAGTGAAACACCATTGGGTAACGTACCTTGGTTTAACCATATTAGTATTATATTAGCAACCATTTGTTGAGCTTTGTGATCATGTTTATCTTTATGTTGCACATTATTATTACACGCTTTATATTAGCTTCACTTGTTTGTTTGTTCGTAACCGACTCGTTTGGGCGCGATTTTGACCTACTTTAAACGGTCAGATTTCATTCAAACTTTGTAGATTTATCGAGGACCGATGACAATACACTAATTTGATAAGATTATTCCATTTTTTAATTTGCAAAAAAATTATAAAAATAATAGTTTAAAAAAAAATAAAAAAACACGCTTTTATAAATAAACCAAAGTAAAAAGTAGGAAATAAATAATAGTTTAAAAAAACTAAAGAACACGCTTTTATAGAGAACCAAACTATACTGCCCTAGGTGTGTAATGTACTATATATAATTATTGATACCATGCACCCCACGTTTTTTTTTTAAATAAAATACCTAAATTTTTTTCTTCTTTTTTCAATTTTTTTAGTTTGGTTTTCTATCAAAGCGTGTTTTTTAGTTTTTTAAACTATTATTTATTTTTATTTGTTTTTTTTGTCGTTTGTCTTGCTGTGTTGTTTGGCGACTAGCTACGTGTTGTCGAATTCGGGAAATGTATTTCTGGTGATTTTATCTTTATTATTAGTGCTAGTGGCCGACCTGTTTCATTCCTACTGGGACGGTGTTGTGTATACTTACAAATTAAAATAAAATATTTTTTTTCCTTGATAAGTTTCTGATACTTCAAGTTGCGGTATGTAGTAACTCATTAATAAATATTTCTTCTACTTTTACCAAAGGCAATATTTTCCCTAACTCAAAATATTTTTTCTTTCGAGTTAGGGTCCTTTCAGAATATCTATCAGATGTAGTTCAATGTCCAGCGTGGCTATAGCCGGGGAAGTAGTTGTTTTCTGTTAGATATTCACAAAAATTAACTTCATCTTTATCCCGGATTTTTCAATTCACAGAAAAATATTTTTATCAATATCCAAGTGAGAATGTTTCCCTTTTCAACATAGATAGTGACTAAAGTTTATCTTTCAGTCGCAGATGATTCCACATCTGATTTGATGAACATCCTGTTCATATTTTCAACACATCAACCACTGTCCCTTTCCTCAAATCTAAGTTTTTGTCGAATAATTACAATTTGGTAAAAGTAGTTTTTTTTTTCAAAAAATTATGCGTTTCATGCACTAGTACCTACCTACCTACTGCAATTTAAAAAAACATTTTCTGCGACCTATTTTCAATATGTATTTCAAAAATAAAGAGTTTTCCCAACAATTATCTGAACCAAAAAAAAAAAGCTTGCATTGTATTCGAAAAGTTTATATCGTCTTTTAATGTGTAAATATATATATATATATATATATATATATATATATCACGACGTTTTGGATGTCTAGTTGATTCGAACTTGACATCACCTGATAGCTTCTCGAGGCGCCCACTTTTCCCTTAAAAAATGGAAGACAAAAATCATAATTTCCATTTCCGAAAAATGTTAAACCATCAAATTTTAACTTTCTATGTTTTATGATTTAGATTTTGGAGAACTGTATACACCAGCCAAACAGAGCACTAAAAAATAATTTTCTGAAATTGGCTGCACACAGACCGCTCTGTATTCACTACCGCGGTAGAACTGTCTAAAAAAAATCTTAACCTTGTCGGTCGTTGAACCGCACGCAGCATCCTACCCCCGCACGCGGAAAAAATGCGTGTTTAAACTGTTGGCTGATACGAGATATTTGGGTTAGAGACGCCTCCGACTGACGTCATTTTCTGGCTATTTAAATTTTAAAATCCTCTGCACGTGATAATTAAACATACCGAGTGAGTCAGACCATATAAGAAAAATACACGGGGAACTTCTGCGGCAACTCGGAAAAGTTGAAGTGCGAAAATTATTCAGAAAGTTGACATTATATTTTAAGAAGTTATGAATAAATCTATGGAAATATTATTATTTGAGATAACTCTATATCCATATAATATATATGGAATTGCTCGGATAAATGTTCCAGGATCTAAACTTTTGATTTTCACTTAAAAAAAATGCTGGATTATTGTAAATTGTTATCTCAATTCATCTCTAACATATCTTCAGTGAAGTTATAGTGAATAAGATGTCAATCGACTTCAACAAGAATCATTGATAAGATTCATAGAAATTAAATATGCAAACCAATGTCGATGGTAAGAATAGTTGATTTATTCATAATTAAACCGGATTTATGGGTAATCGAGAAATGTTATTATCATGAAATAACTAAATTCCAATGTCGTTTTTTCAAACGTTTCGAAGAGCCACTATAACACATAAGTTCCTATTTCTGGTGTTTTCTGACGTTTTCACATAATGTGTCAAAATCACTTTTAACACTAGTGTTGAAAATATTTGGCAATATTAATTCCCCGAGAAGTAACTGATGAAGTATTCAATTCAAGTGCAGGGTTTTCCTCATCGCTAACTATTGACGGTGCTATTGAAGTGGTGCCAAGTAGCATTTTAAGTGGACGGAACGTAGCGGCCACGATTCTGGAAAACTTTGAGGTGTTTGGCCACAACCACTGCCACGTAATATACACGGTTCTATCACTAGCGGCTACCAAAATGGGAAACACTTTTTTGGTGGCTGCTACATTCCGATATACGTTCCTGGATCTCAGATAGCCACATTCCAACCACGTTGTGGTCACCTGGCAAAAACGTGGATATGTAGTGGCCGACACTAGACACGTTAAACAACTGACTGCGTTTGTGTAAATGATATGTAGCTCAATCTCTGTTCAGCAACATATTTTTGTGATAAATGTTCCTCATTCTTCCATTTTGCCTGATTCATTTCGAACACTTGATCAACTTTAAAAATATATAACATACAAATGCGTAAGTAAGTATATTGAATTTGGATATTTCTGATCGGGAACAAATAAAAACTATTAAAAGTTTTATGTGAAATATGATATGGGTGTTGTAGCTCGATTGTGAGCACGCGCCATCTCAATACACTATATTTAAGGGAAACATTATAATTTTGGTAATAACTCGCCTCTGAAATTATGTACTCAAATCCCTCAAACATTGTTTTATCAATCTTGGTTAGTTGAAACAAATACTTACGTAACAAATTACTACGTTTGATGCAGTGTTGATGACAAATAAATCTTTATTGAATATTTCGATCATTTCTCTAATAATGGCGACCCAGCATATCCTGTAAATATGGCGGCTTTTGGAGAATATAACTTTAAAGTGGCAGAAAGTGTAAATATACCACTCTAAAGCTCCTCCCAACATAAAGTGCCCAGTGGAACTAAATTATCAACTTTTCCACCACTGGAAAGTGGCATCCACGTCGCAGGCCCATGACTCACCACTTCAAAGTTATAACCTAAAAATTACAATAGGTCTTATACCCTTGAAAAGGGCACACGTTGGACTATTATAACCTGCCACTTCAAAGTTTTGACCTCGAAATTGCGGGTACATGTTCATTAATTGTTAAAAAAGGACATGTAGCAAGTATAGTGGATTTATGCAGCTCCTATCAACAATTATGAAGTATCAAGTAACAGTTATCAATTAACAAGTAATGAAAATGATGACATTTATGCAAACAGAATTAACAATTGAAGAATAAATATTAAGCAGGAGCACAAGTCAGAGATCCGATCTATTTAAATTAACCTTTTTATACAAAATCAAGATAAATTGAAAACGCATAACCCATTTTATTTTGAATTATTATCATTCACGTTTCACGTAATAGGTAAAACGAACTTTTTGTAAGCCACAATAAAATAATTTGAGAAAAGTTAGGTTAGTTGTTGTCATCGCGCTGGCCAATCCACGGTCACTTCAAAATTAAGGAAAACTGTCTATTGAAAACGCATAACCCTTTTCATATTGAATGAATATCATTCACGTAACAGTTAAAACGAACTTTTTGTGAGCCACAATAAAATAATTTGAGAAAAGTTAGGTTAGTTTTCGTCATCGCACGGACCAATCCACGGTCACTTTAAAATCAAGGAAAATTGTCTATTGAAAACGCATAACCCGTTTCATATTGAATAAAATAATTAATTTAAGGTAAACAAACTTTTTGTAAGCCACAATAAAATAATTTCCAAAAAACTTAGGTTAGCTTTCGTCATCGCGCGGAATAGTGAATTTTGAAGGTTATTGTAATTTGTAGTGACTTTTATTAAATACGAATTGTGGTTATGGCAACCATCACCATATATCACAATCAAGTGCCTGCCACATTGAAGGTTTTATGGAAGTTACCAAAACGTCACCGAAACTATCCTACTCTCTTGAAAGTGACTGTGACTTCTAAGTGATATTTAGGTGGTACAGGATGGTTATCGCAACGGTTATTTTCCACTTTTACGTTTGAAAACATTTAAAGTGATTTGCTCAGTGGCCATAATGTTTCAGATACCTCAAATGACACTAATAAGTTATAGAACTGTGGAGTGGCTACCATAGATGGGAATTACGTGACTACAACCATACACGTATACAATTTTAGTTATTCTTACTGTATAGTGGTAGATTTAGTGGTGATTACGTGATAACCACCGAGTCGAAGTTGCAGTATCGGTTTTCATCACTATAGTGGGATAGCCAAATAATGCTGGTGCAGAGGAAGAACTAGTACTTGTACCAGCAAATATTTTTTCAGCAATTCTATTTCTATTTTCCATGAAGATAATAAAAAACCATGGCCGGTAAACTGCTGCGGATCTGAACAGTGCATTTGTTAGAATAATGCAGGAAAAACCAACGATGAATTATGGAAGTTGGGCGTAATCACGGTAAAGATTCATGTAGTTTCCAACGATGCAAAAACTTCGTTGAATGTTGGTTTGGTTCCGAATATGAATAAGTAATGAGTTTATTGTTTCTTCAATGTCATCCACGCTCAATTTGCAAAGTTCTTCACGACGGCACGCTCCTAATAATCCAAAAATACTTTTATCATAAGATATTTGGTATCAGGGGTTGTCAAATTATTCTCTTGTGAGAAATTTCGATTTTTTCATACGGTATCCGACACTCTTTGTTTAAAAAATGCTATCAATTCATGTTAACTGCTTATATCCACGTTTTTCTTGATTTTCAATCCAGCTTTTATCATAGAGACTTTATACCACAGCGTTCCATAGCTTCGATTTTTCTTCGAAATAAACTAAACTTTCCTCATTTGACTCCATTCGATGAATCCATTATAGGCAATTTCGTATCGTTGCTGTGATTTTTCTGGCAGCAGATTAAAAGTTGCTCTGTTTGCAGCTTCTTGAATTTCTGGTGGAACACAGCAATCTGAAACATCCATTTCAAATTCAACTTCCATTATGTATATATATATATATATATATATATATATATATATATATATATATATATATATTATAGGTACGATCACAAAGAAGCTATGTATGCACTGTTAGTAATTTGTGGTCACGAATAAAAAAAATTCAATTGTTTTTACTTGCTATACTATCACGATTATTAGATATAATATTAATTTTCTTCAAACACCCCAGAAATTTGTTAGTTTGTTTATTTTTCAATTTCTAGTAAATATTACTGGAAAAACAGATTTTATTACAAGTGCTTTGTTAGCTGTTCAAGTGGCTGGAGCGTCTGCCCCGTGGTCCAGAGATCGTAGGTACGAATCCTACAGAAGTAAATTTTTTTCTTTTTTTAAATCTATAGATATCGTTAAAAGTTTCCAGGTTCAGTGTATGTTATAATAAATATCAATATATGCACGTACTCAAAGGTACCCATTACACCGCGTGCTTTGACATTTTCACGCGAACAACACTAATGAAGCTTTGAACAGATAATTTGATTTAAAAATGAATAATAGTAAAAATTATTTCAATAAGGTGTACATTTGAAGACAATTCTTAATTGGTCATTTTTACACCCAATGAATTCTGCAACTCTATATGGGTAATGAAATCTTTTAACTTATTCATTTTATACATTTTATAGAGAATCTTATATATTATCTGAAAACGTTCTTCGTCTTCTTCATTATACTTTTCAGTAGAAAAATTAATAACTATATCAGCATCATCTCGTATTCAAGGTGCACTGATCAGAGTTGTTTAACCATATACAGATTTAACAGATGGATATGTGCTTCTAGGAAGTAATTGAAACTTCGTTTTCTAAAAGAGGCTAGAATATTTTGGGAAAATATTGTTCAGGATCGAAGGTAATTTAAAATTTCGTTTGGTTTTTTCAAACTTTTCTGCCCATTACACCACAAAGGACGATGTACGACAGTTGTATATTGTGAGATATGATCGAATAACTCTGGAAGTAGTTTTTCTCCTGAAGTCATATTCATTTAAGAATATTATGAAGTATATTCTTTGTGAAAGGTAAAAAACTAATAGAATCTTGAAAATATCATAATAAAGAAACTTATATTTTTCTGCCTTATCCCGAATGTGGTTGGAAAAAACTCGACTTTTTACTGGCAACTTTCTGTTTCGTAAGGCGAGGAAAATTCTGAAAATTTGAAACTGTCAATTTTCTAGTTTTCTGTAAATGAGTTTCTCAACTTTGGAATCTCTCAAAATATACTGGGCCCACTCTGTACAGCATGTGGTGTAATTGCGTGACGTTGCACGATCCCGAAATGAATCCACATATGGACGTGACGTTGATATTTGTGAAATACTTGCGTCAATCGGTATTGTTTAAATTAATGATACGGCTTTACTTACCTTTCCGTACAATGGGTTTTACGATTCGCTTACGAATTAGTACTAAAGTACCACAATAGGTTCGAAAGTCAACAGTTAGTTTGCAACCGGTATCGTTAAGTTTTTCACAGGACTAGAGATAAGTTCACAGTGCGCGAGTGTCAGAATGTTACAGATTTCCAATAATTTCGCAGTTCTTTTCAACTCTCTGCGGACATAAATATATCTATGGAACTTCTTTGCAGACAATTCTACTTCAACTTTGTATGGAGATATTATCATAGAAGGTAGGCTCAAATAAACACAAAATACTCATTTTTGCCCTTACTTAACTCTAGGAGCTCACTGTGTGGTGGGAGGGAAATTCTAGCATTTTGGGGTCAACCAAACAAATGAAACTAGAATTCCGTTCCAAAATATTCTGTAATGCGCAAAACTTTTCATGAACATTCTCATTGAAAATTACATTAATAATGTATCAATAATCAACTTATTTTCATTATACTTGATTGAAAATATTATAATTGTGATTGTACTTTGTATTTTCTTGCTGGATACAACGTTATCTAACAAAATACACTACCACTTTACGATTACAATTCTTTTCCAGTATTCGATGAAATATTATTTCCGTACAGTTGTTTGTAAACTAAAAAAATGATCGAGAACAGATTTTTTCGAAAACAATTTCATTTTTGGGAATTTCAACACAATATAAAATACATAATACGTTTTAGAGTCTGGTATGCTTACTAAAAGCTAAGATTGTAGGTCTTCAACATATTGTAAGGTCATTTTAACTTACACGTCCATTCTACAATAAATGAATTTGAAACTAATCCGAATAAAAATAAATTAAAAAAATCCAAAAACCCAACTGCGTAAGGAGTGAACTTTAAAAAAGATGGAAAGATGGTAACAAGATGACCAGAAAATATTGTCAGAAAATTATGTTTCAAGAGGTTAAATATCAAACTTAATACTGTTAACAATCTAACGCAGTCGCAGGTATCTTCTTTAATTTAACAATGAAGATATATTATTGCCTCCGACTGCGTAAGATTGTTTACAGTATTAAGTTCAATAGTTAACCTCTTAAAACATAATTTTCTCACCATATTTTCTGGTCATCTTGTTTCCATATTATTTTAAGTTTACTTTTTAAGCAGTCGAGTTTAAAAAAAATATATTTTACACTTTTTAGTTTTTCACAATATGGCGTCTGGTTATCGACATATTGAATGTTGTAACAATATGGCGTCTGGTTGTCGCCATATTGAATTTTGATTACTGTCATGTATATATATATATATATATATATATATATATATATATATATAAGAGAATAAGAGAAATCTGTTACGAATATTTGTTTTGCGTTACTCTGAACGCACTAGGAGTACGACTATTGGTGTCGTGGGTTGGCCTATGCTGACATCTGTTGGTGACCTGTTAATGTACCCGAAATTTCGTGTCATTAAAATTCCACGATATTAGGTCTAAGCTTCGCCGCACAGATTATAGGTGTCACTATCTATAATTTGATGCTTTTCACTATATATATATATATATATACATATATATATATATATATATATATATATAACTCTTTCCACGCGCAGAGTAGTACGTTTTTCCTTTTTTTTTTCTACCTTAAAATTGTTTGTTTTATCCCCTTCTTTATTTTACTGTTTCAAGTTACACGAACAATTTAAAATATAAAAATGATTTCTTAATTTTGGGGCTGAACTAGAACTTTTCCAAATTGTTTTCAGCTCCATTTTGCATTATTGTATTTAACTTTGTTGTTGGAAATGTGATTTTGTAATGCAAATAAAATAAATAAAAAATATATTATTATATCTAATTGCAAGGGTTGCCTTCAACATTGAATAGTTTGCCCACAAATCCAGTAAAGCAGTATTTACTGCCTCCGTGAATTTTGGGGGGATCAAGAAATGGAACAGTTATCATCACTCATCATTTTACACTTTACTTTTGCTCTTTAGAACGTTCGAAAACGCGGAAAACACTATGAGAATACGCTAAAAAATAAACTTTTCATGCGTTATACAGTTACAAACCAAATATTACATGGCATCATTTATATGAGAATATAATTAATGATGCTTATTTCAAAATTTTAACAAGTTGGTTGTAATAATTTATGTCCTTTGAATAATTTTCGATTTTCGGAAAAATAATATGTATACCTCGTAGAAAAAGCCACATTCCCGGACTCAGTTTTGCCAATCTCAACAGGCAATCTTTACGGTCGTCCGGGAATGTTCAGCTTAAGGTAATATTAGTAATATTTTTTTCTAGGTGTATGTAAAATATATAGTAATTATAGATACTAGTGGGTAAATTTGGTGTTTTGCACAAATCACACGCCGAATGCAAATACTATTAAAATTGAATCTACTTATACAATTCACTTATATGAATAACCAACTATCAGATTTTTGTTGATGTATTTTTGAAACAACCAATTATGCCCATTTTTTTTTTCTTTTACTTTCGATGAGAAAATGTTAAGTTCCGCTCTGTGACCTGTTTCGAAATGAATTGACGTGAATTGACCCCAATTGTCACTGAAATCGGGGCTTGTTTGCAATTGTATATCAAAAGTAATTTTCACAACTCGGTACGACTAAAGCAAAGACTCTCGTCCGATGCAATTACGTGCACTAGCAGGAACTGCAAGTGCAATGTACAACTGTTGTGTGTGTTGTTCTGTACTTTGAACATGCATTTACACATAAACGGGCATACAATGAATTTAATAACTTCATTCTATAATTGGAATCGAGGTTTGTTTTTTCTCCTTCTCGTAAGTACCTCGTAATTATTGTAGCATAATGCACTTTAATGATTCAAAAATAAGGAAGCACATACATGAAAACAACATTAAGTCGATTTGTATGTAGGTAATGTACTTACCAATGCACTTGGTTTTTGAAAAGACAGAGCTACAGAGCGAAATATATTATTGAACTGGGTGTTATGAAGATACTGGAAACTACCAAGAACGTCTGAGAAATTGTTATTTATACACCATAATTTAGGTTGATTTTGATGATTGATATAATGTTTTTCAGAGTACTATTTTTTGCATTTTTTGTGTTTGGAGAATTAAAGATGATTTACTTATATTCTGTTTCAGTAAAAATAATACAAATGGTGAAGATTTATACTCATATGCTTTGGCCGAAGTTCCGTCGTTGCAGGCCAAAAGCCTGCTTCGGTGTATTTCTACACGAAATATTTGTTTACTAAAGTAATTACGAAAAGCTTGAAAATGGGAACGTTATGCTTTATTCCTCTACATATGTACAAAAAGTTCATCATCCAAATAATGATGTATCCTTCCATTTATGCTTTTCACTTGAATATTTCCATTTTTTCAATCTACGTGATCATCTTGTTGCACATAATAAACATGAAATTTTCTATAGGTGACCTGCCTGGAAAACAAATTAAAAAACTATTCTGGAATTCTTCCGTTTTTTTATTCGTACTGTAACTTACTCCAGAAGTTTGGAAAAAAATATTACTATCCAATTCTGCATTAAGTAGTAAAAGTATAAAATTGTTATATGATTTATTTCTGACGATTCCATATCTATTTTATTTTTCAAAAGTCGTAAATGCATAACGTCTTACAATTCATGTGTTTATGTTGAAGTGAAATAGAATACTTCCAGATAACGGGTGCCTCGTGTATACATTTTTGGTAACATAAAACGAAGCTCGTGAGTTTTCTACACTAGTATGTAGAAAGTCCATGGTAGCGAAGTAAAAAACTGTTTTCATTCTTTTTAGTCTATTCCAATCGAAGCGTGCTTTTTATTTTTACACCTAGTTTGCGATGCATTTTCTATACTTATCAGCATTATAAAAATATTTATTTATCACTGAACGTCACGGAAAATTCCAATACATATTTTTACGAACAATTTCCCTTAATGAACACGATGAACCAATACAACCTTGCCAAATATGGACACCGAGTACATGAACAGGATAATGAGAATTAGAACTTAGCAAACAGCCGAAAACTAACGATTTGGTAATACAAAATCCGGCAAGATATATTCTCATTGGCAAAAACTTCATATTATCCAGAGATTTTCTCATGAATAATTCATTATTCAATAGATGAATTACCAAACTCAAATTGTTCACAAAAATCACACTCCAATATTCGCTAGCAGAGTTTTTATAATATTCTGAAATATTCAGACAAATAAGCCTCGTGTGAAGATGTGGATTAAATAATATGATTCAAATAGTAAATGAATTGATATGCATCAGGATTGCCTTTCTAAGGTAATTTCTTAAGAAGAATTGCTCATATGGTCATGATTCGTGTATTAGGAATTCATTTGTTTTTGCCACCTTCCATAGTTGGAATTGATTCTCAAACATGTTGATTGTTTTCTGTGGCGCCATTTCTGTCGGAGTTGCCAAGTATGTGCCAATAATTTATACTGTAATTATTACTTGTATTATTGATTGGAGAAGAAAAAACTAATTACGGTGAAATATTGGTCCTCACAAACGGATAATATTTTGAAGGATATTATGACATTTTCCTACCCCCAACTGCCATTGTAGGAAAATCATACTAAACGGGAATTATTTAAAATTACTTATTTTAGGTTGAAAAACCAAAAGATTTCTTGGTCTTAAATCTACTCCAAAACCGTCGATTCCATAAGCAAAATGCATAGTGGGCCATTACTTATTACCAATTTCAAATATACCGTCAAATTCCCAAGGGGTTTCAGTTATATTTATTAGGTAAAATTTTACCTAATAAAGTTCACCACCAAATGTTAAGGTCCACCACCGTCAAAAATATAGTAGAATACTCACCTAATTATAACCTCAAATACGTTCACATTCATTGAGTAATGAAGTCAATAAACAGGTCAAATTTGTACTTATTTTATATTTTTTCTGAAAGTGAGTTGAAAAGGAACTTGTAGACATTTTATCGTGAAACGGACTCCATTTGTTGGCTTGCACTGATTCCGCCATTCATTAAAAAAATTCTTACAAAACAAACACATCATAATGAGTAAATGAGTACCCGCCATAAAATACATAAATGAGACATATGTGAAAATACCCACCTTCAAACTTTTGGGTGTTTCACACAAAAAGTTGGTAGAATAGCCATTATTCCATCTGTTTTTTCTCCAGCAAATTAAATCTTTCAAGTGCCCCATTCATCTATCACGAGTAAAAATCAACATTCTCACAAAAGTTTGTTTCGCATCTACAATTATGACTTCATCTATTTTATCCTCCTCTTACTATTATTATCGAAACTCCGTTTATATTATCATATAGTCATGAAGGAATAGTCATGATGATAATAATAATGATAGAACTTTGTTCAACGACGTTACATTGTAAAAAAAAGTTGTTTTTAACGGCTTTCTTAGTTATTTGACCAACCCTCAGAATTTAATGAAAACTTGTACGAGTTAAGATCACGGGGGCCTTAACTTTTATAGTGGGATCCGAAACCACTCCTGGGGGCTTTTTACCGGCTGCAGGAATTGAACATGCGCCGGTTGGAAACAGTGGACACAAGACCAACGCTCGTTCCACTGAGCCACAAGCCCTAATGGTACTATATATATATATATATATATATAAAATGGAAAGAATTTAGTGGACATAGCCCTCAGAGAAAAGAGTTAACCGTAGACACGTGTTTCGGGCTCTCGGCCCTCATCAGTACGGTGGAGAAGTGCGAGGATGAACAACACTTGGTAGAAAACGACAAATCAGCGGAGTCAACAAACAGAAGCCAGCCGCTCATTTTCTCTGAGGGCTATGTCCACTAAATTCTTTCCATTTTGTTTTCAACAGTGCCCTTGATATCACTCTCTTTCATATATATATATATATATATAAGCGTACAAGGTGAACAAAATTGTAGGAAAACGATGAGTACAGCGTAGGTACTTGTTTTGTTATAGATAGTAATGAAATGAAATATTACAAAATAAATGAATATAGTACAGTTATAGGGGGTAACTCATTCGGAGGTCGAAATAACGTAAATTTTACCTATAATGTTTGTTGGGATATTGAAATGGGATGAAAAATTTCAGTCCTGAGAAGAGCGCAAAGCGGGGACATAGGGAAACGTTAGGCTGACTAGAAATATTTTTATTTCTAATTGAAGAAATTTCAATCGTGATTAAATTTTTGAAATGATTATAATTTCTTACAGATATCATAAAAATAATTTAATATCCAGCGTAGGTATTTAGCCAGGAAAGTAGTTTTCAGTTTAGTTTTCGATCTGTTTCTGTGGCAATCAATGTGTTATCGACAGATTTATTTCATTTTCTGAAAATCTTTCGAGGTATCGGAATGATAATTGATTAAATTCATTTCAAACTAGTCTCAACTCAAACTCTTCTTCACTTCGTATTTTGTTAAATTTGACAGAAATGTCAGTAATAAATATTTGGTCACTGCCAAGAACCGTATTACCTAGTGACTAATTATGGAATAGTAGGCGCCAAACGAAGCCATTCTAGGACGAGAACGTGTGAAAGAAACACGCCCAACCGTCCGCGGGCCGTTCACGATGACCTTTTTCTACCACCTGACAACCCCGCATGAAACAAATGAGTGGCGCTAGACCAAACAAGGCGTTCGGCGCGATTCAAAAGAATCTCAGGAGGCCAAGAGCGAAGAACGCTCACCCACAGCCTGCATACCATAGCTGACTAGATGGCTAGAGCCTACATTCACACCCGATGACACAATAGATATAGGCCAGTCAACGGATCCAAGATTTGATACAGATTGATAATTATATTTTTTGTCAGTTTTAGATTTCCCGGGTTTCTTGTGGGAATTGTTTAACCAAGATAAAAGGTTGTCTCGCACAAGTTTCTTAATAGGGCGCTAATTTATGTGATCAGGATGCATCCATAAAGTTATTTCGGTAAATGGTCACTAGAGAACAGCTTTCATTTTGACTTCATTTTTAAACTAGTATCGTTAACCAATGTCATGTCACTTATTGAATAATATTATTAAGTATTGTTTCTTCTTCCAACGAATGTATTTTTCAATTTGTCCAAAATGTTGAACACTACAACCAAAAAGGAAAAGAAAAATACCCCTCAAAATGGCCCTTCTAAGTAATATTTTCATGATTGCAACCAATATAACACTTTGCTATGTTTTTGTTTTTCGTAAGTTTGTTTTTGTCACGGTCATACATTGTAATTTTTTAGATCATGTACTTCTGCTGATGATGGGGATTGCAATTCACGAAATGCCTACAGAACTTATTCGTGGAGAACGACTTAGAGGAAGGGGAGGCGGTATCTTCAATGAGGAAATGTTAAACACATGGAAGAGAATTGTTTGCGCATTTGCCAAGTGATATATTTTTTATGCATAACGGAAACAGAAAACATCTCAATTTCGACGATACGACAATTTTTTTCATTTCGAGAAAATCTTTAGAAGTATCGAAAAGATAATTAATCAAGTTCATTTCTAACTAGTCTCTACTTCACTTAGTATTTTGTTAAATTTGACTACTTGATTATGATATATTTCAAAAACTTGGCCATTTACCAATTTTCAATTGGCACACATGGGGAAAAAATGCAGTTTAGGAAGAATCCACAGATTTGAAAAATATTTTTATAATAAACAAAAAAATACTGACGGTCAGTCATAAAAAAAATGAAATGTTTTGAAAATTCATTATTTCTACGACGGTAAATATTTTTGCCTTCTGAACACGAATCTTAAGTAAAAACGCGGCACCCTCAAATTCGTTCCGAGGTGCGGACTTTCAGAAGTACAAAAGGCCTAATTTTTCAGCGCCATTTTCGGCAACTGAGAACTGACCGTAACTTGACCAACACAAACCGGTGTCATTCAAGTCCGTGTACGGCCCGGTCAGGTGAATGACGGTAGCGGAACGGTGTAGAGAGCGTTGTTTCATTATAAATAGCCTAAACAATAATTTTTTGCATCTGTGCTAACCATGCCTGGCATAAGTGAAATCTATATCCTTTTATTTTAGAGAGAGTAAATAAATACCTGCGTAATAGCAGAATGAAAAGCATATTCAAAATCTACAGTGATGTTTCGTGGATAGAAGTGTGGCATCTGGGATCATAAAGTATTTTTTTTAAATTCAAATATTAATTTGTAGGTGCTTTGTGACCTATTAGGCAATAAGTAAAATACTAATGGAATCTAATGGCCATTCTTCAAATCGTGGATTGTAAAAAGTTGTACTAAAAATTTTGGACAATATTGAAAGGTTCCATATCAACATACCAATCTAAAACACCAGTTAGAAATTGTATGTTAGTGCTCCTTGAAAAAATAACAATATTGACTTGACTTTGTCACTTGGCAAAATAAAATGTTCATTTTGGTTTGTCTTTACCTCGTTGGCTTCTACCACTTCCTGAAACTCTTAGGTGTTTACACAAAATAGATGTTCTGAGTGATAAGCGTTTTTTTGATCTGGTAATGTCATGTGTTGTTACAGATTCAAGATCGGATTTATATAATTCTTGACGTATAAGCTTCATAGGTTTTTCCGTAAGGTTATCCAAATCAGCTCTCTTGACCAAGTGAGACAAAAGACTTAAGAGATGATTTGGTTGTTTTTCATGATTATGTTCCTCGATGATGAGGTTTTCTCCAGTTGTTTTCGCAAAGGCTTTGCAAACAGATTTTTCGCATGTACATGATCACCTTTTCACACCACTTTTGAAGTCTTTTTGGAAGCAAAATTTATACCCGTTAATCAGTAACAGCGAATTTTCTTTTTTACTTGAAATTAGCATACATTCCATTTTTCTAACGTACTCTCACTAACAACACTTTAAACAAGGCTACTTAACCACTAGCAAATTTGAATAGCAAATAAACTTAATAACGATGGGGTACACCTTATATTAACAATACAAAAAATAGCTGAAATACCCACCCCCTAATCAATTACCTGAGTACCTACCCCCTAATTTATTACCTGGGTACCATAAAATTTAGAAGAAATGTCTATCCTACAGCGGCAACAATGTTGTATTAGAATTCAGTTTTAATCAATTATTTTAATATTTACGGGGAGCCAATTAGGCCCTAGATCGGACCCAATCGAACCATAAGTAAATATACTTGCTAGAATTGGGAGCCAACTCGGACACTCCCGTTGCCGCCATCCTCTCATTGGGTTTTCCCCAATTTGTTGCTGGCAACCATTTGAATAAATAAATAAAAATATATTCCATTGGATACTTCCAAATATATTAGAACCATTGTAATATAATAATTTCCCATAAGAAATAATAGAATGAAAAAGAGGCATTGATAATAATATTTCATGGATAGTTCATTGAATGAAATTCCTCAAGACTATTGAATATTTCTTTGAATATACACAGTCAAATGTTTATAAGCATCGAATTTCTGCAAACAAAAGCACATTTTTGTTCATCCCATTTGTTCAAAACAAAATGACTGTTGAAAATAACACCTCTCAATAACTCTTCTGAGAGTTAGAGCGTTGTTTACTGGTCTATTGAAACGGCGTGGGTCTCAAATCACTGCATGAATGTTTTACGGAATTTACAATTTGTGTGCATGTTGTCTTCATGGGAATGCTATCAAACAACGGATAAAAAATTAAGTAGTGTTCGACGAATCGAAAAGAAATTTCTCATTATGAATTAACTTCTGCTTTTTAATGTGATGAGAAAAATATAGTGAGATAATATACAGTGTGAGTGTAGTGGAGAAGAAAGTTACACAGCGCAACTCGATTTCTCGGGAAATCTTATTCTTAATAAAAGATAATGCTTTGCTTTCTCATTTTCAGAAATACAAAAAATTTATTCGGAAAACGTGCTGAATTATATACAGATTTCAATATTTTGAACTGAACTCGAGACCAATATAGGACTCAAATCCATCGCCCAAATAGACATTTACAAGCTAGCATTAATCTCTGGTTCACACGTTTTAGTTTCTTATGTTTCCAAACTAAAAAACCCGAAATAAAAGTTCACACGTTTTAGTTTCTTATACTTTCCAAACTAGAAAACCCGAAATAAAAGATCTGAAGAACTCTTAGTGACCCTATGAAACTGAAACGTGAAAAAGTACCAGATTCTGGAACATAAACGATGGAAACAATGGGGTGCCGGTATTCGTCTATATGACTGGCGTTTTCACCATTTTCTCTGAAAGGATGTGGTTAAATTATTACGTACTAGAACCACTTTATTTTGTACAAGCGTTCATTTAGTTTCACACATCCTATTGATTGATTACTGTTTTTGGTAGAACTGAAAATCTGAACCACTTAGAAGCTCTCCGGTAATAAATATCCGAAAACCACTAGATACCGAATTCTTGTTTCTAATAAATTCAATGAATACTCTCCTTCAGAAACTCTACTACAATGTTTTTTCTTTTACAGATGAGCACGCTGAGCCGAGCTGGAAATTCCGAAGGCGTTACTAAGCGGTAAGAGCAAGCAGCATTCTAAATGATTTCATTTAGGTGCATATTTCGTATTCATGATGTGATGTTTATTCGATATGAAAGCATGCGCTGCAAATTCCGTTCCCACTAAAAATTAGTCATGAATTAGTGCTCGAGGTCCGCGTCACGCGAATAAGGCGTAATTTCACGTAGGCGGAAGACTTGCCCCCGGTTTTGTTCAATATTCCATTATGACGTGTTGTCGATTTTTTTTGGCACAGTGTTTTCAAATTATTCTCATTTTCAAAGATAAGACTATTTCTGTACTTCGATATATATATATATATTCGCCATATATATATATATATATTTTTTCTTTAGTTTCTTGACCACATATATATTTTCTTCAAATTCTCGGAATAAAGGTCCGGATTCGTCAATTCTTTAATTTTTCTTAAGACGTTATAGACATTGTATTTGTCATCATAGTTAACACTATATTGATATGTTTGAGACATTAACTTAAACATATAAATATCACAAAGATAGAATTCTTGAAAAATCAATATGGTTCGAAATTAACATGTTATTTAAATAGCAACATGTTAATTTACGGAACACAGATTTTCAAATATTTCATAGTGCATATTTCAATATTGATGTTATTGATTAAGATGGCTCAAACTTCCACTATTAGTCAAATTAGTGCTACGATCGTACATAATACTCATCGTAGCGAAGAGCCATTTTGTTCAATAATTCATTATATTGTCGATTATTTCTCAAGATAAAATTTATTATATATATATATATATATATATATATATATATATATATATAGCTAATATATACCGGGTGACACACCCCTGTAACTTCTGCATTCGTGAACGGATTTTTCGGAAATTCGGTACAGTTATATAAACAACCATTTCGGATTTGATCACATTACAATCCAATATGGCGGACTTCCGGTTTTTCTGCAAATGCCAGCAACTTTGTTTTTTCAAATAGAACACTCTGTATATTTTTACATATTCAAGTTCAACAAGTCAAAACAAGTCCAAACCTTATGTCAAATGTAATTTTTTTTAAACAATTGAAATTAAAATTGTTTTTTTATTTTACCTCGTGGATAAATGAGATTTGTCAAGGCTATTCACAATGAGTCGCAATAACAAAAAATAATTTTTAAAAATTTTTTTGATGAATCAATTCAGTCACATCACCTTTTGATCAAAAATAATTTTTTTAAAAATGAAACTCCTATGGGCCACCTGCCTGTCACTCTAGAACATTCATTAAGGAAAAAAATGACATATAATTTTTGTATTTCGGTGCAGTAACAAATTGTATACATTCAAAAATCTACAACTAGTTCATGAGTTTCCTTGCAGTTCGAATAATTTTTCAACTTAGTAAGCCGTAGAAAACAACATTTCTGAATGTTGTCAACTAATTGTGTTTCGCTGTCATCTTCCATCTCAACACTCGAAAATTAGTTAACTTTCGAGAATTAGTTTAGTAGAAATGTAAAATCAAAATTATAGGTTTACAAGAAGTGAACAGGTTGATATGTTATTAATTTACGGAGAATGTCTTAAAAACAGTGTCGCCGCTTGTCAGTTATACGCTGAACGATACCCACACAGAAAAGAACCCAACAATGGAGAAGATGATCGTAAGTGAGGAGGCAGAAATGAACGTTTTGCTTATGTTGATTTTGATCCAACCGCTTCGACGCCAGAATTGGAATACCAATGCAATGTAAGTCGAGAAAACGCTAGAAGAATTAAAAAAAAACACCATTATCGTGCTTATAAGTATAACTTACACAATTAGTTGACAAGATTCAGAAATGTTGTTTTCCACAGCTTACTAAGTTGAAAAATTATTCGAACTGCAAGCAAACTCATGAACTAGTTGTAGATTTTTGAATTTATACAATTTGTTACTGCACCAAAATACAAAAATGATGTAATTTTTTTCTTTAATGTGTGTTCCAGAGAGACAGGTAGGTGGCCCATAGGGGTTCCATTTGAAAAAAAAATATTTTTGATCAAAATGTGATGTGACTGCATTGATTCATCAATAAGTGACACAAAAAATAATTTTTCAGAAAAAATTAAGTTTTTCTGTTATTTGCGACTCATTGTGAATAGCTTCGACCATATCTCATGTGTCCACGAGATAAAATGAAAAACAATTTTAATTTCAATTGTTTTAAAAAAATGGCATTTGACGTAAGGTTTGGACTTGTTTTGACCTGTTGAACTTGAATATGTGAAAATATACAGGGTGTTACATTTGAAAAAACAAAGTTACTGGCATTTTCAGAAAAACCGGAAGTCCGCCATATTAGATTGTAATGTGATCAAATCCGAAATGGTTGCTTATATAACTGTACCAAATTTCAGAAAAATCCGTTCACGAATGCAGAAGTTACAGGGGTGGCCCGATATCCTGTCTCACCCTATATACCGGTAACGAAATTTCATAAAAAGTTATAAATAATAAGAATAAAGCAATTGACCAAAAACGTAAAAAAAACCATTGGGGTGCTTGATATCAGTTATCGTAAGTTTTTTATCGCCCCACTTTATTGTTACTAATTTTCACTATTCAGTCCATATTGCTATATAAGCGTGTTTTTTAAATTTTTTTAACAATAATTTTATTTTTAATTATTTAGCTCATACTGTTACAGAAGCGTGTTTTTAAATTTTCCGACTACGGGAGAAAACTCTTCGATTGATTCATCCACATTGGATTGAAGTCTTCACTAACTTTTGGAGAAAGTGCTGAGATCAAATCAGCGAACTCACTAAATCTTTGTACTGTAAATTGGGCATTTTGTCTAGAAGTGGGTGAAAATTATTTTCAAAGATTACATTGCATACATACATACATTCATAGATACATACAGGTGAAGCTAATAAGGCATGTGTAAAAACTAATGTTTTGAATACATGCCACTGGAATAAGAATTGTAAAGGAATCTTTGCTGATTTTTATTTTTTTGAATTTAGCTTATGGTAGCAGCCTACACTCAAGCTTTCATTTTTGTTCTAATTTATTCCATTAGAATAGACATTCTTGCGTTTTTATATTTTAAAGTAATATTGAATGTTTTAATAAAAGTGTTAGATCAGCTATTGAATATAAGGGTGAAATTTTCGTTAAAATCAAATTTTTGTAATGACTTGGTTGACAGAAATGTTGGTATATTTTGCTATCAGTACAACATTCCTGAGGTTTTTTAGTTCTTCTTTTTGGAACAAATTGTTCCTCAAATTCCCCGCCTATTTTTCCGAATCAACCGAATTGTAAATTTACATTCTAGTCATGACATTAGGAGGAGAGCGCGTATCGCACATGCATCACATACGTAATTAGCGTTATTTTCAGTGTTTCATTCATTAATTTTTTGAAATAGTTTTTCACGTACGTAAATAATAGTCATAGAAACGTAAATGGGGACGATCGAAGCCAAGTTTTAATCGCCTGGCGCTAGGTTCGAATTTACCTTTTTATTTCTCCATCTGCCGGTTTTACGTCAGAAAACATATGATACTAGTGACGTTTCTTGGAATATTCTGGCATGTAATTTTGGTCTAACGGTAGTGGATTGAATTATCAAGCACTGAAAATAAAAAATCACGGACAATAGCTTGACGGCGAGTCATGGATCTAGCAATTTTCCTGGTTAGTTATTTTGTTTCTGACAAGACACAACACTCATGTATGCAACAAAATAGAACATAAAAATACAATAAAATACAGAATTTGTAATTACCAAACATCATGTATTTTGAAATTCGCAAATATATGCAGTTAAATCACGCGCACCATATTATGATTAGAATGCATACACACTGTAGAAACTTCCCCATCAAGAGATTTTAAATATATTTTCTGAACTGTTTCAAATCATTTATAGCTCTTATGTGATTAGGTAAATGGTTGGGAATTTGTTCAATTCTATGAATCGGATATTGTCTCATCGGGGATGAATTTGGCATTGGAAGTATGCCTTTCCTTGTTGGAGTTTGTGAACTTTCCTCTAGCAAACACACCGATTTATAGATAGAATGGAAATTCCAAACATAATCAGTAACTTAGTTTTTTAAATATGATTCTTGTAATTTTCACTTCGAATTTAAGTCTCTGAGCTCATTTCCTAACGATGAATACATTTTCCAATAAAACCTGGCTGCCAGAACCTCAAAATGGAATTCCATACCGCCGATGAGATTCGATAAATGAATGGTAAGCCGTTATTGAAGGTAGCAGCTAAAGTTCACGTAATGTTGCATTGATAACAAAACAACTTGTGGATAATTTCTTCTTTCGTGATGATATATGTGAATAAAACTTCAAATTACTGTCGGTTACGGGCTTGTTCATTCAGTTGAACACCTACTGGTAATTAGGATGGGACATGATGTGGAAAATCAGTATAAAACCACTTTCATTACAGAGATTGATCACTAAAAACAATAATATCGTTGAAAAAAAAAAAATGTTGCGATCAATTTTTCGTTAAAAATGACTTTGATAATCGATAAATTCTCCGTCCGCTTGTAGTGGCATTTCGTTAGCGTGACGTCACGAAACTGTTGCAGCTGGGAAAAGTAAAATTATAAGATGAATCGATAGTAATAGGAATAATATTATTAAAATAGAGAGAATCAGGATATTTTAAAGATTTTTTAATTGGGAAAATCCCTGTTCGTTTGTAATGGAAATATGCAAAAATACATCAATACATAAAAAATTGAGTTATTTCCAATATTTTTAGAGTGTAGTACATTTAGGGACTTACAACTAGAAATTTATTGCACTACTCTTTTTTTACGCTGACGGAAACTTTTTTTAAGCAGCATCCCTCTTCTTTGTTTTCAGGGGGTTGTAAACATGCGATAGGTTTTTTTAATGTGGTTATATCGCCGGAACGAAAAACCTGCTGTTACCGAAGTGCTATTGGAAAAAATCTGTTCTGTAGGAACAACTAAAAAATTCATAAAACTATCTGAATTCGATAATTCTGTTGTTGTTTCTGCGCCATACACAAACTATGCGAAAAAAAAAACTTTTTACGCAAATTTTTAGTGACAGCTCAGGAAAAACAAATTGACGTGCAGTTTACTCGATATTCTTATAATATTAAAGAGCGTGAAATCATGCATTTGTCTATTCATCAAATCGCAATAGAATTAAAAAAATCGAATCAAACTTCCGCTGATGAATTTATTATTCTCGCGAGCACTGTTTTGACACAAAAATTGTGTGAATTATCAGAACTATCGAGTAGGTCTCAAAACGACTCTTAATTGTGGCATGATTTGCGATATGAGCCTCAAATTTGCATCCAGCTGCTCATTGTAAATGCCCATTGAAAGTGTGAGGCAGAACGTCTTTTTAACCGACGAAACCAAAAAGGAGGAGGTTCTCTAGTCAACGCGTATATTTTTTTTATGTATGATCACGCATAACTTTTAACTGAGATGTCCGATTCCGATCATTCTTCTTTCAATGGATAGGGTGTACATCGAAGTTGGTCCCATTTGAATTTAAAAGATGAAATCTACCCCTAAGGGTAGCAAAATGAAGAATATTGATCACTCACCCTCTGAATTCTGGTCCGTTAACCGATTCTATCAGGCATAACTTTCTACTGGGTTCTTCGATTTGGATTATTCTCCTTTTAATAGATAGGGTATACCTCATATTTGGATTTCGAACGAAATTATTCGCCCTTACGAGTGGAAAAATAGGGGATAATTGATTTTTCACTTGTGAACATTGGCACACACATATGTAGTTGACAATGACAGATCGCTACTGTCATTATTTTTGTTCCACATCCGTCACAATCATTATATTCTATGAGAGGATGGAATGATATACAAAGTTATGAAATAAACTAACCAGAACAACAAAAATAATTCATATTACAACAAATAGTAAAAGTAGATAATCATATTATTCAACTGGTAATAGTTGAAGTAAGGTGGGTAAGTAAGTATTTTGGAAGTAATCAAAAAACAAGTAGGTAGTAATCAGTAGATTCCAGCCACAAAAATTTTAAAAATAAAAACTTTTTAACAAAAAATTAAACCGACGAAATACGTAACTGAAAAGTAAAAAATAATATAAACCTTCTTAGTCTCAATAACTAAGCTCCTAAACTAATGTAAGTAACTAATTTTGAGTCGGCGCCAAACAAACAATCATCGAAGATCATTAAATTACTTCAAAAAAATTATCAGAATGTCACCGCGCATTTTACGCCTTACCTAATTCATTTGCTTGTTTGTTTGGCGCCGACTCAAAATTAGTTACTTACATAGTTTAAGAGCTTAGTTATTGAGACTAAGAGGTTTATTTTATTTTTTACTTTTCAGTTCCGTATTTTGTCGGTTTAATTTTTTGTTGAAAAGTTTTTTTTAATGAATACTGATGTAGTTTTCCTTATCATCCTTCAAAGTGAAATGATCTTCGCAGCAAAACAATTGTTTTTTTTCCTTTTCTCTTCGAAGGGCACGCAAAAAAAATATTTATGCGGTGTTTTCCTTGTTGAATTCTCACAACCGGGCACATAACATCAACGGTAAATCATTTTTGGAGTAGGCATTTTTAAAATTACTGTATGAACATTGATAACGACGCTAACAATAAACAGTTCACAATATTAGCGGCAGCAACACATGCTCGCTGCCTACTGTAGTAGAGAGGATCAACGAGCCCAACGTCGTGACGTCACGCGCTCTCTCCAAGGTCATGGAGGCGTTTCAAAACTTGGCGTTTTCAAAACGCTGTAGCATTCTCAATAGTTGCTTGAGAAACGTAGGATTTTTTTTAAATAATAATATGCAATAAAAAAATTGTCGGATGTTTTGCTTGAATGACGCCGTGTTTTGTAGATAGTGTCAAAGTCAGCGTATTCGCATTACACCAGTTTTTCAGTTTTCGAATATACATTGGAATGGATTGCCAATGGACTGTGATCTCGTTGTCCAGAAATATCAAGACTAGCCATATCCTTACTGTAGAGCAAGGAAATTATTAGTCCTAGAACTTACCCCTGAGGTAGTCCACGTACAATGCCTCCCTCCTCAGTATTTTCAGTTAAAATGTTTTTTGTCTGCCAGTGAAATGAGATCTGAACCAGTCTAAAGTTGTGCCACGAAAACCATTGTTTCGCACAATGTTGCCAATCGTTCAACAATTCTATATTATTTATACTAATATTGAAAAGTTTGTTTTGTAATTACGGAACTGATTCGAATGTTGGCATTTGGCATATATTCATACCAGGAAATTGTGGACACAACATCGCAAATACGTTTTTCACGTTCAGCAAGTGAATAACAAAATTACCTTGTGAATTCTTCTGTTATTCGGTGATGAATGTTTTTCAGTATTTTCGAAAATATGACGCCATTTAAAAATCAATAAATAGAATGAGCAGTCATACATCATTCGAATATTCACATTTGGTTTTATCATTGATTGGATTGTTAACTCTCATGTTGATATAGCCATTCTCAGTTAGATAAAGATGGAGTTTATCATCCACCCATGATAAAACATAATAGGATTTGCTTTTTGATCGAAAATGCCGACCATAGGCGGAGATTTATTTTTTTACTTCTAATGCAACTTTAATAATTACAAGCATTACTGTGTATTCAGTGTTCTGAAGAATAATGTATTCATTTAGCATCAATGCTACATAAAAATTACGAATTACAACCAGGATTTGTTACAAATCTCATTATATATATATATATATAGCGAAACAAAACCTAATGAAATAAAATTCAAATTAGGTATGGAATTATAAAAATAAAATAAAAGATAACAAACAGGCCAATATTTAGATATCAAATTTTCTCAAAAGCTTTCTGAACTTATTTAAATTATCACAGTTTTTAAAAATCACAAGTAGTTTATTGAGCTCAATTATTGATTTCTATCAAATAGTCTTAAAATCTTATTGTACAAAGTATTAGGATTAAATATCTTGATAGGAATAAATGAATGTTTAACCGATTCATTCTAACCCCCTTACACTAATATACAATAGAAATAAATTTAAATAACATATTTAGAAGATTTTTCCGTTGAGTGGAAATCCTTTTTCTATAAATTGTGTAAACTTCCCAATGTAAGTGAAACATTTGCTTGAGTTGAAAAACAAAATGTGATCCTTTTTCAATCCAATGTATTTGTGATTTCCACATCAGAGAAACCTCTCGCGGAATTAAAATTCAATTTGTCACAGAAAATCGGATTATAGAAAATTTTTTCTCAAATCAATGAGAATTGATTGGACTACTTTTTCCTTGTTTCAAATATGAGAATATTATATTTTTCCTTTTGCAGTAATTGTTACTCATGTTCATGTGAATCACTGATTTGGAATAAGTTAGAATTGATCAAAAAATGGCTTCGATGAACACTCCGCAGTCACTTTTTCTCGTAAAGAAAACTGGGGTTTTCCACTTCGTAAATGTAACATTTTTTCTTCTTCATCATAATTGTCATTTTTGAACATTAAAAAAGTGTTTTTCGGACTTTTGTTACATCTTTGAAAATGTACGAGATATCATTCGAAAATCACATCAAAATAGCAAGCAAATGACATTCACTACTACTGTTTAATATTCGGTGAAAAAAAAACAACAAATAATAATTATTTAAATTAATCTAAGCAAGTATTCTGACTTTTTGTTTAATATTGATCTCCAAACTTTCTAGAATGTCGAGTTTACAAGCTTTCTTTTTGATACAAAATAGTGCAAAATCTACATGTTATTTTGAACCTTTGTGGCCCATTGAATAATAAATGATTATTATTTAACACTTTCATTGGTTGTTGTACAAATGCAAAGCAGATTTGCTTGAACCAGAAATTTTATGTGGTCTACTGCACAAAATTTTTCTTGCACTTAGTCACCATACACTCTGCCCACATCACCCACCACACCAATGTTCTACTAATAGATTCTATTATCTATACCCCGAACCCAATAAAGTATAATCTGTAGTGGTTTACGGTAATGTATGCTATAAGCGGTCAGAGGAGTTATCGACTGGTTTTTACGCGGGAATAGTTTTCACTCAATTTGGTTAACTATATACTTTATACGGGGAATCATTCATTTATTTTTCCGGAATCCTTCATAATTCAACTTTATAATATGTACGATTTTGAACGAACGCTATATTTTTAGTCGAAGATTCATTTATTCAACTGAGAATGGATACACTATATATTAAACTCAAGTTTCGACATATATTTCGACTCTTCCTTGACATGCTTCAAAAAATTCATGTTTTATAATGAACCACAAAGGGATCTATTAAATTGATATAATTCTTCCCAAGACAGTCCTGTGATATGGCCATTTCGCCTCATTAAAATGAGCTCAATCTAATCCGAACTGTTTCACATTTATAATAGTATAATTAGGTGCACTAGACCGTTTCACTATTTCATTTAAGTTAATGATGAATTCTTCATTGCCCAGACATTGTTAAAGCTTCCTCGTTACAAACTGTTTAATTTGATGCAATCTCAAATATTTAATTGTGAAAAATTTCCCTCTGAAATCTCGGAATGGAACGATGTTTTGATGATTTCAACTTTGTCGTGTATCGACTTCACATAAAAATGTATTATCCATCAAGATCGAATTCAATTCAATTTATTCCAACTATTAGTACGTACTTTTCTCATATAACATTATTTTGCAATATATTTCATTATCAAAAATATAGCATTTGTAACTTCAGCAAGGCCTTGGATTTATGATATTAAATTAACTTTGGGGGGAGAGTAAGGGTATTTTTGCACCTTAGGGTGTATACCTGTCCCTAAAAACGTCCCGTACGCCCATAAGGAGGGAAGTTGAGGATCGCCTCACTGGTCTTAGCGATCTATCTTATGAAAATAATGTTCTATTTTCCACCTCCTGCTATAGGCTTTTGTAGTAATTTAAGTTTTAATATGAAATTCATTACAAGTGAAAAGTCCCTAACTATTGTGGTGTGCCAAAATTTGCGGATATTTAGGGAGAAGTCGTTCAAAAGCCCTAGTCAAGAGCGAATCCAGTACAGCTGACTGTAACCCTTTCGGATAATTTGACATTATTTGTTCTAACTTTGGACAGACCCAGTACATGTGTCTGGTGACCTAAATATAGGCTACGATACCTGGAGGTGGAGGCATTTGTCACGGTGTATTCGGTTATTTGTAACTTTCTTATCTTCAAGTGTTATTTCCTGTTTGGCATATTGATATTAGCATAACGCTTGAATACAGAGTACATTTCATTCTTTCCTGAACAATTAACAGTATATTTTTGGTTTTGCGAAATGAGAATTGCGATTGTTTTATAATATTTTCTTTAGAGATTATGAAATATATCTTTTAGCGCAATAAATTAAATAATAAAAAACAGCTTTTATTCGAGAATTTGGAAATGAAAACAAAATTGTTTTCTGTATATAGTGTGATCACTAGAGATTTTGTCGAATAGTCTAAAGTTTTCTACGTCCCCTGCATTAAGGTTGTAGATGTAATGGTTTCGAAGAAACTAAAATACATCACAAAATAATAACAAACAAACAATAGTAAAGATAAAATCTATAAAAATGAAAATGTTAATTTATCGAAAGTGCAGCAATTTCTTTCGACAAGAGCTGTTCTCAGTCTTGGTTAAGGACCAAGATGAACATAATTTTTCTGGTATATAGTTCCGTACCTTAGGTACAGTAAATGTCAAGACTTGATTCTGGTTAGATGATAAATTGAGTATTATTACGTATATCGTCGGTGAATTTACAAAGGGGCGTATATGGATTGGAACAATTTCTGAGGAGATGCAATTTTAGGTTTACTGGTTTTTTGTGTTGTCACTATCGGAAGAAAAGTAGGTATATTTCATTGAATTTTTGTGAACTCGGAATATGGTATATAGAATACAATGCTAGTAAGAAGATAATAAAACATGTATCCTGGGAGGTCTGATTTCGAAAAAAAAGATACACGCCTTTTAGTGAATGTGATTCATAAAGCATGTTCATTTTAGCACAATGAGATTATGAAGTAAAATACAAACAAAAATGTAATGTTGTTTCAGTCAAACATAAAAAATTGAAAATAATTATATATAGCAAATTAATTGTTCTGAGAGAAAAGATACAAGTGGTTCATTATTTATTTAAATGGGGAAGATTTCGGAAGAATGTTTGGCATTCTTCAAAATGCACAAAGTGACATGAGAGATGAATACTTTTTCAATGGCAGCTTGCGCCGAGCATTATTGAGTTTTTTAACCTTAATTTTCGGTATATCCACATTTCTTTGTAGGGAAATCATTCTTCCATATGACTATTTTTGTAATAGATTTTGTTAGTCGACTCCTTATCTACCAAATAGCATTTTTGTCCAATTTAACGTATCATCGGAGTCAGGCTTCATTTCATCATATTGACGAACACGTAAAATTCTCAGATCTCGGGAAAGAGTCTTGAAGTCTAGAAAATCACTAAATGTCATTTTATGAACAATATAAGGATGTTTTCTTCGAGCTTACTTTATAATCGGGAATATTTGACTGGGTATGAAAATATCTCCAGCCTGTTTAACTGCTGCAGTTATAGCAATATTTGCCGAATCACCCACATTTTGGCCATGGCATGCGTCAAAGAAATGGAGAGTTGTGTTTTTTATATTTGTTATATCATTGTGAATGCAAACATTGCAGGAAGTGTGGAGTTTTTGTTTTGGCCATAGCAACCATCAGAAAATAGTTCTACAGAATCGACCTGGTTCTTGTAACAACGTTTCATAAACAGGAACTTAGAGAAAACTTGACATTTTGGATGAACCTCGTTTACTTTGGGTTTCATACCAAGTGTAACAGGGGCAGTATCTTGAAGATAAATCATAGATTGTGAAATTGAAGAAAGCAATGCGTTGCTTTTAAAATACAGTACTCTCTTTTTATATCGGCAATTGAATGACTTGCTGCAAATCGAAAACAGCATTGACTGACTACCTTAGTATCTCTCATTGCTCTTTCCTCACTCTCGGACTTTATTCTTTGCACGGCATTTTTTTCTGCTTCATGTTTCAAATACTTTTCTTTTGTGATGATTTGACAAAGTCAGCACCATTATTGTAAGTCATACAAAATCTGCATTGATCCTTTTTGGGCTGATGGAAAGATTCATAAATTTGAATTATTTCCTGTATAAGAAAACGCTCCCTTTTTCATTATTTTTGTTTTCGTCTAAATACATACAATATATCTTAAAAATCGATAACTGTGAATTTAGATATATTTCCGACAGTAGTTTGTTCCTACTTTGGGAGACTTTTCAATATGATCAATGATATTTTGATGTGTATCTTTCCTGCTAACTCTTCGTTCTTTTTCTAAAACTCCAGAAGGTAGTAGTTTTTTTAAAGAAGTTCTCATAGTTTTTTCACTGATGCCCACTGTGTTGAGAAAAAACCCCTACAAACAGGTTCTTTTTGGCCAAAGTAGGGAAGCTGAAATTCATTGGTTTTATTTTTCTAGAATCTTTCTTCATCTGTTTTGGTTTTTAAATGTCCACATGTCTACATAAGAATTCTATAGCGTTAGCTTCACTAAATTATAAACATCTGTCAAAATCTCGAGGCGCTGATCTTCTGTAAATATATCACATTTTTTTTCAAATTTCCGGCAATAATCGCCTTCACATAATGCTCCAACCCTTCTTGGAGGCATCAGATTCTTAGTATATATAGGGCGAATATGCTTCATTTAACGCCAAGGAATAAGCTTGGTACCTACGTCAACATATAGGCGTATTTCATATTCGCCGGTTTGCTTCGAAATATTTTACTCATTTTGGATATACGCCTAAATTTAAAACAACTTAACATCTGAACAACTCAACATCTGAACTATGTGCATATTTACGCAATTAAAAGTTTCAATTTTAGTTTGTAATCAAATGTGAGCCTCGGCGTTTTATTTGTTGAGCAAGATTCAACATGCAACTCGTCATTCTCAGTATTCTGGAACATTACTTTGTGGGAATTCTATTAACGCTGTTTCAGATATGTAATATTATACTACAAGGGCAGGAAGTTAAAATTTTCTGCACTGCGCGAAATGATGTCCCAGGCAAAGCCGAAGGCATCATGAAGCGCAGCGCAGGAAATTCTTCCTGCCCGTGAGGTGTATACTATTTTCCATTGTAGCTGGTCGAAAGTACGTTATTACTAACATTTTTAATTATTTATTATAAAAAATACACGTTTCAGCTGACAGCTCATTGTGCTGTCATGTTCAACTTTTGCTCCTCGCTTCAGCGCCTATTTCGGATACTAATAAAGCTTAAATATTTGATCCCGCCCTTCGTCTCTGTTTTTCTTACTTCCTTGCGTGTAATGCCATGTATCTCGGTGTACATGAAAAATATTTGCTCCCGCTTTACGGAGGGCGTGGTCTGTCATAAATGCAAGGCTTTCTACTTTAAAATCGATGGAGTAAATACGTAGGTACTTTCGACCGAGGTATAAAGAAAATGATTTTTTCTGAAATCGCCGTCAAAATATGTCCCTAGCGGTTTTTAATATACATTTTAGACAGTAAATGAATAGACTCAAACAACCAACTCAAATTAAGAACATTTACTGAATATATTATTACACATATGGAACGTTTATTATAACTATTTTTGTATATTTATACTTATGTTGCAGTTTGTACAATTATTAAACATAGGCTGAACTCTAGCTGAAAACTAATTTACTTTTATCACTTCCCCCTCTAAATTTATCTGTTATGTTACCTGAAAAGTCAGCGACGTTGTTGCTGTTTTTTTCTCCGGCAATAATATCTACTAATAGTATTAACAGATTTCTTTTTGTCACTTCCACCTCTAAATATTTTATCTGCTATGTCTACTGTATTTGTAAAAGATTCCTCTATATATCCTTCGGCAACGGTTGAGGATTTCCATCCCCATGCCTCTTTAAAGCAATCAAATCTGCCCCAGCATTAACCAAAATTGTCGCCGAGGTCCTTGTATTCATGTGCATAAAGGAAATTTAAAAATGTTGCAACAATTTGAGGCATTTTGCCAAATTGATGTATTCCCACTACTTGCCTGCAACCTTACCCATTTGGATATTTAAAAAAAAGCGGCAACTTTCAATATTTTCTGGACGACATGCAACATATTTTCTATTCAATGGCATATAAGTTTTGTTTATCACAAATGATCTTGGTTTGTTCGTTTTATTATCGGGTATTTTAATCAAAAGCTTAGATCAGAAATCTTCAAATTTAATTGATATAGTTCATCACGGCGACATGCACCGGCAAAACCAAATATTAAGGCAACCTAAAAAGGAAACACTACATAAATATCTAGGTAATTTTAAAATTCTTACATTCTAAACGTACCTTATTTATCAAGTATAGTTAATCAATAATGGTGCTTGAGTAATAAACTTTTCAATTTGTTCATCTGACAAAACTTTTGACTTCTTTGGTTTATAGTTGTCACTTTGACGTTTCAGGAAAGCACGTAATTTCGAATATTTTGTAATATCAATATCTTCTTTTGTACTAAGTGTAGCTCTCAGCATGGAGTAATTTGACCATAAAGTAGATGCCTTCAACTTTGTAGTTAAATCGGAAAAGTATGCAATCAAGACATTTTCAGATCAGGAGGTCTTTTTTTCTTGTCAATAATCCATGAAACGTTTGTAAGCGTATTCATATTTTGCCTTGGATTTATTTGGCCATAAATTTATGATGCATTTACTAACTCTGGTGGTGTCCCGCACACCTGGACATCATCATCACTGTCCATTTTAAATATTTAGCGATAAGTAGGTATTAAACCGAAATAAGAAGTGAATCTCTGACTTTTGTCACAACAATAAACAAACAGTGATTGTCAAGGAAACGATTTCATAGGCAATAAGATGGTAATCAAAAATTGTTATGCATTTATAAAAATTCCTTAATTTATTATAATGTTGATTGCGATTTCAGAAAACATTGTTTGTGTACCTCGTAGTAAAAGCACATTCCCAGACTTCAATGCTGGTTGGCCTCGGCTTAACGCCTCGGCCAACAATTTACATTGTCGTCCGGGAATGTATTGCTTTTACTACTAGACACACAATTTACTATTTCTGCCCACATTATGAGGAGAAACGTAACATCTATACCTACATGAATTGCTGAAAGATTACTGAAATAATTCAATAGATAATGTATATAAAATAATAGTTAGGGCCCAAGTATTGAACCTTGAGGGTTGCTACACTTTAGGTCATGCATTCCAATTATAATTTGGCGGGCATGTTAAAAAACGAGTGATAGCAAAAATAAACATTCTAAAGAAAAGCATTTATTTGAATGCACTAATTAGAAAAAAAAATCTTAGGTGTGTAAAGTCAATGATTATGTTATTGTATCGGCGATTCAGCTTGCATAGCGATGTTTTCAATCAAAGCATAAGCGGAAAAATTACAAAGGCTTTTTGTGCAACGACGCAATTCATTCTCCAAAACTTTATCAAAAACGGACATTTCCCACATCCGGTAGACAGGAATAATAAATCATATCTTCGGAGGTTTCCGAGAATCGAGAAATTATGTGTGTACATACGAGCCCTGTTGCGTACAAAGTTCCTATTCGAACTTTGCCTAGACGACGGCCAGGCCTTTAAATAGTACTCAAAAGTTAAAGGTCTTGCTCGAAGTATGCGCGGGTTGAACGAACTCCCATAAGCACCCAGACACGTGTACACTTCATTCATGTCTATGTGGCGTGTTTATCCAAGGGCGGTCCACGATGGGAAACCATAGCTAGAGGGATATGAAGGGTGTATTCTGGAATTAGGTCAGTTCGTTTTGTGTACAGGATTTCGACTAGGGTGCAATGATAATCAGTGGATAATTAGTTGAAGGATTTTTGTTTCAATTCTAACTCGACCGAGTGCTCTGAGAAAGGGATTAGTGGTTATTCTTTTTAACTCATACATGCGTTTAACTTTCGAGGGGTGCTTTGAACTAAGTTGCTTGATGAAATACGTTTGGACACACACTTCTCTATAAAGTGCGTAAAAAGCAATCAAAATAGTAGTTTATGCAACAAGTGGACTGAGAGGCGAATTATTTGACAATTGTGCGGTCTATTCATATGCGAGTTTGTCTTGTGGATCTACAATGCGAGCCGCTTCGACGTCACTATACTTGCAGATTTGCTACACACACATGGATTTCAGATGTTCAGTTATATATGAATCCTTTATTTAGCCCAAGGCTAATATATAATATATTAGAAAAGTCTATAGATACATACACATAGCATTGGTCAATGAATGAAAGTTTATAAAAGGTATCATCATCGAGGTTTTAATTCATTCAACAGAAGATTCTTCAATTTTGAATACCTAGTAACTGAAGATGAAATTTTTATGCCTTCGAGGAGTTCTTTGAAATCATTTACTCCATGGAAAAAACCGAATTTTCTGATTTTTTTGTTTTCACATTTGGAATGAATAAATTATTTATGTTGAAAAGGGAAACATTCTCAATTGAATATCGAATAGAATGATTTTTCTGTGAATTGAAAAACCCACGATAAAAAAGAGGTTAACTTGAACGATGGAAGATAGTGACTAAAGTTTATCTTTCAGTCTATCCACATCTGATTTTATGAACATCCTGTTTATATTTTCAAACAAATCAAATTATTACTATTTCGGATGTTGTAATTGAGGTGTTCTGATACGAAGGATATTTTTTCCTCAGATACGCCGGAGCACTACTTATTTTAAAGATGAAGATTAGGGTTTGATATAGTATATTTTACCCAACAGTAACCACTCTTATCGAATTTAGCATTTCATTTATAGGTGTTTGTTATAAGATAATATTATTCTCATTGCTCGATTTTGCAATTTCTGTAGTCGTTTCATTTAATTTTGTTACAATAAAAATAGTGTGGTAGAGCAGTAGTTGAAGTGATTAAGAATTATTTTATTGTAAATAATAGTTTTTGGCCATTTGGAGAGGAATCTGGAGCTTCTGTACAAATAGTTTATTTTAAATGATATTGATTTTATTATATAGTTTGCATGTTCCCTGAATTTCACATCTCTATGAATAATTGCTCCTAAATATTTGGAAGTATCCATCACACCTATTGTTGATTTTCATTTCCAAATAAATTTTCATTGAACTTTTTATACTCCTTGTCATTACTTATCCACATGAATTTGTTTTTTTCTATTTACCTTTAATTGGTTGGCGCAACACAATATGTTTTCTAATGTTTCGTTGATTATATTCAATTCCGTCGTACAATCTGAATTTGAAAAGTGAATCAGTGTGTTGTCAGCAAATACATGAATTGAGTATATTCAAGCATTATTAACCACATCGTCAATGTATATTCAAAATAATAAGGGACTAAGTACACTACCCTGTGTTCGTTTAAGATTTCGTCATATATAATACTGTTCAATTTAGGTTTTTATCTTCGATTCTCCAGATAATCAACCAACCATGCCAATGCATCCCCATTAAAACCAATTATTTCTAATTTTATTACCAACGTATCCTTGTCTACAGTTTCAAAAGCTCTGTGTAGGTCAATAAAAATTACTCCTGTCATTAAATTTTCATTTGAATTATTTTTGGAATCATCAAGCACACACTGTAAAACTGTTTCACAATTGTACCCAGTACGAAAACCTGACTGCACACTATTGATCGCCGTTCTGATCCATATAATTCAAAATATGCTCTTATACAGCTTTCTCCAATATTTTCTCTATTGAAGGTAGCATATTGATTGGTGTTAGATCATTGTATTTTATTGTAAAGTGTGACTATGGATAAAAAGACACTATAATTGGTGGCCTTATAACATAATTTGACGATAAAAAAAAGAATTCGAAGTTAGAGAACCCCATGATTCACATAATTATTTATTTACGCATGGATGATATTGTATCATTTGAGAGTTTGCTGACATTAGTGCTTCCCAAAATTCACTACTCAATAGGTGCTAGAGTGCTTCGTGACAAATATCTGCATTTCTCTAGAGATTTTCGGTATGCATTGTTCCGCATCAGTTTATTGGTTTTGGTATTCCATAAACACGGTAAAGGCTTGTATAATAAATTAGACTTTTCCAAAACTCTTTATCGTACGCGAAAGACATTTTGTTAATATTGTTTTCAACTCGACCACTCAAAACTCGTTTTTCTACCATGTACCACATGTCGACATATATCAGACAGATTCGGTTTTACCTATTCACATTCGGATATGTTCGGCTTGCTGTCCGTACTAGTCGTCTATAGCCGGGTACTGACTTGAATGTGCATACGTTGAGTCGAGGCGCATGCTTATGCGTGTGTATCGACTCCGTACATTTGTTCAAATATATATCCTCGCACGCATGTGTATTGTTTCAGTCCTTTCCTGCTTATATAGTGATTTAAACTTTATTGAAAAAAGATAAAATAAAAAAACCAAAGCGATCCTGAATCCACGAAATATATAGGACCCGAAGATGTTTGGGGGGCTCTAAACTTTTACGGTAGTTGCATTCTGAACAGTTTCAAAACTTTGTTAGGTGGATGCAGAGGATTTTAAATATTTAGTCAATAGCAATGGACCAAAAATTGTAAAAAAGACATCAAACTCAGGCATGCTGTTCAGGTTCTAGAATGTCCAGCAATAACACTCCGCTTTTTAGCAACTGGAGTCTCATACACTAGCTTACAGTATGTATTTAGAGTATCGAAGCAATTGAGAAGCGAAAGGAATGCTTTGCATCCCACAAAACGGGATGTTGTTCGTACAAATCAATTAATTGCAAGCAGTCTTCTTTGAAACCGTTATTCGAAAATCTCTTCACTGCTATTCGCTCGACAGACTATTGCAGACTAAAAAGCGGTCCACACTGTACACACACGCACGATATATTTATGAGCGGGACCAAAAACCGACTCAGTCAATGGCTCAGGTTATGTGCATTCGCGGTGACTCGCAAACATGCGCTGAGTCGTTGCGAATGACAGGTCCAGATTTTAATGTGCATCTGCATGCTCCTCTAATTAACGCATGCACGTTCAAGTCAATACGCGGCTTTAGACGTTGGATGGCGAGCAAGATAAATACATCAAGCACATGGAGATACACGTATGGATTTGCACCATGTGTCCGCTGTACCACAAAATGTGCCCGGTACCACCAAATGAATTAACATGTGAATAGGCCGCTTAAGATTTTTGATGCATTTACATGAGGACAAGTGGGGTAGATGTCGTTACTAGCCGTAGGTAGATATTTTTTCTTCCATGTTCTTATATGATCTCCAAAATGCCATGTTGCACCTCTACATACACTGACAAAAACACACTACACCACTATTATGCTCACCACAAACGCCTGAATAGCAATAAAAATAATGTATGGTGATTTATACAATGAAAGTTATTGCCTAGTTCTTACGAGGGAGGTTTCCACTAACTTTGTTCTACTATATACTCCATACGGGGAATGATATTCATTTAACTTACAATTTTTCATGCACGCCAGTCTGCATGGTGACGCTAAGCGTTAACTAGAATGGGAATATTGTTTGGTCATGTTTTCTTTTTCTGAATATTGAATTGTTGAAATTAAACTATATTTTTTTGGCGTTCGAACTGATGATGATGTGCTCGCAGTTTATTCCTCGATAATAGAGGCAATTTTCCACATGACTATTCCTTTTGCAGATAAGAAGAGCATAACACATTCCCATAAACCCAGTACTTCAAAAAAGGAATTTGCATTAGCGATAATTTACTGTCATGCAACTTTTACTGCAGTTTGGAAAACTTCTAGTTTCTCTATGGGTTAAATCTATACGATCAACTTGAAGGAGCATGGTGCGTGTGACATACCTTCATTCAAACTTTTAAATATAAAGTAATGATGAATAGGACGAGTTATGTCTGGGTGACTCTGTTACTTTAGTCATTAATGGCAATCGATGCACTAGTATGGGGTCGTTGATCTGTTCTTGTAATTGGGAAATGAAAATGCCCAAATTGCGAATTGAATTTTTCGAATTACATTAAGAGATTGTGAAAAATATTTTTTATTTCCCAAATATGATGGTGAGAATGTGTTTTTTATGAATTCAATTGTCAGTAATCATCTCATCTCAGTCAAAAAATGAAGTAGTCGTGTATAGGTTAAATGTGTATCATTTTTACCCATTTTTATACCAGTAGGTCTGAAGGAATTTTTAGACATTTTATCGACTCCGTAGGGCCTTCATGAAACAGACTCCATTTTTGTTGGATTGTGTATCCTCCATTGAATAAATAAATCTCTAAATTTCACTTACATAAATGTGACGTATGTGAACAACTATTTTTTTAAGTATTTCATCTGATTTTTCTTCAGCAAATTTAATATATTCGGGGGAATTTTACATAAGTCAAAATTAACACTATCATATAAAATATTATATCGCAAATACAATTACAATTATTAACATAATACATAAAAATGAGTTTATATCCCAATTTTCTACTTTCGAGTTTTTTCCTATATATCTAACTCAAATACCTATTGGGAAGTCAAAATAACATACATTTCACCTATAATTTATACTGCAATCTCAGAAACCTTGAATCCCAGCAACCTTATCAGTGAGATTTAAAAATTTGTTAATGTTAAATGAATTGTTAGCAGTCATTTTCCTCGAGACGTGCCAGTTTCTACAGAATTGTATTTTGAACATGAAAAGCTTCTTTTAATTGGCGACATGGTCTTGAGACTTTTCCGTTGCGAATCGTTTATTGCGGCATACAATATAATTTATTTTAAATATTTTGTGTATCGACTCTGTGCCCTATTTACAACGCCACTGTTGTTCATTCAAATAATCTCTGTGTGTGTACTTTTTTCCACGCGATAATAATAAAACCACACAAATTGTTACACTCACATCAGATAAAACATGTTCCTACATATTTTTTGCATTCATAATTTGCCCAACAGGAAATATAGCTGAAATCGTTTCGTAAACAACATGTGTAGTAGTATTGTGGGTTAGGTTTTTTGCATCTCCGACGTTTCCCACCCTGCGTCGGCCTACTTGATTCATTCCGCATCGGAGTAGGCCATGCCTTTCATTCATTACTCGCAGGATGATGATGATGACATGCGCCTTCATCGCGTTCGTGACGTTTTGGGCTTGGTTGGTTGTTCATAAGGGCAGCCTAATGACATTGAAGGAAAGAGCAGTACTTTCGATATTTTTGATAGTACATTGATATGATTAATCAAAATATAACAAAAACACGATGGTGCGACCAGTTGGAAAAGTAGATTTCACAATTTCTTAATGAATTCCGAAATTGTTATCAATCATCCTGACATAGTATTTGTCAGAAAAAAAAAAGATACGATATTTCGTCAAAATCGGTTCCAGATTCAAGTGTGTGCATTTTAGAGAAAAACCTTTCGGATAAAAGTTGTGGGGCTCATGGTGCTCTATCAAAAGACATATAGTTTGAAATGAGAGATTGTTGTTTTTTTTTTTATCTTTCATCAGCAGCATTGCTGAAAGATCAATATAAGTTCCCATATACAGTTCCTAATATAAGTTCCTATATATATATGAACGGAATGGAACGGAATTTGGCACAAAAATCCTTTTCAGCAATGAAGAAAGCTAGTCTCGTGAGTGGACTAGTTGAAAAAATAACTATCAATTTGGAAATACCACTTAAAAAGGATATTCCTTGAGGATGCAGTCAAATAAAAAAAAACACTTTCGCAATTTGTCATGCTTTCGAAAACGTTTATTTTCTTTCTCAAGACCTCTGTGAAACAAAACAAAATCTTATGATTAAAACATCAGAAAACTATTGAATGAAAACTTACTGAGTTGAGGTTAGGTCTGTGAAAAAAACAGGAACTCTTCATTATAGATAAAAATTACACAGTGGTGAACACATCACACATCACTGGTTGGATTGTTTTGTGATGTGATCACCACTGTGTAATTTCTACATAATTTTGTGCTGTTTTACTCATAAGAATATTTTTGTTTCACAGATGTCCTGAGAAAGAAAATGAACGTTATCTAAAGCTTGACAAATTTACCGTCCTTTATTTGACTGCATCTTCAAGGAATTTCCTTTTCAAGTGGTATTTTCAAATATATATATATATATATATATATATATATAAGGTCAAGTGGGAAGAGTGAGAATTCGGGGCAAGTAAGAACCACATTCATCAAAAATATTCCTAATATACATTTTTATGAAAACAATTTAGATGGTAGTCGAGGTAAAGCTGTTATATCATTTCAAAATATTCAGATCATTGTATTTACAAAATTAGTCGATTTTCTGAATAACAATGAAACCTATGACATTTTATTTCGAAGTTGAAGATTCTAGGATGTCGTTTAGGATGTCGTGCTCACACTCAATTAAATATTTCTTTAGGCTCTCTATGGAAAAAACCTGTACTTTTCATAAAACATAACAGAATTTATGCACTGTAAATAGTTTTGCGAGGAAACTCTTACCCCAAATCTCCCCTACTTAGGGCAAGTAAGACTCAATGTGCTATGGTTCTACCCGAACCCAATCTTGGCAGAAGAGGACAGCTGAACTTTACTGTTCCATTTGATACTTAAAACATTTTCTAAATAAATCTCAGTAATGATGTTACTTTTTTTTCTTTATTTTATTATATTTCATTTAAAATTATAACAAGAGGGTTGTTTCGCAATGACTTTCAGTTAATAGACTAAATTACATTTTGAGTGCTTTTGTTTTTGGTCCCGGCAAGTATAGGAAACATGTTATTAAAAATAATCCATGATAGATATCTCAAATCTGCATATTCTATTTGAAAGCTGTCATTGTAATTAATATTCTCTCTTGTCCCAGCTAGTTCAGCAAAGCTATAAGTTTGTTTTTCATTAGGGTCCCACTTGCCCAAGTTATGAGCAATTTTAGGGGTTGATTTTTTCCACAAAGTGCATAATATAATCAAGTATTTGAATACTGGAACCAATAGTAAACATGGCAAATATATTATGTAACTTTTTTAACTCTCTAGGCTTCTTGATTCCAGAATACAAAGTCAAACTTTTAAAATGATGGGTCTCACTTACCCCACGAACAATTGAACTGATAGTATTTTTGGGCTCTAGGGCCCATGATCGGCGAAGATGGATCAACATTTTTTGAAAGTTTCGTTATGACGCGACCAATAGGTAGCATTTCTTTTGAAGTCTACCTAAAAATCGACGTGGAAGTTGTTACAATAAACGGGAAAAATAATATCAATAAGTTGAAGTAGTAAACCGGTGAAATTACCTAAATACCAGAAATGTTGGTTAAAATGTATTCATTTTCACCTATTTATTACATTCCTTCCATCATCTTTGGAAGAAAAAAACCAAGTTGAACTTGTATTTAGATCTACTTATTACCTATTTATTCGTGAGAAATACAAACAAAACTCTCGATCTGAATTCAAAGAAAAATATTTATAAATCGGTAATTTTTTTTAAGCAATACCTCAACTATAAAAAATCTGCAACATTCCGAATAGAATCAGCATTCTGTGTGGTATTATTTCTATTTTAAAACAGCATAATATCTATTGTTTACCAGCACAACAATGTTGCGCATGAAATACAACATTCCTTCTAACAAGCAAATACGTTGATTATTTGTTGACTGGCGCGAACAAATGCATTGAAATAACAAATAACAACAAGTTGTTCGTTATCATTTTTGCAACAGCGCTTCTGCTAGGCATGAAGCTGTGGTGAGGGTTTTAGCACAATCGTTAATCATTACAATGTTTTGTAGCGATAGGGACATCATAATAACGTGCATCGTCATAGTTCCAAATGGTAATGATCGTGAAATAACACTTCTCTATTTTCCAATACTATTCGAGAAAACGGCAATTAATCCATATGTTTATAATACCAATTGATCGCATAATGATAAAAGATCGGAAAAATGCCCGATCAAAAAACGAAATATCCAAACTTTTTGAAAAGGAAAACATCCCCAATTGAATAGAAAGCTGTTACCAAAAATTAAAAAATCTAAAAAGTTATTTTGTGTAATATCTAACAGAAGAAGGACAACCACAGAAAGCCTTATGCAAAAAAAACAAGGGTTTTTGTGTACTCTCGAAGGCCTCACTTATCCCATATAGAGTGATTTCAGAGGATCAGTCCAATGGGGTTGTCAGAAAAAAAAAATAGAAATAAGGCAATTTTGAAAGGATTCTCTATTGAATAGAAAGATTTTTGTGAAAATTTAAAAGTTATTTTTTGTGAATATCTACCGGAAAACAACTACTTCTCCGGCTAAAGCCACGCTGGACATTGACATCACTTTCTCACTAAATCTAAAATAAATAAGGCAAATTTTGTTTACCAATTTTTCTTAATGATTTCACTTATTTTTACTGTGGTGAATTATTGGTAAAATTACATGCAACATACATTCCAGAAATAGAACCAAACTTGATTGCTATACAAATCTAGAAATAAACAGGGAACGCTTAGAGATTATACAGTGCCCGTCTAAAGTCCGTTCCCCCCCTACTAATTTTTGAACCACCTGGTATATCGCAAATAAATTTGGAGGGCTCAAATAGGAGATAAAAACCTACTTTTGCATGAAAAAATCACAGCTAAAAGTTGTAAAATGGCGGCTGAGCGCCATCTTCAATAATTTTTCAAATAGAACACTCCGTATATTGTACCATTTTTGAAATCTGCCCATAATTCTCAACAGTTTTCTCCGGTACACTCAATTGTTTTCGAAATATTAACGTTTGAAAAGTGACATTTTGGTCATTTCAAACCCAACTAAAAACACTAATGTTGCTTTCATTCAAGTTTGCATTAGAAAAAATCGTTATAGCGGTAACATCTTGTTTACTGTAAAACTGAACTGCTAACTGTCAAATAGTCCATTGAGCGCCTGAATCCTTTTATGAAAAGTGTGATCATGGCTCGTAGTTTAGACGATAAATTTGAAGCAGTTTCGATATTTGGAGAAGCTGGAAAAAATTATCATCTAGCAGTCCGTATGTTTTATGATAGATTTCCCGAGGATCCGATTTCGAGGTCATATTTGCGCAAACTTTTAAATAAGCCTCAAGCAACTGGTACGCTGAAAGATGCTCCAAGATCAGGGAGACCGCCTCTTTCAGAAGAAAAAAAGGTAGAAATTGTTGCTGAAATGGTAATCAATCGACTCAGTCGACGTCTGCAGTTGCTGAATCCTGTGGAGTAAGTTCAAAAAGTGTCCAAAGTCCTAAAAAAATAAAAGTTTCATCCCTATAAAATGAAAATCCTGCATGCTCTCACGGAGGATGATCCAGACCGGAGGGTTGAATTTTGTGAGTGGTTAACAAGAACAATTGAAGGAGAACGGGGCTTCCTAAAACGTGTATGTCTCGCAGACGAATGCACGTTTTTTCTTAATGGAAAAGTCAACAAACAGAATGTACGATACTGGAGCGATACTAATCCGCATATTTTTAGACAGGGACGTACCCAGTTTCTTAAGAAGGTGAATGTTTGGGTGGGGATTTTGGGCAATCGTGTTGTTGGACCGATCTTCATCAGAGGCAATCCTACAGGAGTTCTTTACAGAAATCTTTCAGAAACTGAAATTGAACTTCGAATAAGACAAATTGTATTGAACAATCAGGAAGAGTTTGAAAATCGTGAAATCATATTTCAGCAGGATGGGGCACCTCCCCATTTCGATAGCATGGCTAGAGAGTTCCTCGATACAAACTTTCCTGGGCGATGGATAGGTCGCAGGGGAAGTAACCGCCATTTTAAAACTTTTAGCTGTGATTTTTCCATGAAAAAGTAGGTTTTTATCTCCTATTTAAGCCCTCCAACATTCGTTGCAATATACCAGGTGGTTCAAAAATTAGTAGGGGGGGAATGGACTTTAGACGAGCACTGTATAATGCTTAAATACTCAAATATATCTAAACAAACCGTTTTCGACACTATACAGGCTCTACGTGAGCTGCCGGGTTTGCCCGCGTGCAAATTTTCACCCCTTCCCCCCCACCATTTCCCCCACTAAGGAGTTGAATTTCCAAAGACACTGAATCATGTATTCTTTTATTTGTAGAAAAGACCTCAAATACTAATTTTTATGACCCTAACTTCAGTACTAACGGCATTCCTATACAAACTTTTCCCCTTTAAACCTTTTGGGTTAATTTTATTTCTTCCATTTTTTTCTTTCACCCCCTCCCTTTAACCATTTTAGGGATTGAATTTCCAAAAACACTGTAACACCATTTATTGCCGGTAATTTCTCGTATATCCAACCATTTACAAATATCGAGCTTTCGAATTTATTTTTATCATATTTTTCAGGGATGGTTCTCTAATAGTTGAAATATTTTGAAAATAAGTTCAGTAGTTCCACAGATTACCCCCTACAACAAATTCTACCCCTTTATAATATTATAGATAAATATAAATATATGAATATAAATTATAAATTATAAATATAAATAGATCACTCTACTAGTTCGTCGAAAATCTGTAACTTAGATGTTAAAAAAAAAGAAAATCTTTCATCTCAAGCTTCGAAATATAATAGGATTCAACATTACTCTAATACTCTAACAAGGGCAAACTGCATTTCGAGTTGACTCTGAATTGAAATGGACTTTTGGGATTGGTTCAGAGAATATTTCAGGATGTATCGTTATGTGAAAAAAATTGGGAGGACTGCCTTAGACTTTCCATTTGCAAGAGGATGTTAACATGGATGATTTTTACCGAAGTGGGTTGAAAACCACTACATCTGTTTCGCTATACAATAGCTTTTTCAGGTTCATATAAATTAACTTGCCATTGCGCTGTTTCGTTTTAAATGTGTTGAGGTGGTAGGAAGTATAAGAGGTAATCAAGGTTAATCAAATAGGAGATAAATATATAATTTTATATCCTTCAAAACGCAACAGCGCAATTGTAATTGCTCCACCTGAAGAAGCCATTGTATAACGAAATACGTATCGTGGGTTTGTAATGTTGTTTTTTTTCTCCAATATGGATTTCCATCAAGTATCGGCCATGTCAAATCAAAATCGCCAGATACCTATTTAAAATAAGAAATAACCATCATTATTTTTTTTGTGTATTGTCAGGGAAATCAAAGTTTTCTGTCGCCTAAACTTATCAAACTATTACTAAGAAAGAAAATATTTCAATTATAATGTTACTCCTGAGATTTTCAGAACGATGAGTTAAAAAATATCTAAATCTTTATTCAACTTCAATAAGATGACGGAAACACATAGTTATTATTTTTTGTGTCCTTGCCCATTCTGAGATACACCATAGAAGTAAAATATGCACATATTTTCTCAACGTTATACCATGTTTCCTCCATCAATAAGTTCATTGCTCTACTAAATCATACGCCCAAACAATCCAACAAACGAAATCGCATAACATAATCCTTATGAGGCATCGCGTCGGCTGATGTCAGAACATAGAGATATCGATTCACACGGATCTTCCCACGGTGTTTTCCCACAAGCATAGCCACTCTCACAGGTTCCCTCAGGATTCGGGAACGGCCTCGATTCCCAGAATATGAGGTCGGATTCCATTCAATAAACTTTTCTCATCGCCGTTTCACACCAGACCACCAAAATAATACAGAATTAACCACAAGAGAAGTGAAATTATACTCTGTTTAGTGAACTTGAGAGTGATGGGACGTAGGTAATTTGAAAACAGGAATTGACAAACTGTGGTTTTATTACAGCAGCAAAATACAGAAAAAATATTGTTCAATATAAAAAATTGTACGAAACGAATGAACACAATGAAATATTTTTTATGGAAACGTAGAATACATTTCGGAAAGCAAGCTTGTCATCTTCAGGCACTCATAATAATAACATAAGAATAACGAATCTGTAAGGGCGTGTTGTATTAGTGCTAAGATAGCACTAATTTCTTGAAATGCAGTGCACGTCCCGGTAAATAAATGAATAAATGTCGTTTCTTATGTAATCAGAACTGCACCAGAAAATATGGACTATGTACAAATAATGAAAACATAGGCACAATGTTGTAAATATACAACATTGGTGAACTCCGTCCTTTATTATTCTATTCAAAACACATTATTGTTTGAAACAATAATTTATTACACTGTCTTGTAAAACATCTCATTCAAATAATTATGAAACACGTATTTATTGCACATTTTTGGAATTTCAAATTAATTTCAAATAGTAGCGGCCTTTAAAACTGTATATTTAAAATAAACGACAAAAATAATCGTCCAGTCACTATATTTTCAGGGTTCGGTACCTTGAAATGAAATGAAAGGAACACTTCTATAGGATCTTTCACGGGTCCATCCGTCTGCCTGTCGCAGGTCTGTAGAATTATCCGTTCTATTCAACAGCCCCGGATGTTTCCCAATCGTAGGAACATAAAAAATACTCATTTGAAAATTATTTAGCCTATAATTTTTTGGAAATCAGGCACGTGGGTTATCGTTTTAAATGGTCAGTTAAAAGGATTCCGAATACCATTTTATCAAAATTCAGATAGTTCAAGAAAGTTTGCTGACAAAGCATCAAAATTAGGTTTTTAACTCCACGTGTATATGTAGATAGTTTGTTTTGGGACATAAATATTACCAATATTAAAAGTGGTGGGTGGCTGTAAGTAATAATAATAATAAAATAATCAGAAACATTTTAATTGTTTTTTTGAATATCCTAAATTGAGTATGGTAGAATTTTGATTGAGTTGGCGCAATAATTTCAATTTTATAATAATATATGTATATATCTCATAGAAAAACATATGATGAAAACGAAATTCATTTATAATAAAAAAGTCACGTAAATGTTTTACCGCGCGTCGATTTTCATACCTCTGGAGTGTATATCACGTCGTAATATAATTTTTTTTAACAAAATTCAACGGACGAAAGAATAAACTGAAAAGCGAAAAAAAAAACCTCTTTACTCTTCATAACTAAGCTCGTAAACTAATGTAAGTAACTAATTTTGAGTCGGCGCCAAACAAACAAGCAAATTAATTACTTATAGCTTAAAATGATGGCAGCGGCGTTTTGATTATTTCTATATTTAAGTAGTTTAATTATTTTCATTGATTGTTTATTTGGCGCCGCCTTAAAAATATGTTATATACTTACATTAGTTTAGGACCTGAGTTATTAAGACTAAAAAGGTTTATTTTATTTCTCGCTTTTCAGTTTCTTTTTTCGTTGTTTTAATTCTTTGTTAAAAAGTTATTATTTTTGTTTTTTTTTTGTGGCTGAAATCTACTAATTACTACCTATTTAATTAACTCCAGGTCTTCATTATGTTGTAGTGTCATTAGAACTACATATGTGTGCCAAGTTTCAACATAATCGGTTCACAGGTGAAAAATCAATCAGCCTCTATTTGTCTACCCTAAGGAGTAGATTTTTTTTCAAACTCAAATGGCACAAAGTTTGAGGTGTAGAATCGGTTAACAGTGGATGAACAATCAATTCCCTATTTTCCTATCTTTAGGAGTGTTTTTTTTTCTTATTCAAATGACCCAACAAGATATACCCTGTCCAATTAAAAAAATCACCATAATCGGACTACTCTGAAAAAGTTATGCGTGGTCATACAAAAAAAAGTACGCGTCGACTGCAGAATTGCCTTCTTTTTTCGTCGGTTAAAAAAGAAACAAATTTTTGTTTAATGAAAGAATAACTTCTTAGTTTTCCATTTGATTCCTACGTCAAACGATGCTAGACAAAAATTCTATTTTCAACTCAGCGATTTAATAATGGTGTTTGATTTTTTATACCGAAATATTAATTAGTCTTTTTTATACGAAATATATAGCCTGCTATTTCGATTTAAAAATCACCAGTCAAAAAGTAGGTACGGGAAGAATTATTTATTCTATTTTCAACAAAAAAGTCCGATTGCAGTATGAAGCAAAATTATATAAAAAGTAAACAGTTCAAGGTCATTCGTGAAATGTATGGATATATACAGGGTGACATATTCAAAAATATTTTTGATGAGGGAATCATTTCAATTTTCAATCTACTACTTCAAATTCTTCTTGTTGAGGTAATTCCTGAATATTGATATCAGGACAATTTACTTTCGAAACACGTCCGCGTTGTCGAATTTGTAATTATTGTAAATGTCCATTGTGTGGTAATCACAGAGCTATCGGAAGTGTTGCACGTATCGATGAGAATATTTATAAAATTGAATGCCTAATGCGGTTGACTTTCCCTGAGTTATATTTTCTAGAATTCAAACGATACCTAATTTCAGAAAATAGTATATATTTATGGGATTTCTGGAAAATATATTCTAGGAAATGCATATGCATTCGAGATCAAATCAAATGAATCATGTTAGTCATCGTAAATATCCGATATTAATAGTGTATATGCAGATTCTGATACATCCGGTATTATATTATTTCCGTATAGAGTTCATTGATTAAAATTTCGAAGGAAAAGTAAACACTGTTTGGTATATCAAAAATATAAAAATCACAAAAAATACTTTGATAACAATGGTTATGTTTGTATTAAGTGCATAACATGTGAAAATACGAATTTTACAAACATTTTTTGCACAACTCTAAATTTGAATTAATAAATATCCTCTAAAATATGTCATGAATAAAAACTTCCTATACATCTTGACATGGTTCGAATATAATTAATTTTTAATTTTTTGTCAGGAAGTGAATTTTCTCCATAAAACATTTAATCAATAATTCCTATACAATTTCACAGCATCCAGGCATATTTCTTTATCGTTACTATTGAAACGGTTTGTTTATAGTTTCTTCGTATTTGCTTCTATTTCGAGTTATTTTCAATAAGATGGCAGCAATATATCCGTGTTGCAAATGCGATCCCACAAAATTATCGACCGATCAGTCTGCTTTGCAGTTCAGCTAAGTTGGCTGAGAAAATTGTCCTGCAAAGGCTTGACGAAGAAGTGGAGGATAGAAATGTCCTACCTAATGAAAAATTTGGATTTAGACGTGCTCGCTCCACCGAGCTTCAGGTAATGAGGCTGGTGGAGAACACAATCACAACCCTGAATACCAACAACAGTGCTCATATTGTGCTGCTGGATATCAGCAAACTTATAGATTTCCATTTGCCTTTAAGTTTGGTTAAATGGATAAAATCGTTTCTCTTAGGTCGGACATTTCAAGTCAGGGTCGACAATTCTCTCTCGGATCGAGAAAAATTTGAGGCCGGCGCGCGGCGTTCCTCAGGGGGCAGTGATGTCTCCTGTATTATTCGCCCTCTACACGTCCGATATTCCAAGAAGCGAACATGTGAAGGTATCCCTGTTCGCCGATGATACGGCTTTACTTTCCTCTGCAGCCGACCTCCTGATGGGTGTCGTTTATTTGCAGAATGCATTAATCGACCTCCAGCAGTGGAAAATAAAGCTGAATCCTGAAAAAACACAGGCAATCTCGATGGGACGTAAGAGAAACAACCCGGAGAGGGAAGTGACTATCTCTGGAAGGGAGATAGAGTGGTCAGAGCAGTACCTGGGAGTTACTGTGGATCGCCGGCTCACCTGGGGTCCACACGTCAGAATCGTTAATTGTTACATAACAGATAAAATTGTTAATAAGATCTGTGCTTTATACCCTCTAGTTAACAGGAAGAGCAAGCTCTCTCTCAAAAACAAGTTATGATACACAAGATGATGTTCAGGCCTGTCATTTTGTATACCTCAGCCGCCTGGGGCCAAATCTGCAGGTCTAGCATGGGCGTCCTGGAACGGGCGCAAATGCGAGTCCTGCGGATGATAACGAACGCTCACGAGAATCCGCACGTGAGGGAAGCCACTGATTATGCCATAGACGACACCTCGCGTTTTAAACGTCCCTGGCACTCTTTGGAGTGATGGGTTACCAACTAATCTATACAGGGTAGCGAAGCTGCATCCTCAATATAAATTATTATTTTTTCCAAATGTTTATATAAAAATTCCCTATCGGTCATTTTTCGAGATACACCCCCATGGCAAGTTCTAGAGACCGGTCTCTAGTGCTTGACCAGTCAAATTTAAAATTCGTGAATAGCTGAGGCCCACTTATTCGAAGTCTAAAGAGCAAGAGCCTTAGGGTTACGCTTGAATTAGGAACACTGATAGGAGATCGTGAGTAAATGCGATATTATAGATCATGAGCAAATGTGATATTATCTAACGGTCAAATCCAAGTTAGTATATGAGAAAACATATGTCCAATTTCGTGAATGGTGCGACAAGAAACATGTAAAATAGATGTCTGACAATGTACTTATATGCTATTTTGAGAAAAAATAAAAAATTATGAAACTTCCTACGTTATGGAGTGTCTAGTCAATGTTGAAAAGTACATTGAATGTTGAAGAAAATATTGACATAAGGATGTTTCAACAAGTGGTTCCTCTCTTAAGAACTAAAGCGTCAGATACCCAGGAAAGAAATCGAGGGATGATATCAATAAATTCATTCAAGATGCTGATAAAGGAACAAATTTACTTTATAAGGTACAGATAATCATAATTTCGTAATTTTCCAATAATTTCAATATTTTCTCAATCGTAGGTTGCATTAAATTTGGGTATAAGCGGTACTTGTAGCCGTGAAGAATTATTACATTATTGCCATTGAAGATGCTGGGTCTATATTGATTGTTAAAATGCCGGATATAAAGACCTATTTCGCAAAAACGTTTAATATTCCAATTTCTGATCATATTGAGAAATACAAAAAGTTATAGATTTATTTTAAAATTTTCGAGAGTAAAATGTGTAAACTAACATGTGGGGATAAATAATGGAGAAATTCCCAGGTTGATCGCAAAATGGCTTGATCGGAAAAATACCTGTATAAGAGCTACAGGTCACTGTTTTAGGAGAAGCTCTGTAACTCTCTTGGCCAATGCAGGGGCGACATTACATGCATAAAAGTCACGTCAAGTAATGTTTTATGTTTTTTTCTGTGAACCATTTTAGCAAACAAATATTTTTTTGCGGTTTACGCATCAATAGAGATGCGATAATGTCAATGAAATATAAAATTTGATCCACTTCCACTTATCCAATTAACTTGAAAATTGATATGCATATGTATTTTACGTGACAATACAAAATTCAAGATGGCAGCTCTGAAATGGCGGACGTATTTGGTTATTTATAGTCGGAATCGATACAAAATTGCTATTTAGGGAGTGTTGGTACCGGATATTAAGGCAAAATTCAACAATTGAAGATGTAGGTTCGAAAATGTTTTTTTTTGTTCAAATTTAACAATTCAAGATGACATTCCAGAATCGATTCAAAATATTTTCCGGAGTTTTCAAGATCGGAGATTGTGATTTTTTTGGTCAAAATTCCACAATTCTAGATAGCAGAGTTTAGTGATTTATGGTCAGAATCTATCAAAATGGAAGAATTTTAGTTGGGTATTTTGGGGATTTAAGGTTATCTTTGAAATGAAAATGGATCCTAATCTTCAATCATTTTTTAATGGCACTCTATATTTTCCCATGCTTTTTTTCGTTCTGAAGAGAGTTCAAGAATGTAAGTACTATAAATATATTTGTAAATGCTTGTCGGATACTCGAATATTGGTCGTTTGATATACTATAACTGTCACTAATATAATGCTGATGAAATAAAAATAAATCTGTGAATATTTGTATCTCAAAGTTAAAGGAAATATATCTGCATAAAGGAATATTCTTCTGAAACCGTTTAAGATGTAATATTCCTGAAAAGAACAATGGGCAAGCTATCTTGACCTCTTCAGGTACCACAAAACTGACATAACAGCACTTACCGATGAATGACATTTTGTTCATTGCATATGAAAGTGCTTTCTGAGAGCTAGGTGATTAAGAAGAAATTTTCAATTTTTGTAAATATATTCAGATAGAAAAATGCATTAATTTCAAGCATTATCTAACAATAATATTTCTGTAAAAAATACATACTTTCCTTGTGGAGTAGACCTCCATTTTATATCTAATGAAAGTAGTTTGCAAAGTTATTTCTTTCTAATGTTCATGTTCAACTGGAAACTGAAGTATCCATAAAAATATTATTGTTTGAAAAATACTAATGGGTATTTTTCAAATTTATTTATTCAGCCACATTACAGAAAAAATGAAATCCATTTGTGGTAAGTCAAAACAGAGCAGTGGGGCATGTATGGTGAATGTTAAAACAGACATAGACATAAAAACGAGACTAAGTACATTTTGAAATGAAACATATTTTTTAAATTAGGTTGGATGAAGAGTGGTCCCCAATGGCATTTGGTGGTTATTTATTTATTGCTAATGCGTCGTAGTTTCCCATGAACACACATTACCCTCCAAATACTCCGCCGCCGAGTAGAAGCAGTGTGATAGCAAATAATTTCAAATTTGTTTCTTTTCTTGAACAATTGGGTAGGTAATTCCTCAATATGCTGTGGCAATTTATTATATAACATCACATCTATAGTATTGCGTTCAGAAGTCGTTAAACCATGTCTGGTAGGTCGGATCAAGTTACAATTTTTTGTGGTATAATTGTAAAATATATAATTTTTTTGAAATTTTTCTTTATTCTTGTGAATATGTAGCAAACAATTGAGAATGTAAATACACGGTAAGGTGAGTATTTCAAGGTTTACAAAGATGAGTAAGGGTATCAACGCCAGCTCTACATGTATCACCTATTATTTACCATTTTTTTTCGAAAGCACTCGACTGGTAGACCAGGGCTGAAGCCTTTGAAAATGGTAAAAAGTGAAAAAAAATAGTAGGATGAAACCCATTGGAAAAGGAAGATAATATAACAAAAATGAAAGGAAAAATCATTTACGGGCGATCTGAGGTCGAGAAGTGGAAGGGGTGAGTTTTTAAGGGTAAAAAACGGTTTATCTCGATTTTCGGCAAAACTACAAGTCCTATGGAAAAAAGTTAAATGGCAAAGTTGTAGGTAATAAAAAGATCACAACTTTTGTATCCACACTTCTTTCACATAACCTCAAAATTTATGTGAGAAATTCAAATAACCAAGTTTTTGGTTTTTTATTTTTATCTTTTACAAAAAAACAAAAAATGTCCACGAAATTTGGTGAAAACTAATTTTTTTATGTCTCAAACACACTGTAATTTTTTTGATTCAAAATATTTATTTTTTCACCTTATTTTGACTTAATATCAAAAAAATATTTAAAAAATTACCCTCAAAAATTTTTTAAAAAATGGTTTTTTTTTGAAAACTCTTCTTTCTGATGATGTAAAAAAAATATACATTACCATGGTAAATTTCTCAAAAAAAAATCAATATTTTGAGAAAGTTGTAGAATCTTCTTTAAATTATATGCGTAGATGCCTATTTATTGCTTTCTTCAGATAACTTATATACCTGAGTGACCTAGGGAAAATTTTAGCACATCAAAAGGTATTTCATAAAGAAGTGGGGAAGGGGCTAGGAGGGTCTGGGCCTTACTACCTGTTATTTCTTTGCATTTTCTGAGAACATTTACCATAGTAATGTATATTTTTTTTACACCATCAGAAAGTAGAGATTTCAACGAACAAAAAGCACACCGACTTTTTTTAAAAAGCTGATATTTTGACGGGAGAATTTTCGATTGAAATTTAGGATGCTTTTTCGATATTAAGTCAAAATAAGGTGAAAAAATAAATATTTTAAATTAAAAAAATTACAGTGTGTTTGGGACATAAAAAGGTATGTTTCCACCAAATTTCGCGAAAAAAAGTTTTTTTTTTGTAAAAGATAAAAATAAAAAACCAAAAACTTGGTTATTTGAATTTTTCACATAAATTTTGAGATTATGTGAAAAAAGTATGTATACAAAAACATAGGACTTGTAGTTTTGCCGGAAATCGAGATAAACCGTTTTTTACCCTTAAAAACTCACCCCTTCCACTTCCTGACCTCAGATCGCCCGTAAATTATTTTTCCTTTCATTTTTGTTATATTCTCTTTCTTTTCCAATGGGTTTCATCCTACTATTATTTTTTTTTGTTTCAAAAATTATCGACCCTGGTCTATGGTCCCAAGCCTTATCACGTCGAACTCGATCATATTCCCAGGCATGCGGGTGGCCAAAGTAGCCCTCAGCGCTGAAAAATTACCCTGTTCCCAGAACCGATTCCGACCACCGACTTTTCCGAGAATATTTCGGCGAGCTCTTTTGAAAGTGTTATTTATTGAAAATTTGTTTGTTGTCTATTTCCTGTGTGAACGAATAACCCTCGACTCTGGATAAACACCACAGATATACTTCCAAGATAAGATACGATTTAGGCCAGAGGAACGTCCTCGAAAAGATGTCGTTAATATAAATATCAGTGTTCATATAGTTATTACAAGTTTTATCCAGGAGTAAATGAAAGGTCGTTTCGGAAGATTTTTCTGTATAGTCAAACAATGACACATGTAAAACATGATGAAAATCTGTAATACACTATAGTGAGATAATTCCAAAGAAAATTAAAATGTATTATTTCTCAAATATCTACGCATAAAAAATACACTGTATGTTATGTCGAAAAAAATTGTGGAATTATGTGTACATATGTATGTATATTCATGGACAAAATATGTTTAACACAAAGCTGTGCAAAAATAAGGAAAAAAAATAGAACAAAAAAAGTAAAAAAAAATATTTTTTGTGGATATGAATAGTATGGACCCTGGATCATGAAATCATTCATGCTGATTTTGTTTCCGTTCACAACTGCCACAAAAAGTATTCACGTTAAGTAGACATCGTAGATTGTAGGGAGGTTTATATGGTTCTACAGCCTCTCCGTGCCTCGACCTATAAGGTTTTTTGTACATTACCCTTCATCTATTCAAGACCCGGGATTCCGAAACTCCTAGCGAAGCATATCAGTTTCCTGGGAGCTAAGTTCCTGATGTCTTAATGAAACCCCATCGGGGAACTTTAGCTTTTTGCATAACAGCGCTTGGCAGTCGTAAAGCAGGTGTTCTGCAGTTCACTGTCTGATCTATCCATTTTTTTTATGTGAAACCTCAGAGGACAATGTCTGGTGAGCGGTCCGGTTACCAGTTTCAATTCTTGTCCAACTTGAGAAGCTGTTTAGCTTTCTTTGGCGGAGCCTTTTCGCTTGTCTTTGCCATGGAACCTTATTCCAGTAGGTATTTAATTTGGTCAGCCGAAACTTTTCCTTGGTGTGGGTTTTGGAAAGACCACATGAGGGTTCGAGCCAGAAAATTGAATATTTGACCCTTTCTTGGCAAGGCTGTCTGCTTCCTCGAAGCCAATTGTCTTAGGGGGAGTTTGCAGTCCCAAGTGTGTGACCTTAGAGCTTTCAGTGCTGCTTGGCTCTCTGATAGATCTTTGACCCCTAAGCCTCTTTCAAGGTTCTTGAGCGCAAATTTATACAGCATGGGTTTCTGCTTGAAAAATTGTTGGGGCTTTGCCTAAGGGTTTTGAGAGCCTGAAACTAGGACCCGTTACTCCCACTCCAGCCCTTGTAAGGTAGACATGGAAATGTGTAACATATATTATAGTAGAATCCTGTTCTATTATATTTCGATTTCGCATCACGCCCGGGATTTATAAAATAAATCCCCCACAACTTAATCCCATATCTTTGCATATTTCGCAACTTTTTTGTCTCTTCTGCTGGTTGATGGAAGGATTTCTCAGAAGTTTCAGCAAATTCTTGACGACGTCTTTTGACAAGTCCTGGTAGCAGGTATGTTCAACTATCACCTCACGTGCTAGAGTGTTCATACGATATTTTCGTTTATGTGACGATTATTTGCAGTACTTTCAGGAGTGCGTATAACATAACCATCAGCTTCCACCTAGTATTCATCGCATAATTATAAGTTGCTTTCTATTTATCGACTACAACCACTCCTGATTTGATTGAATTACAGAAAGTTGTTATTTTCTGGTTTGAACTGTTTCTATGCTGTCATCAATATGCATGCTCGAAACTAAAATATCAATATTTCCTCTCTTTGGAACGTATTCTATTGCATTCTATTCTATTCTATTTGGTAGGGATGTCGATACACTTCTGCTGCTCAGCCGTTTAGGATGTCTCAACGACTAGAGCAGTTCCTCTAGTCAAAAAGTCCAGAATGTCGGATGGCTTCAGGTTAGGTAGATCTTTCTCTTCTATTTGATGTTCTCCAAGGTATCGTGCCCTCTGATTTTGCAGGCTAATGCATTCTGAGAGAATGTGGATAGAGGTTCGTCCTCTTCCTCGCAAAACCTGCATTCTTCTCCCTCTACTAATCCGAATTTCTCAAGGTGCCCTCTCAACCGGCAATTCCCCGTTAGAATTCCCTTTAGTATTCTGAGCTCATTTTTACTCTTGATGGTGCAGTTATTCGATCTCTACTGGTTGTAGTTTCCCAGTTATCTTGGCCTGCCTCATTCCTTGTACCTATCTAGTATTGGGATCTTTTGTTTTGTACTTCTTTCTCAAGTTTGTCCAGTATTGTGCTGGTATTTATTCCGCAGAAGGGTTCAGGTCCCAGAAATACGATTTCAGACCCTTTTTTTTGCAAGTACGTCTGCCATTTCATTACCGTCCACTCCAGTGTGTCCCGCAACCCATAGGAGGGTAACAGAGTTGTTCTTGCCCAATTCATTTAGTTTCTGTAGGCACTCCCAAACCATATTGGAGTTAATTATATGGGAGCTCAGAGCATTAATGGCTGCTTGACTGTCTGACATGATGATAATCTCTTGTCTGCGAAAATTTCTTTCTGTATTGAACTGGACACATAGATTTCCGCTTGGAACGTAAGAAACATTCGTTTGCTTCTACTGGTAACCAAACTGATGAGATTTTGTATTAACAAATTCAGGTGGCAGGATTTTTCTATGCTTTTGCATAGTACCGTCTAGTGTATGGTTATGATTTGTTATCAATTTTCCCACTGAATTATATGTTGTGAACCAGTTTTTGATATTGGGGTTATCAATCGTTCCATCACACTAGCTGAATTCTTTTTTCTTTTGGATGGACCTTCAGGCTGTTCATATACTTGCATGTTCAATGTGTAAAACGTTCTTGCATCTACGAGAGCAAATATTTTGAATTCATATTTTTAAACTTTGAAGGTATATATTGGCGAAATAAGCAACAGTCTCCGGAGACTTCCAATTATTCATCAACTCCTGCAAATGTTCCTTCATTATATTTTGGCAGTTTTCTAGATATGAATGAAATATTTCTCGTATCGCTCCCAATTTTTCAGTTTGTCTCCGTAGGTTCCTGGATTATTTGTCATCTGTAAGTGGCACTCGTAGGAGAAATCTGTTGGTCTGGCATCATGTTTGTCACTCTATAAGTGTCATATATATTTTCAATATATGTATTTGTGTTGGTCACTATTGAATTCTCAACATTTCGTCTGTTAAAAATAGTTTCTAACATTCTGACGGAATTTTTGCCTGTATAGCAATACCGTTTAAGGGAAGCGACCTAACAAATTAGACTTTCTTGTTCGTACTCGAAAATTGGTGATTGTTCTATTTGGTAACACCATATATTCCAATGAATAGGGATCCTGGAAGTTCTTTGGTTTCACTATCACCTTCCTGTTCTGTTCCAGAATATTCAAATGACCACTTTCATCACCGTCTTCCTCATCATTAAAACTTTCTAAAATCAAAGAAATATTTCATATATATGATCTGTTGAGCCGAGTTTGAGTCTCAAAGTACGTCTGCAACGTGTATCGAAAGCAAGACGATAGTGAGAAATCAAAGTTCTGCCGAGCTCAGGAAGTACTGAAGTGGAGAGATGCAGCATTGTTGTCAAACCTGGATCAATTTGACATGTATTAATAATAATAATAATAAAAAATAAATACCATCTATATTAGCACATATTTGGATTTTATGTATAGGTCGGCCATTCTAGCTTGGTCTCTGAGATGCGTCGAAAAAAGAGTGAAAGACAGACTCCCTGTGCAACAGAGATAATCGAAATTTCCTTGAATGTATAAGAATATATCATTGTTACACGGACTATACATTCAAGGAACTTTCCATTCTCTGTCTCTGTTGCACAGTAATTATTTCACTCTTTTTTCGAGGCATCTCAGAGGCCAAGCTAGAATGGTCGACTTATTCAGAATTCAGAATGTTTTCATAACTCTGTTACTGCATTTCCAGGTTTTTCGATTTCTTCTTACGATGGGGGATGTCAGGAAATATCATATCATGTTATAATATAATGTTTAATGGAAATATTGTTGAATTATTCTGAATGTATCAGACCGCATGAAAATTAGACAAATTGTATTGGGAAATTAAAATACTATTTGCAGTTCTGCAATTTTGATTTATAAAATTTGTTCAAATTGAATGAATTGAAGTATATTTGGTAAAAATAGGAATTTCCAGAAAAAAAGAAGTAATCCAACATGATGATCTTTTGGATAAAAGAGTATCATGAAAATTGCCCACTCGATATGATATTGGTCTTCAAAAGAATAATCATAATAAATCGCCTTTATTTACTCCAAATATAGAATGTATATAAGAAAATTGCTTCGATTTGGCAAGGCTATTCATACTCAACCCAACCGAAGCAGAAAAAAAGTTGGTTGATGGCACATACAATTTCTAATAAAACAGCTATTAATATAATAATACTAATACTTTAAACAAAAAGATAAGAGACAGAGAAAGATAAAAACAACAACAAAAAAGAATGCCAGATGTGCAATTAATAATTTCTGGAAAATAACGTTCGTTATATTCCATACCGTTGATTAATAACCTTGTTTTCATTAATGAAATTCGTAATATCCAAAAGTTTTTGAAATTTTTCAAAAACTTCGAATCGAATGGGACCAAAAACGTAAATGTTGAACTATATTGTCAACGTACGTCAATACGTGGCCTGACCACTTGCTTATTATGAAGATTAGGAGGCCTCTTCGATACGAGGCGAATTCTCAGTAAGGGATCAATTCTTGAGACTTTGCTTTCGTTGCAAAATAATTGCTGAACAATACGTGCATGAACGGGAAATCTTGACATAAAGGAGGACGGGATGTTTAGTTTGAAGATATTTTGAAAACGTTGCACATTCAACTTGAACCTTGGCAAGAAAGGAAGGTCAAAATCCTATAGGAGAACGATCTTTCATTATCTTCCGATTTAGGTAGGACAAATAACGAATATTGAATGGAATATTCTAAAGGATTTAATATTTAAATTGATAAGGGATGTATGATTTTATTGGTGTAAATGCTGAAAATTCTGAAGGAGAAAAAGCTGTGTCTCAATGTAGAATGACATAAGGAATGGCTACCTGTAGAGAATAGTCGAATCCTTTTTCATTTTCAGTGACAAGGTACAAATCCATGAAATGTGTAACTGTAATCAATGAACTCTACTCTATGCTTCGATACCTTCATCAGAACTTTTCTGCTTACTGAGTAGTGAAAAAATACAATTTTATGTCCAAAAACGAAACTTATGCATTGTTTATATGAATATATCTATATATATATGTATATATATATATATATATATATATATATATAGATATTATATGTTTTTATATATAAATTTTGAATGAAGCTTGGTTCCATTTTTCATCTAGTTTTTGGAGGTTTTGCAGAAGGTTATTTTGAACGATGAATTAGAATAAACCCATATCATTATATCTTAATGATATATCATAATTGTAACATATATCCAAATTTAGTAATTGAGACATCTACCCTAGAGAGTGAAAATTGTAACACAACATAAATTCCTAGCTTTTTCTTCGCAACGATAAGCTTTATATTTGCTAATATTATACTTTCTTCCCGATGATCAATAATTTCATAAAAAAAATCTTATTGTAACCTTAGGGAATACTTATGGATTGAGTTTTTGTTAAATCTTCTTCTTTATAATGATATTTCATAGGCTAAGATTTAAAAAAAAAATTTTGTTGGTTACGTTAGCAACACTATATCTTTGAAATGTTACAATGCATATTATATCTCATATAATTTTTTGACTCAGTATTTTTATATGTTTTATATATATATATATATATATATATATATATATATATATATATATATATATATATATATATTAATATATATATATATATATATATATATATATATATATATATATATATATATATATATATATATATTTACATATATTGAGGTGTTTTGACACAATTTTTCTTTTTTGCACCCAACCAAAAAACTTGTTGGAAATGTCCTAAAACAATTCCCTGAAAATTTGAGCTCTTAATATTAACATTAAGTACTTTCCCAGAGCGTGGAAAGATTTCCCATTTAAAATACACGTAAACTTTGTTTTTTATTTGTACGGGTCACTAAATCTGATTTTTGTAGAAAATTCTTATTTTTTTGGCGTAATTTCATAAATGACTGGATTTATGGTAAAATGTGAAATATGAAAAGTTTGATTCCATAATTCTCAAAAATCTCATATTACGACAAAGTTAACGCTTTATATCTCGAGAAATATCAATCTTGGGGATTCGGTTTAAGGACTTTTTTTGTAGGAAATGAATTTTCTGCAAGTTTCTTATTCACATTTTTTTCCATAAATGCAGTCATTTATGAAGTAGATAACGTTATAAAAATAAGAATTTTCTACAAAAATCAGAGTTAGTGACCCGTACAATCTTACAGGTTCAGATTACGTCGCAATAGGCACTTTTGTAGAGAATGTAATCATGAGTAAATCTCACTTTGGTACGATATGATAGCATGAAATGCCGCCGAGTTGAAATATTCGAAAAATAAAAATAAAAGTTTACGTGTATTTTAAATGGGAAACCTTTACACGCTCTGGGAAAGTACTTAATGTTAAGTTAAGAGCTCAAATTTTCAGGGAATTTTTTTATGGACATTTCCAACAACTTTTTCGGTTAAGAGCAAAAAAATAAAAAAACAGTCGTAAAAGAACACCTTAATATATATATATATATATATATATATATATATATATATATATATATATATATATATATATATTTATTTATAGGATTTGAATTATTTACTTCATAAGTATGCCAAATTCAAATTCTGTATTTCAGTTTCATACAGTTCAGAAGCCTGTCAGACAATTGGACAGACCGACAGACAGACAGACATCGTTGCGTGTACCAAACAGTGACAAAATTAAATATTTGACTACCAGACTGCTTTGCATGCCAAAAAAACAAAAATATTTCCGATATTTATATTTCACGCATTCTTTTTTTATTCCAGGTTGCCCCGAGAAGACAGAAACAAGGAAGTCGGCCGATTCTCGATTCGGAAACGTCTAAAATTAGCGGTGAGTAAAATATTTTTGTGTTATGCTTTTAGATTCGGTGGTGATGGTTATTCTGATGTGTCGTTTTGCATTGTTCTCCGTCCGTTCGTTGGCTAAGAGGAAGCCGTGAAATAGGCGTTACGTAATTAAAACGCCTATGACGTAACGGCGGCGCGACGGTGGTCTATTTCGAGGCGCTCCGCTCTAGGGGAATAACTTCTGGTGACCCCGTTTGCTACAGGGTGTCTAGTCCAGAAGCGTTGTCGTGGATCTGGTCTTGGCAGTGATGCTGTCTAGACGGTATTTCTCCCGGTGTCGCCAGGGTTGTTGAAATACCGGCATTTATGCCTTCCACTCCATTGGAACCGGCCGCACAAACGCCCGACAAAAATTTTTGTTTTAACAAAATGGGACAGTCAATTTATTTTGTGATTACACACATGGAATGGAAATCTGCAACCCGCCAGGTTGGTCATGACAAAAATTATGGGGTAAAATCGAAAAAAATTGAAATACTCCGGATATCAACATGAAACCACTATAATTACTAACCTGGTAGAGTTATTAAAATTATGTTCTCGCTGTTCTAAAGAAATATTCACGTATTTCACTTGTCAAAACAGATATGAAAAAATCGTTTTCAGTTTCTAGAAATAGTTATGTATAATATTCTTATTAAAATAATATTTTCTTCCAATACCCACACTTTCTGTTACAGTTTTTCATTGCTGTTACAGCATACAAACTGTTAATGGCCCCAATATTGACCATTAATTTCAAGAAATTAGGAAAAACATTTTTGTTTTGTAATTATTATTGCAGTATAAACAGAAAACAATACCTAAAGAAAAAAATTAAAGGATATGTTGTCTTTGGAAACAGTTCTGAATTAAAATTCATCCAAGACTTTTCTAATCGTTTCCGGAGAAATTAGTGCTATCTTCTCTGTAATTCTGTCTTTCAGTCCTTGGATAGTCTGTGGCCTATTCACATACACTTTGCTTTTTAAATAACATCACAAAAAATAATCTGTCAATTCCAGAGATCTTCTTCTTCCAATCCAACGATTTGGAAATGCAATGTCGAGAAACTCAAGAACGCCTCGACAATAATGAGGAGGCGCTCCATCTTGCTGAATACAAATTGATCTATTCACGATATGAGGATTTATATCATCAGGAAAGAGTCTGGCTAATTCTGGAATCAACTATTATTCTAAAAATGCCCAGTATTATTCACCTGTCGTGGACGTATTCCAAAAATAAGATCCAATAATGGTATTATTAATAATTTCTGCCCACACATTGATCTTTTGTGGATACTGCGTATATGCCTCCACCATCCAATTAGGATTTTCATCTGACCAGTACCTGTAGTTTTGTTTATTGACCGTGCCATTTAACTGGAAAGTATCCTCATCAGAAAAAAGGATTTGATTAAAGAAATTAGGATTAGTGTCAAATCTATTTAACATTGTTTCGCAGAACTCCATTCTGATATCTGGATCGTCTTCGTTCAGTTCCTCTTCCAATTGTACTTTATAGGGATGCCATTTTTTTTATTTTTAAATTTAAAGTTGTTTGACTAATGTGATTTTTGGTTGCAACAACTCTAGTAGCCTTATGAGGGGTCTTCAATCATCGACAAAAAAAATGTCAGTTTTTGTTTGCTCTGTAATAGCAGGGCGGCCACTTTTTGGGAGTTCTCGTACGTGTCTACTTTCCTCAAATTTATGAATAATTTTAGATACAGTACCACGTGCTATAGGAGTTCTGTCTTTATACTTGTTATTAAATATTTCACATACCTCTTCGGGTCCTACAAATAATGTCGCAAATAAAACATACTCAAATTTCATAATATTATGGTATTACCTGTCACCACTTCCTTTTAGTAATAAAATTTCAATTCTTTGACGCTCTGTTGAATCTACCATTGTATTTTACTCGATTTTCATCGCTGGTAAGCCTATTTTCAAAAAATTATCACGACGTACCAACTGACAGTAAAACCTACTTGATTTAACGAAATGAAACCGATATTCATATCATGTTTATCAGTACAAAAACAGCAAAGACTTTTTTAAACTTAACAAATACCAAGTGGCCCATTTTATTTTCTCTTTATGTTAATATAAACGGTTGCAATAAAAATATTTTTCCTAATTTCTTAAAATTAATGGTCAATTTATATATATATACATATATATATATATATATATATATATATATATATATATATATATATATAGTCGAACACACAAATATTCTCTGTTCTCTCAATAGAGAAGAGCACCTAATTGAAGTCATAAATAAAACAGTTGGGTGGATGAATATCATAACGACATGTTGAATGAGGGTAGTGAAAACATAATCATAATATCACTACGATTAGAAAATTCAAGAGAAGGCGAGAATAGAGAACGCCCTCCCTTGTCGAAATATGCGAGTTTCTTGTCTTCTTAATTTTATTACTTATTTTATTTATTTTGGCATTCGCCTGTTGAATTCTGAACCAACACTTTCGTGAAAATGTGAAGGAAATACAATTATATAACGTAATGCATTGTCCTGGTACTTGCTACGCCTAGCCCGCAGACACCACACATTACAACAAATGTCCTCAATAGAGTTGAATAATTACTTTATGAAAGTTCGAAACAAGTATCGATATCAGTCAATTGTGGGATGGTATTTTCTTTACACTGAGTTGAATACTCGAGTGACAACTCAAATCAATATTTTTTAATTGGTTTTGATGATCTTGTGATACATCAAAGACTGTTAACTTGATTTCATAGAAAACAGAGTAATTTTTTATTACTGTAAAAAAAAGAAATCGGGAATTTCTTACAAATAAAGAAGGGCAAACACATTGATGTGCCACAGTAAGTTACTTCGTGCACCAAATAATTTTTTCATATATTGATTTTTCCCAGTGCGTCAGCAAATAATCCCGATGTTCATTTTAACGCACTCTTAATGGGATTGATGTTTCACTAACATAACTATGCCCATGAGCAAGATATGTAGCTTAATGAGATTACTTTTCGCGTTTTCTGGTGTTAACCGTTCGAGATTCTCAATGCGTTAGTTGTTCTGTTGTCATACTTGTTATTATCATAATTGTGCTAGGCGAAATGGAATACTCGCCAGTATCAGACTCTATAAAACATATCAATAAATTTTGTTGTTTCAACGATTACCAGAAATTCACAGTAAACCCCGGTAGTTTTCTTTTTGTAACGCTATGAAAAAAAGTCCTACCAAAACTTGGAGAAGGAAGTTCTCCCCTTTGAAAACCTTATGCGATATGGCATTATCACATATTAAAACGGCAGGAAACATGAATACGGTAATGTTAATTTCCGAGGAAATGACGTGGCAATCCAGGATGTCACGAGGATTGTAAAGAATAGGACAGTTAGATTGGATAATGCTTCGTAGTTTACAACCTCCTATTTCAGATCCGTCTCATCCAGTACGAGGCACATACAACGAGCTCAATGGGACATTTTTAATGATATTTCTGGGGTAATGAAGGTATATCCGAATGGGAAATATCCCTATGAAGTTTCCCATAATTCAAATGCAGGAATGACCTACATTTTCAAACACATTTACAAATGAATATGTTCACGGTGTCAGTACGTATTATAGAAAGAACTCGAAAACAAATATGCTTGTTTTCCAAAACCACCTCCTGCTGTAGTGGATTCACTGATCATTTTCTTCACTTTTTCTCTCTCTCTACTTGTATAACAGTTTTTCCATTATTTTTATCGGCTTACTTTCACTAATATGTATTTACAATGCGTCAGTGCGTTCATTATGTATTCATTAATGTAAAGAATTACAATACTCACAACAGATGAATAAAAAAAATAACATTGAATAACTCTTGTTGTTAAAGCAACGTTGAAGAAAAATTCTCCCAAATATGTGTAGAAGTAGAAATATGAGATAATAGTTTTTGTCACTCTTATTTCGTTTTTATTTTCAATAATTTGTATATCTGTACCAAACATTTACTTTCAATGCATCTATTTCTATCTATATATATATATATATATATATATATATCTATAATTTCCATAATATATATCGTAATACTTAAAAAACGCATATCTTAGAAACGCAACATACAAAGTTGATAAAACTATCGTATATGATAGTCAACATTTTCAAAATATTGTGAGTAAAATATGGTCCAAATTAACGGAACAGTTTCTAGATATTCAATAAAAATATTGTAAATGTAACGCACCCTTCATCTAAATGAAAGGTAATATTGAACAATTGAGTTCATCAAAATGTTACCCTATCTTTTATTCAATGGGCAGTAGCAAACAATTCCTTTTTTTGTAATGAAAAACGATTTGTCAATTGTTTTCAGTATAGGGGTATACTCGAAAATTAAAAAAAATATATTTATGATAAATAGAGAGAGTCATCAAGAAACAAAACACGTTTTTTGCCTACAATAGACTGAAACTATGATATCTTAACAAAATATAACTTATTGGTGTTGAAATAGTGTTGGAAAAAAAATCCGGAAAAACAATTTTTTTGACTATGCCCCGTATACAACCTAATGTACTATCATCCATAAGATTATAATTGAACATGTTTATGAGTTCCAATCAATACATTTTCATCCTTACTTTGTCTTATTTCGACTAAAAAAACAGTTTTTGTCTTTGTCAATCCTACCCCAATACGACGTTTTTACGAACTTTGGCTGCTTATATCTCAGAAGCTAAACATACAAAATCATTTGAACTCACACTTGTTTCTAACGACCCATCCTACTATAACATAATCAAATTTCAGCCCATTCGACCGAGAGCCAATTTCCCATATGTTTTCGTGCGGGGTTCTTTAACAATAATCCTACTAACACAACAATAATACTGATTTTCTCGGATCAATTTGCAGATAAAACATAATCATATGAAGCATACAAAGCATTTGCAACACACATTCTAAATGCCATTACAGATTCAGAAATTTCACCAATATTTAAGATGTAGTTTTCGAAGCTAAGTTAACATTGTGAAAAATTTTGCTAATAATAATTCCTATTCACAAAGTATGTTTGAAAACATTTGGAATTATTGATTGTTGTTTGTTCGGTATAGGACTATAGGTAGAATAATACAATGTCTTGAAAGCCCAAACCATCATGTATCAATTGTTCAACTGTGTGCATTGTCTAACAGAAACGTTAGTCGAAGTGAATTATCTCTTACAGGTATTCAATTAACAGGAGAATATTTCATTCTCATTGCATCGAGAATGCAACTCAACTTCTTGTATCATTTAGTCGTATTAATTACGCTCATTACTCTCACCTCGCATATAAATCTTGTTGAAATATTGAACAATGGCTAGTTGTATGTTGCATGTATGTATGTATATCTGTAATGAGAATAATACCATTCATCATTTACTTTGATGGAGATTGTTCGGAAGAATTCAGGGTTGCCAACAGTGGGTCGTTATACAGGTATTGCCAATAGAGCGATGTAGCATCAGGAAAGATATGAATGACCATGAATACCAACAGGATTTTTTCTACACTGATCAAAGCTACGCATCGATCCGCCTTTTCCCTACACGACTCATTTCAATCATTTGATTTATCAATTCTTCGGTTGGCGTCCTTCAAGGTATTTCAATTGTTTTTTTAATTCCTACTAAAAAGTGAAACATTCCACTACCTGCTCTACATATTCAAAATGAAACATCGTAATTGAATTTTAGTTCAAGGCCATGAATTCGGACAAAACCACAAATTGATAGCCTATTAATTTGACAACCTGTAGTTGTGATTTTGAGAAAGCTCATGAAAATACAAATTTTCGGTTGTTATGAGATATGATTTTCAAAAGCCATTATGGAAGTTTCCTCGAACTGCTTCTTGAGCCACATCTTTTAGGATTTTCATCGAAGTGTATCGAGAATACCACGAAAGACCAACAGAATTTGGCGACAATAGTCCAACAACAGCCATATTTAGCTAATTGAGGAAAATCGCCATTTCATTGATAGTGAGATTCAAGAAGAACCGAGCATTGGGTCCATGGTTGGCATATATGTGAATGTCAACTCTCTTTTCAATATCTCTTTGTTGAAGAATATGTAGATGAGAAAACCTGCTCCATTTCACTTGATGGAATTGCAGAAATACTTGAAATTTTCAACTCATTAACAAAAGAAGAAAAACCGGAAAATGGAATACCTTTTATTGATCAGAACTGAAACCGACACAATTATTTTGGATTTTTAGGTCAAACCTACCAAATATATGAATTATTTTCTCAATCATCCTCATAAAACCAAAATCAATTTCACTTTGGGATTGAAAAATTTATAAAAATTGTTCTTCCTTAATTTTTAGTAAAAAAACATACGACAATTATACTAAATATTAAAATTATTAGTCAACAAATTACTTGTCAATACCCATTCACAGTGAATCATTCGAAAGATTTACAAACTGTTGGATATAAAGCTTAGTTCATATACTATGTGTTACAATTTATGTGTTCCATACAGTAGGTTATACTATATAAAAACTTCACTTTTTGTAAAACCTTCGACATCGGTCACCTGACCGGCCTACAGTATAACTAAATATTCTCAGGTTAATACGTTAATTTCCATTGTTGCTGATCCTCATTTCAGAATAATTGAATCAGTCAGTATACAAATAACAAGTATCATGTTAAATAACCAATGCAGGTAGTAGTAGGCATATAAATCCAATCGAAGTTGTTGAGGATAATTCAATAGGTAATTTATAGAACGGACACTAAGAAAGCGAGGATTATATCGCTTACCCGTTTAATCTTCAGTAAAAAAAAATAACAAAAGTTAATTATTTAAGTTTATCTGGTAATTGTGCAAATATTTTGACTGTTTATTTATTTGTCCCCAAACTTTCTAGAAGCTCGAACTCATCACCTTTCTTTTCTATATGTAATATTTGTTTTATCATTGACGAAACAGTTCCTATGTTCTGATAATCGCCTTTTATATGTTCTGACTGTTTGGCCTACACAAAAACTTGGTCAAGAGCCACAAGTTGATTTATATACTCCAGATTCTTGTGATTTTTTGTTTTATCTTTATTATTATCAATAAATTCACGCAAATTTTTATATGTTTTGAATGCGATATTGATGTTGTTTCCACATAAGAAAGTAGAATAATTTCCCGTAGTATGGCCGAAAAATGTAATAAATTTAAAATTATGCTTCTCGTTTTGAGTAGGAAACACTTCTCGTAAAGCTCTTTGAGCAAGTTTTCTTGAAAGAACCGTTATTAATTGCAATTTTTTAATTATATTCATATCTTTATTCAAGTTTCCTTCTGAAAAGAAACTATTGATTAATGTATGTGTCATACTGTTATATGCGGCTAATTTATGTTGGTATGGATGGTTTATGGAAAATCGAAAAAGTTTGTAGAATTATCTGTTTCCATTTCTTTTGTGAGTTTAATTGGAGGGTAAATTGCCTTGATGAAGTCGAAAAACATTCCAAATTGTCTTCCGTTTCCCACGACGCACACTAAACAGTCGTCCACATACCTGTACCAATATAGAAATTTTCAACTAAAGGATTATTGAACTAAATAGTTCTTAAATCGATGGAGCAAAACAATTGCGGTGAAAAAATAATGATAAGAAATCATCTCGGGATCTGACTTTTAAAGTTGAAATAGGACGCGTTTAATCCTTATTTGTCTTTTCAAGTATTGACGAGGTCTTGGTGGAGAATTTGGCTATGAAGCCTTTTTGACAGGATTTTTTTTTATCAAGGATGATGGGGTTTGTGAAATCAGAAGTATCACCATTTTCTCTCTTTTAGTATGTTCTACTAGAACAGTGGGATTTTGGGCATTGAATTTTTTTGTGATCATATCGTGTTCAGATATGAGTTTTTTCAAATAGCGGCCTGTTTGACCAACGTATAATTATGTACAATTTTGTTAATTTTATAGACCACGTTTCTGATTGTAGATCAGTGGGGGTTTTTATTTTTGGCGTGAAAAAACCTTGTTGTCTTTGAGAAAATCATTTTGGACTTTCGGAGAGATTTCTCAAATACATTATTTTGTTTTACGTTATTGTCAAATTATTGGTATTGTTAGAAAGTTTGTTATACTGGATATTTTTTTGATCAGTGATGGAGGCTAATTGTTTTTTGAAAGAAATGTTTTGATTTGTTGAAGATTTTTTTATGGTATTCTGGGATTGATATTTTCAGCGCTCTTGTTTTCAAATTTTTAATGTCGTTTATTTTATGTTGAAAATTATAATGTGAAAAATAGTTGAGAAACCTCTCTGAAAAAGTTGGTTTGTGATACCAATCAGGTGTTTTTTTATAATTATGGGTGTTAGGTATTTCGAACAAATATTTCATTTTGTATTCGCTACACTGAATGGAGTGAAAACAATAAGTTTTTACGGAAGTTATTATTTTCGCATTAGATATAGCTCTTGCACCAGAAAGAAGTATAAACATTTTCATGCTTCTGAGGGCATATTTATCTTCCGAAATAATCATGTTTGCTTTTGTAATAAGTGGAGTCCATTCAATAGATCATGTCCGGTTTTTACATGCAGGATGCATTAGTTTTGACAATTTCCGGAAAACAATCCCACATTAGTACCTAGTAATTATACCTTATGTTTGAATATTTACAGTTCAATATGACTAGAATATTTGAAAATACTAAACAGGAATTATGTTTTTTATGAGTTCATAAAGATTAATTGTACAAATAATACTTTTTTTTTCTTTCGGGGATTGAAAAAATAGATATGTGGTCACTTTTTCACACATTTTCGTTGGAAACATTAGTCTTAAAGAGACCAAGGCGAGTATGTAAAGTGATATTTTCAACTAAAATACACACTCTCCAGTTGAAAAATTGGTCTGCATTAATCGATTCCACTATTTGAATTGACATTCAATTATCCTTTTGCATTCATGGATTCACTATAGTCATATTGTTGAAAAAACAGTCGAGTTTTCAGAATTAAATTTCAATTCAAATTGTAGAATTAATAAATGTAGACCGAATTATATAATAAGATGTGGGTATTTCAGTTGAAAATACTATTTTAGGGCTCATTTTCTATGAAGAAAAATTGAACTTGACGACTGAGTACTAGATCAATAGGTTTCCTCCTGTTTGTAATCTTGGTAGCATTCAGTGTCTATTGCTGATGGTTCCACACGGTATCTATTCACCGTTCAGTGAAAATGGCGAATTCGGTAGTCATTACCTGTGTTTCATTGTGAGTCAATGGAAATAGGATGCATGACGAATTACAAACATAAACATCACTTTTCATCATCGATACATACAATCAAACGTAGCTATTGAGTCTGAAAACGTTACCTATGCATTTCAGCGGTTTAAAGGGGAAAATCTCAGGTGTGTGCCAAATTATTTCCCTATGCCAAATTTCCGTTTTCTAAGATGATTGAAAGTATTCCGGATTCTCGGTTTTCTTATTTGGAAAGTAGGTAATTCAAACGTGCGTAGCCATTTAAACGCCTTTAGGGTGAAGTTATAGGGTGGGTAGAGGGTTGAAATTGTCGAATTTGTTTCAGAAAATGGTAGGTTGGCAGCGCTTGTAGGCTGTAATTTTGCGAAAGCATTACCATACCCCTAAATCATTATGGCGTTTTGGTGATTTCTTTCAACATATTTGAATATTTGTTTTGTGTATTATCATTATTACTGAGAATCTACCGCACAAATCGTAAGAGAATCGTGTAAAAGAATAATCAATGTATACTGTTGAACAGTTCTGCAAATGTTATTGTTATCCACAATATTTTCATTATTTTGATGAAGCTTAGACCCAAAAAAGTATTAGGTAAATATCAGATGATTTAATTTTTTTGTTCCATAGGGCATAGCAAAACCCAAATTGTTAAGGATATTCATATGCCACCCCAAAAACATATTTTCTGGAAAAAAACGATGACGCGGGCAGACGGAAAGGTAGATTTCACACTTAATTGTGTAAACCTGAAACTATATCAGCTGAAAAATTCAATGCTCACTTTACAAAGCCTCTGTCTGAAAATTTCTCATTAGATACTCAATTTCTTGAAAGTAACATCTCACTCAATGCCTCCACTTTTTTTATTTCTCCCATCACTGAAATGTAGTTGGTACAGTTAATAAACAAACTAAAAAACACTAACTCATGCGGAACGGACCAAACATCAAACAAGTTTATTAAAAGTTGCTCCTCCGCATTAGGCATTGTACTTACCTTCCTAATCAATCTGTCAACAGAAAAGGGCATTTTTCCAAATAATTTGAAATTAGCCAGTGTTTCTCCTATGTATGAAAAACGAGATGAAAATGATCTAAATAACTACAGAGCAATTAGTATTCTCTCTAGCATTTCGAAACTATATGAAATGAATTCAAAAGAGCAGTTGAATGCTTATTTTACTGCGATGGAATTATTATCGCAACTAATAAAGGCACTGATACAGCTCTTTGCGATTTTCACAGTCGAATAATAACGGCCTTGGACCAAAAAAAAATGTGTGCTTGGATTGTTTATTGATTTTTCACGTGCGTTTGATTGCGTGAATCACAGACTTTTGCTGGAAAAACTCTCGAGATATGGCGTGAGAGGATTGCAGCTTAATTTATTGACCTCCTACCTAGAAAATAGAAGACAAATAGTAAAAATTGGGGAGAATACAAGCTCCAAAAAACATATTGCTGACGGTGTGCGTCAGGGATCTATTTTGGGGCCTCTATTATATTTAGTTTTTGCTAATGATTTATTAGTGTATCTAAATGGAAATTCTTCCACTCACTGTATATGTTATGCTGATGACACGAATATACTAGTTATTGAGGATGACCTAAACTCCCTTAGAAATATAGCTGAAAGCACTTTCAGTAAAGTTATCACTTGGTCTGAGAAAAATAATTTACAAATGAATAAAACAAAAACCAATATGCTACAATTCATGATAAGACGACAACACCATGAGGTGAGTCTGTTTCAGAATACTGAATTATCATTGGATTCCACAACAACAAGCAAAATGTTAGGAGTTGTCTTCGACAACAATTTACAATGGAAGCCACAAGTAGTTAATTTGTGCAAAAAACTCAGAAATTCCTGCTACTCTCTCAGGTTTCTCTCCAATCACTGCAGTCAAGAGATTCTACTTACGCTTTACTATGCGAATTTCAATTCTCACCTCAGGTATAGCATACTGAAGTGGGGCACAAGTTCCTCTGTGGGTCGAGTGTTCAAAATACAGAAATATGCAATAAGGATCATTGCTAAGATGGGATTTAGGGATTCCTGTAGGGGACCATTTCAGTACTTGAAAATATTAACAGTTGCAGGACTATATATACTTGAGGCGTGCACATATGTTCACCGCAACAAAAACATATTGGCTGCCAACAGACCACCACATACCCATTTGACACGAAATGACCACTCACTCCTACCCAGTCAACATCGCACTGCACCAATAAGCTTTGAATATCAGGGATGCAAACTGTACAACAAACTTCCCGATGACATTGAAGCTTCAGGAAATGTACATATTTGCAAGACAAAAGTTAAGCAGCTCTTATTGTCAAAAAACTGGTACACTGTTGAGGAATTTCTGTCGTAACTTGTTTTGTAACGTGAACGTTTTCTTTATATGTACAGTGCTAGTCAAAAGTCCCCTCCCCCCCTCGTATCTTTTGAACGGGTATACTTATAATAATGAAATTTGGAGGGTGGAAATAAACGGATGTAGGCTTCACAACTGGTCATAACAGGTGACGCAATAGTCATAAATGACGTCACAAGGCCACTGTGACCAATAATTTTTAATGGGACCCTATGGCAAGTGACAGCTCGTTTGAAAGGTATTGAAAATACCTATTCAGTCATACCAATTTTGTTTGGGTTTCGGCTGATTTTGATTGATAAATTGAAGAAATACGAAAATTATAGTTTCGCATTTAATTAATAAAGATTTTAAAGTACGCCTCTGGTTAATTGTCAAAAAGGTTGACGTTTTTGAATTCTCTACTTGTCAAAAGTGTTTATACCTTGAAAATTTACCTAAGCTATTGTTTAACGAGACGTTTAAGTGTTTACATAGGCAAAATGGTACGTACTGTAGCCGACAAAGTAGCAGCTATCTTAATAATTGGTGAATGTAGAAACAATTTCCATGCAGCGGAACGACTGTTTAATGAGAGGTACCCCGATCGCCCTATATCGAGGGTTTATTTGAGGGAGCTTCTTCGGAAGTTTGAAGCATCAGGTAGTGTTCAAGATGCCAAACGATCTGGTCGACCAACAATTAGTGATGACAAAAAAATTGACATAATTGGAGAAATGGTAGTAAACCCTACTTCTTCCACAGCCCAAGTTGCGTCTATCTGTGAAGTCAGTCAAAGGACAGTACATAGGGTGTTGGCTAAAAACAAATGTCATCCATACAAATTAAAAATGGTGCACCAACTTTCAGATGATGACCCCGACCGAAGACTAGAATTCTGTGAAACTATGTCCAATAAAATGAACCAACAACCAGGCTACATACAGACAATTTGTTTTAGTGACGAAAGTACTTTCTTTCTCTTCACTCAAAATGTGAGGTATTGGAGTGACACAAATCCTCACATCTTTCGTGAAAAACATACTCAATTTCCAGAAAAAGTAAATGTTTGGGCAGGTATTTTGGGAAACCACATAGTTGGGCCTCTTTTTCTCAATGCTAACTTAACCGGTGAATTGTATCTGGAGATGTTACAAAATGATATTGAGACGTTAATTCTTGAAATTCTAGAAGATAATCCAGATGAATTCGACAACTTGGAAATAACGTTTCAACAAGATGGTGCTCCTGCACACTATTACGGTGCAGTAAGACGTTACCTAGATGAAGAATATCGTGGTAGATGGATTGGACGACGAGGTTCGATCGAATGGCCAGCTCGGTCACCGGACCTTACACCATTAGATTTTTTCTATGGGGGTACTTGAAATCTAAGGTTTACGCTACAGCACCTGACAGTATTGCCATTCTGAAACAACGAATTGTTGAAGAATGTAGGGCAATTTCCGCTGACACACTGGGACGAGTACGACAAGAGTTTAGCAATAGGATGCATTACTGCCAGGAAGTAGATGGAGCACATTTTGAACACTTATTATAAGAACTGGTTCTTAAATCTTTATTAATTGAATGCAAAACTATAATTTTCGTATTTCTTCAATTTATCAATCAAAATCAGCCGAAACCCAAACAAAATTGGTATGACTGAATAGGTATTTTCAATACCTTTCAAACGAGCTTTCACTTGCCATAGGGTCCCATTTAAAATTATTGGTCACAGTGGCCTTGTGACGTCATTTATGACTATTGCGTCACCTGTTATGACCAGTTGAGAAGCCTACATCCGTTTATTTCCACCCTCCAAATTTCATTATTATAAGTATACCCGTTCAAAAGATACGAGGGGGGGAGGGGACTTTTGACTAGCACTGTATACACTCAGAGTTCGTTATTGTCACATTTTCATATTTATATTTTATATTATTTCTTATCATTGTTTGTGACGTGTATGTGATGTTCCTATATACATCCAGATATTTTAGATTGTCTCTTTTCGACTATTGCTTGATTTTATTGACGTTTTTCTATTTTTTATTTGTATTTTCACACTGTTGCTGTGAAAATTAATTTGTAAAAATGAAGAAATTATTATTATTATTATACGATCACCCTAAACCTAATATTTCTTTGTAATATAACTCAAATGAAAGAAAGTATAAGTGATCTGGTTCCATTTTCTGTTTTTGTGTACATCTTAGATAAAAATTGTACGAATGAAAGTTGAATGAAAATGAAAGATTGGGAATAAACATGGAAAACATTCAAATCCTTCCAAATGAAAGAAGGATTGGCATATCCTTCCATCTTTAAAATCAAATGGAACAAATTCAACAGATTATATCTATCAAAATTCCAAAGCATTTTCTTTCACTGGAATATGCTGCATTTTTTCGACGTATGATCGTATCGATTAACAACATGCAGAGTGATGTAATTATCTGATTCTAACAACATACGCAGCTGATCCACTAATGAGAAAGCAGTCTTTCAATCTCCGAACAGGTGGAATAGTTCTAAATGGGAAATCTCTACTCTAAGACTCCGTTATTAAGGAGAGGAGGCAAGGTGCGACCTGGGGAAGACACGTGCCCAATCGGCAGATGTTTGAATCGGGCAGGTGGTCGCGAAGACGTTTAGGGTTCCTTCAAACGAACGGGGTACCAAATCTGCGAATTGTTCATTTGAATTGGTGTTCGGCCACCTGTTATTATTGGAAGCATTTGAATGCTGTTCGGAATGAATAGCTCTGTATTTTTTGTTATCCAATCAAACAGGAGCTCTTTTCAAATTATACCCTGTCATTTCCACTTGGTACATGGAGAATACATTGAATAAATAGTTCCATCGCTTATAGGAAACGGAAAGTAATAATTGGGGCTTATTGGGCTATAGTTCTTCCAAATTCAGCCAATAATGCACAGTTAACCCATTTTTAACCGACGAAACCAAAAAGGAGGAGGTTCTCTATTCGACGCGTATTATTTTTTTTATGTATGATCACGCACAACTTTATACAGAGCGGTTCGATTCCGATGATTCCCCTTTCATTGGATAGGGTGTACTTCGAAGGTGGTCCTATTCCAATTTGAACATCAAAATCCATCCCTAAGGGTAGCAAAATGAAGGATATTGATCGTTCACCCCCTGAATTTTGGTCCGTTAACCGATTCTATCAGGCATAACTTTGTAGTGGGTTTTCCGATTTGAATGGTTTTTTTTTATTAGGAAGGGTATACCTCATAGTTAGATAGATAGATAGATATATCTTTATTTCCAACAGGTATACACCCAATTACAAACTTTTTTGGCAGATCTCAATTGACATCCGTCAGTTGAAAAAGCAAAAAAGACTCTGCGAGCAAAAATCCAAATTATAAAACAATTAAAGGAGATTTAGGAGATTTTGAGAACGGGGGCAGATATAGTCCCCGAAACGTCAAGCAAAAACTATATAGAGAAGTATCTTTTTAATTTTTTAAAAATTTTTTTGATAGGCAAATTCAAAAAACGGCAAGTTATTGACAAATTGAATCATTTTTCCATAGGAAATATAATTTGGTGAACGCAATAACTTATCGGGGTGAACTAATCAGTTTGCCCTTTCTACACTTGTATAGATTTTCCTGATTATATTTTCATTTTCAGACTGTGGAAGGTTACCCAAAAAATATGTCAAGAAACGTTGTTCCTCCACAAAAAACCACATTCATTCAATAAGTAGTGAAAATTCTCAAAATAACAAAAAACAAATTAAATCATACGATCCAGATAACAATCATTCATTTTGTGTTTTATCAATTATACAGGAAAACATATGCTCGAGAGAACTGATATTCAAGTCACGCAGGTCACAACTCAGATTAAAATTCCAACACATCAAAGACACAGGCGATCTACGCATCACATTGGTTCGAGAAGCCTCGCAATAGAATGTTATTCCATATCTGGAATTCATACGTGGTATGAGGTAATTAATTTTTTGTAAGAGCAAGGAACAAAGAATATTATTGTGCGTCAAATTATGAAGAAAAGAAATAGTAACAAAAACTCTACGTGTATTCAGGGAAATTACATCAAAACTGTCAAGAAGGACCGAATAGTCAATTCCTCGTTCTAGATAATTCCCTGTTACTTTGAGTAACAGGAACTTTAGAAATTTTTGCTGTATAGCTTCAACTTGATGCGTGTGGCAATCATAAATGGGGTACCATATCAATGCCCCATATTCAAGTTTAGACCTCACATATGCGTAAAAGAGTGTGAGAATTGCGTCTATGTTGTTGAAATCCCTAGTGTTTCTCATTATGAAACCCAACATTCGATTAGCTGAGGAGACAACTTGATTTATGTGTGGTATAAAAGTGAACTTTTGGTCGAAAGTAATTCCGAAATCTTTCATCTCATTTATCCTGTCAACAACATTATCATTTATTTCATAAGGAAACTCAATAATTTTCTGTTTTCTAATGAACGATAAAACATGACTTTTTGATATATTTAGTTTTAGATGATTTTTTGAGCACCAATCAAACACTAAGTTGATTGAAGTCTGTAAGTTTTGACAATCTTCAGTCACTGATGACTTTGAATATCTTTAGGTCATCAGCATAGAGTAGCTTAGAGCAGCTTATGTTCTTAGCGAGATCATCGATGAATAGTAGGAATAGAAGTGGTCCTAGATTTGATCCTTGAGGCACTCCGGAACTGGATGTGTATAGAGCTGACTTATAGCTTTCGTATTCTACAAATTGTTTCCTGTCGAACAAGTAATTGGAGAATAGTTCTATCAAGTTTTCGGAGAAGCCGAATGATGATAGTCGCTGAAGAAGTATATAAAAATCAATTTGGTCAAAAGCTTTCTGCAAGTCCGTGTAAATGACATTGACTTGTTGAGCCACATCTAGAGCATCAGACACAAATTGTGGAAAACATGCAAGATTGGTTACGCAAGACTTTTTTTCAACAAAGCCGTGCTGATCGTCGGAGATAATGTTTTTAACAGAGTTATAGATGGTTCTGTACAAAACAATTTGGAAAAATTACACAGTACTGAAATCGGTCTATAATTCTCAATCATAGTAACATCACCCTTTTTCAAAATGGGACAAACTCGTGCTATTTTCCATAAGTTCGGAAAATTGCCCGTTTCTAAAATCAGATTAAAGTTGTAAAGCAATGGAGTTAGTAATGGGTTGATGCAATCTTTCACTAGAAAACTGGGTATTTGATCTGGACCTACAATAAGTTTGTTCTTTAATTTCTTTGCTGCTTCTTTCACATCTCTTCCGTTAACAATTTCGTTATTTATATTTGGCCAATTACTGTGACTGGTAGTCCATTACAAAGGTTCGTATCGGATATGACATAAACGCCCTTAAAGTTTGCTAATTACTTAATTACGCATCAACTATAGTTGATCATTTTCCAATTTGAAATGAAATGATCCACCCCTATGGGTAGATAAATAGGGGATGATTGATTTTTCTCTTGTGAACTTTGGCACACATATGTAGTTGACATTGACAGACTCTCCTACATCCGTCAAAATGATAACATTCTATGAAAGGATGGAATTATATACAAAGTGATGAAATCAACCAACCAGAACTTTCAAAATTGATTTATATTATCTAACAATAAATAGTTAAAATAGAAAATCATAGTATTTGATGGTTAATAGTTGAAGTTAGTTAAGTAAGTATTTCGGAAGTAATCAAAAATTAAGTAGGTAGTAATTAGTAGATTTCAGCAACAAAAAATTAAAAAATAAAAACTTTAACAAAAAATTAAACCGACGAAAAAATCAACTGAAAAGCAAAAAATAAAATGAACCTTCTTAGTCTAAATGATAATTGAGCTCCTAAACTAATGTGAGTAACTGATTTTGAGTCGGCGCCAAACAAACTAGCAATTGAATTAGGTAAAGTGTAAAATGATGGCAGCGATATACACGGCTGCGTTTTGATTACTTCTTTCAAAGTAATTTAATGATCTTCGATAATTGTTTGTTTGGCGCCGACTCAAAATCAGTTACTCACATTAGTTTAGGAGCTCAATTATCATTTATACTAAGAAGGTTTATTTAATTTTTTGCTTTCCAGTTGATTTTTTCGTCGGTTAAATTTTTTGTCAAAAAGTTTTTATTGTTAATATATACATTTTTACCTACATGGTGGTTTGATGCTCTTGTCAATTTCGCTGTTGGGGTATTTCATGAATTATCATTACCCCTTTATTCTGAATTTAAAATTTCATTTTTATTTGATACTTTTTACCCGGCTACGGCGAAGCAAAAAGGAGGGATGTGATTTTGACCGGTATGTATGTATGTTCATCTGTTTCCTCATAACTTCTAAACTACTTATCATAATTTGAATGAGGTATCGTTGGAAACGTCTTGATCGTCCGCTGGTTAAAGGCTATGTTGAAATTGAATATGGCGCCCTCTAGAGGACATAAAGTCATGAACTAAAATTATTTTTTAATGATGCCGTATTGGGTATCAAATGATTAGCACATTTCAAAAATTAATATTTTGTTGGCTGTTGCTCGTGGCTTTGCTTGCATACACCCGATATTTGGAATAATTTCTAAAATCACGCCTCAGATGTGATCCAAACATATTTCGTCTCCAGACCTACCCAAAATACATATACCTATGATGAATACGTATTTCATTATGGACTATGGAACACATGTTGAAATTGTATAAAAAAACAAAAACGTGTGTAATAATGACATAAGCTGGGAGTAGCTCCACACGGTATATTACCTAGGTACATGTGAAACAATAAAACCTAAACAAAAAGACCACGGCAATCCTCTGACCATCTCTATGGATATGTAATAAATACATTGAAATATATTACGTGTGAGTTGTTTATTTAATAGACTATAAATATTGACTAGTTTGGGCATAAAAATTTCAGATGAGAATTATTTCTTGTTTCATAATTTTTAGAGCGTGATTTTTTAGTAGTCAGGTTTTAGTTTTTGAACTTATTTTTTCGGATCTTCCAAAAGGTATTGATTTCTAAATACATAAAAAACATTGAAAATAGGTAAAAATAAACATTGTCATTTCAAGAGTCATATATTAATCATAATTTTTCACCACGAAAATCATGTATGTTATCGTTTTAAACTTTTTTATTTTAGTCTAAAGATGATCCTCCGCTATATTTTGTTTCTCTTTTAGTTTAGAAAACGTCAAAGTGAACACATGTTGCCTTTTCAAAGGTTTATTTCAGATCTAGCTAGCCAAAAGTCGATTTTATAAAGTTCATCAAAATTGAGAAGTCACTGCTTGGACACAATCAGAATACCCTTTCATACCTTTGATGTCGTTTGTCGCTCGCCTGACACGTTAGTAGGAAGTTATTTTTTTGCTGATATTATTTACTCTATATTATTGAGTTATAGTTTGCGTAGATCTCTGTGTAGAAGCTGGTATGTATAGAAACTCATTCATTACTTTTTTTATGATATGGGATTTGGGCTGGTCATGTTGAGAGTCTTATCGATATCTGTAGCAGCAAGGCTGAGCACGTTAGTACTTGGATGAACACCTGCTATGAAAGATATCGAATACCTGCGTAGTAACATATTCACAATTACAGGCGTTATATCAATGACCGATAGATATTCCATCCTTCGGATACTCTTTTTTGAATATTTTGTACGAATTCTGGTCACATCACAATGACAGATTCTGGTTGTCTATATAATTGCCGGATATATTATCAAACTGAAATGAGTGGAAAAATAAATACTTCATGGGTGGATATTCTCGTTATGAAATAAATTTTGAGTTGTGATTTCGAGTCCATATCCTAACTGAGTGTTCTCGAGAAAACTTCTAATTTAATTTAGACCAACGGAAATAACGATGGATTTGATTTAACCAACATCCTGTATACTAAGTCGTTGCATATAATTGACAGAAAGTGCGAAATATTCTTGTTAAGAGTGTCTGATTAGCATTTAAATCGCTGATCTTTGATGCGTCTCGCTTTCGTGTTTCTTGTAATTACTTGGATAATATAATATGATCATTAGGTAACTAGAGGTGATATACATGGATTGACTGCTACTAATGTTGATCGAATAGAGCTGATATAGTGATATTCTTATGTAGATTTTATAGAAATACTACCTATTGAGGTACTTTACTACTTGAAAAAACAATTGTATATCTTCGACGATCATTGTCCCATAATCTCAAAAATTGCATCAGTTCGAAAGTATTTATAAATATCATACGCAAATATCAACGCGCAGCCGAAATCGCTGAAGCTGAGATTATAAAATTTGACCAGTAGTATCATTTTATGATGTAGAGACCCACCAGGAAGGGATATTTCAAAATTGGAATACTAAGAGATTAAACTCCTTCCCGAATCTTAGATAAGTTTTCATCTATGAGACTGTTAATTTAACAAAAAAGTGCAAAATACGTAATTTTCATTTCATTTTTGGTTGGAAATACATTTTTTCAGGCCTATTATGAGACAGGTTATTTCTGAAGAAGAATCGGTAATAAAAGAATGAAATTTTGTATGAGAGTTAAATTTCAACGGTAGGAACGTAATGAGGGAGCATTTTTAGTGAAGTTGTTTTTGGGTATTCTTAATTTTTTGTTGAAAACAGGTTTTTGAAATCTCAATCAAATTTGAATGTTGAACTTTTCAACCGAATACGTTTTTTAACCGATAATACCTTGATGAAACGTTTAAATAACGAAGTGTGTTCATTGGAAACTTATTTTTACTAATCTAGTCTATTTTACCTGATCGTAGATAACAATCAAACGAAAAATTCATAAAAGTTGTTTTTTTCTGTTTTATTTTTACCCTAAAAATAGATCAGTATTCAATAAATCATATTCCATTTTCTGTCACGTACTTTGTTCAATTATTTTCTCTTAGATATAACTATTCGATTTCAGTGTGATCAATCTTGGTTTCGAAAATCTTTGTGTTGTATAATTATTCAAAAAAATGTGTACTGTCGATGTTTCTTGATCATTGTATTTGGTACACAGAAAGTATAGAAGATGCAGATTTTCAAAGAGTTTGTTTCTGGAAGTTGGACAATTTTGATCAGCAAACCAAACTATAAGGAAAAAGTAGTCTTATGGGAGTTAATTATGATTCCATTAATAGTATTAATGTTCCGATATGTATCCAATTTCAATTAGCAATTCAGATACCTTTTCGTTGTGAACCGTAATTTTTAAAGATTGAAAAATAAATGACAATATTTGGTCTAATTTTATGTCTACGTGAGCTCCATAAGACAAGATCGGTGCATTAGTTGCAAACTTTTTAATTAAGCAGATCCAGAACATAAACAATATCCTAACGTAGTGCACATAATAGTTATTCATGTAATAAGGATCATAAAGACGATCATTATGGTATGGTATAAGTCGTGAATGTTATTGGGCTAGGCGTAGCCGAGTCCGATAACACGACGTGTGCCATAATGATTGTTTATGATTCGTATTACATACAAAATTTTATCTGATTAAAAACTGCATTTTTGACATGTCACAATGACAACTATTTTTAAAGGAGTAAGTATATGTGTAGTTTCAAATAATAGTGGGTTAGTGAGCTGTGCTTTGCCATTTCCTTGACAACGTCAGGTTGTAAAGGCAATATTTATTTATCTGCTGTCAAACACAATTGTCACGTAGAATTGAATATAATTTAAATAATAATGAGTGATTCTGAAACTGGTAGTTTACCTTCTGATTTGGAAGAAATGACGCGAAATATCGTGGACTCCCTTTTGCCGAAAAAATCTCGGAGTGTATATGAAATAGCGTAATTTCATTATGGTAGTTAGTACCATTATGAATTCATTATGGGACTAAGTATCATAATGAGCTTCCTTATGTCATCAAAATTAAGTGACATAACGTTGTCATTATGACATGCCATCAGATAAAAATACAAATACGACGACGTGCTCTACAAAAACGAATTTTAATGAATCAGTTGGGAATATGTAAAAAATGCAGTATTAATTGTCGATTGATTCAAAATGGTTATAAACACCTTTTCCATGTTTTACCCTACATAAACAAATCGACCCTAAGTTGTACGGGTTCCTTCTACTTGAGGCTTCATTTCGTGATATAAAATCCCCCTTTGACATACCTCACTCATGTCTCGAATGCGTTTAGAAATAAAGAAGAGGGGCAATTTTACATACAGTGTGGTCATCAAGCCCTATATATATATATATATATATATATATATATATATATATATATATATATATATATAAATATATATATATATATATATATATATATATATATATATATATATATATATATATATATATATATATATATATATATATATATTCTATTTGGGGTTGCAGTCAGGTATAGGGCTGATTAGGAAAACTCTTTGGTATCCGTCAAGAATATTTCTAGAGATGGTTCACATAAAAAATGATAAGGAATCAATGAATAAAAGAACTGATTTAAACAATCTTACGCAAATCTAAACTTACTTGCTAGAAATGAATAGAAGAAAAGATATATCACCCTGTGATCAAAATTTTCCTCCTTGATTTTGAATTGATTACAAAAGAAGTTGTCACTGTCAAAATTTATTTCATCTTTCATGAATTTCTGTTCATTTATTGTGCTAATTTTACATCAATCTCACGTTAATAAGTAGACAAATAATATATAATTTCATAATGTAATCCATACAATTGTAGTCGTCCTGAGGAAGGCAATAAATATTGCCGAAAGCTTGACGGATACCAAAGAGTTTTCCTAATCAGCCCATTACCTGACTGCAACCCCAAATAGAATCAGCTTGTATACAATATGCCACTCACGAATTCACCACATACATATATATATATATATATATATATATATATATATATATATATATATATATACATATATCAATAACATTTCCAGATATTTTTCAAAATAAGGGTACTTTACTGCATTCTCGAAATCGAATTTTTGAAGGCTCCTCGTATATTACGTGTGTTTTACTATATTTGGTTGGTGCATGTTTAGTTTTAGGGGATGCACAAACTTTTACCAGGAATAACTTATTGTGGAAAAACCCTTAATAAATAAGTTTCCCATATGGTGCATACTTTGAGTATAACTACTAACTGCAAGGTTCAGATGTTTTGATCCTTATTCATTCAATTGATAACATAAATCAGAAATAAGGATGTCCCCATCACGAGTTCCCGGAAAACAGTATAAATGGGTATTAATTTGTCAAGATTTCCCAAACACATATTATCACGTGTTTTTTTTTTCTCCGCAGCCAACTAATTCTTTCGTTTCTTTGCAGCTGTTTCTCACCTGCCGCCGGTAAAACAGGGCGCTTTTGTTCGACAAGACTCGTGCTCCTCAACTGACAGATGCAGGGCTGCCGAAATCCGGTCCTACTGCGGCTCACTATTTGGATGTATACCTGGTGTCTCATGAAAAAACTCAAAGCGGATTTTTGACAGTTTTGAAAATCAATTATTTCTTTGATGTTTTGAATATGCAGTTTTCTCCACAAATTTCGTTGAGATTAATCATACCCATTCCACATAGTGAATGATAAAGAGCTTCCTAGGAAATTCCTGGAATTTTTGGCATTAGAAATAAATGAGTATATACCATTGAACATATCACTCACTTAACACTTTCAAGTTTTTCCCACCTGAGGCGATAGCAGTCAATGCTATCTGAATGATACTGCAATTATTGAAATATAAACAACGAATTCAACGAACAATACGAATAATGCATATCGTCCTCTAATATGTTTTCAATGTCATGAGGATTTTTTCCTAGTAAATTACAATACAAATCGTTCGTGTATTTTATATATTTTCCACAAAATTTTACAAAAATGTGCAAGAGTTTTTCTCATGAGACAACCTATGAGTATGGAAGTATGCTGTGGAGAACGGACAAGTTTCAACTGGCACGCACTTGTTTTGCTTTCGAAAGGTTTGTTCCATATTTGTTTATTCCTTGTGTTCAAATGTTTTTTTCCAATACGTCAAAAATGTGTCATTTTTGATGACTTTCAAATGTCAAAAGTAGGCTAGTTTATAACAGAGTGCAAAAAAAAATCTGCTCGGCGTGGAAAAAGGTACAGACCTACGTTGTTTTAATACAGATATTACAGGAATATCTAAAATAAAACTTTCTTCGTCCATAAATAAAGCGATATTTTATAATTTTTTTTTTAAATCTAATTACGGTTTTACAGTAATGGCGATTTCAAAAATAGAAATTGTTACTATGCACCCTGTCAACCTAATATTTTTTCTAATTTTTCCTGGTAGGTATGTAGTGCGATTGACTGAAATAATTTTGCTTAATGTCACTGCCACATTAAAACAATAAAAATTGGACGTTTGCTTTCAAAACGTTAATAATAAAGGGAATTTTCATTTTTATTTCAAAAAACCCAGAGCCGGATTAAGAGGGGGGCAAACGGGGCTGCAGCCCCGGGGCCTTCACAAGATAGGGGCCTCCACAATATAAATTTCTAGGTAAAATTTCCTAACAAATACCGAAGGATATACAAAATTATATATAAAAAATCTGACAACGGAAGAGCAGTTCTTCCACTTTTTCCTCTCATTTTTCGTTTTAAACATTCAAAAACATGTTTCGTATTCTTGTCAAAATCCATGGTTAATATTAATCTTCGATCTGATGAATCATGTGTATTTGCGAAAAACAATCACCAAGTAAAACATCATACTATTATACAAAATATTATATCGTATCGAAATTAGCTGTAAAAACAAAAACAATTGAATTTAAAAAATTCCTTTAAAAAAATTTAAAATATTATTTATGAATGATTGCATCAAATTATTTATAAGAGCCCTGTGCGCATTCCATAATAGAACAAAAGTTCAAATTCTGTTGACTATTTTTCTGCCGATTCTACAAACACTTTGCCCGTCTATACCTGTTTTTCCTATTTATTGGTGTTGACAAGTGTCCGCTGGGTGGCGCGCTTGTAGCAGAGAAATCCCCGAAATCTGAAAGTGTGAGTCTAAGAGAAGGATGACATTCCGCAACAAATATAAATCCTTCTGAAAAAGGACTATCAAAAAGACCAATCTAAGATGTTCTACTATCAAATTCTTGAAAACCAAAATTTCAGAGCTATATTCTCAAACATTGGAATTACAGTGATTATTTATTGACATTGCTAGAAACCAATGGAAACGTTCAATTCAAATAATTCATATAGGTTTTGGCCAATCAATAGTGGGAATATTCTACCTAGAAAATTGTCGCGGGAATAATTTGAGGTATTTTGTTTTTATTGTCTGACAAGTAATATTTTTAATTTGCGTCTGTCATCAATTCGCATGAAAAGTGTGAAATGAATCAAAACCGGTTTAGTACATTATATAATTTTGCAAGGAATTGTGTTTATGATCGTAACATCAAAAAATAATCTAAAGAATACCACACGAGAGTTCGATATAGTAGAAAATAATTATCTAGATTTCTTTCTCAAACTAGTTGGCAATAGCCACTCGAGCCAGTTGGTCTCTCTTATCTATCGCCTGGCAACAAGTTTTCGAAAATCTGTCGAATTATTTTCACTCTGATATTACAACTGAAAATGTGATGATGTCAAAGTGCACTGGAAAGCGCTCATTTTCCAAAATAAAAAAAATAGAAGAATTACGATGAGACAAAGCCGCCCATCAAAGTTATCGCTTCTTAGCATTGAGAATGATTTTTTCCAGATGCTGGATTTGACCGAAATCATCAATGATTTTTCGTCAAAAAAAGCTCGCAAGATTCCATTCGTTTATGCTGTAATTTAATTTATTTCTTGTATTTTATTATACCTACATATGCTCGTGTCGAAATAATTTGATTTGTTCCGCAATAAATAAAAAAAAAACTTGTTTGAAAAATAATTAGGGGCCTCCACTCCTTTGTTGCCCCAGGGCCTCCACACGTTTCAATCCGGCCCTGAAAAAACCAAAGTATTGGAAAAAATCATGTATACAACTCGAATATAAGGCCTCTTTTTTGCACTGCGAGGTTTCATAACTTGCCTACGGCTCGTTATGAAAACTTCTCGCGCGTGCAAAAGTGAGTCGCTTTATAGTCTTATAAATGACTCTTTTCATATTGTCCGACATATTGAAGTAGTTTCAATTTTGTACGTGTAATTTTAATTCATTTCAACATAATATTAATGTTCTAGTTTCTCTGGAAAATGAATTCGGGCAATATAACACTATTATCGCAATTTTTTTCACCGTTTCATCCTATAAATAAAATATCAAATTTTCTATAAATTCATAATATGGGGATTGGCAACCGCTTGTCTGGTCTCGAATTCATGCAATATTTACCTGATTATTTAACCGCTTACAAAATTATCGAGGGACCGCCTCCTTCACCAAAAATTAGACTTCGCTGAATTAACATTTTTTATTTTTTCCTTAACAATGCATCACCTTCAAATCATAAATCGGTGAAGTTGTTCTCAGGGAAATAACCTTCTACTAGTAATTTGGCTCCAATAAGTAAGTGTACACACACCAAATTATATTTTTGTTACCAGAACCCTGACATAGAGGATACAATTCCATGTTTTATGGGATAACTTTGTTCACTTGATAAATGGGGTGTTGTGCGTTCTACCATTTCCAATAAAGGTACCGACGTTCCATCCATATCAGTATAGTTCTTTGGTATGCAATACTCACAAAAATGTGGGCAGATTATTCGTTTTTTTTTCTAATCATAAGTTATTTAACTAACAGTTTAGTTTCGTTTGACCATTAATTAACCATTGTATGCTTGGATATGTTGCGATAATCTCAATACTGTGATTCGGTGATGGTGATCCGGATGTTCATGTTGATAACATTTTAATGGACTGGATATTTCCCCAATATAACAACTATTTCTGCACGAATTTGTTAGCCGGAAAGATTATTTCCGCACTCAATAACTTGACGAGACAAGTCGATTTTTGCTTGGAGGGGGACACACATTTTTCAACCCTACTTCCAGAGCAATCACGAACATATTGCAACTAAATGTTAAAAGGTTCGTTTTTTCAAATTCATTGTCAGAAGCCAACTGTCAAACCATTCCTTCAGCAAATGGAAATCTGTATGCATCTTGAGTGGGAAAGTCAATGTTTTGTTTGTTCTGAAAGTTTTTCTGTTGCCAATTCGTACAGACTTCCCAGACAATATGGGACATCATGCTAGTAGTAGACGAGAATTCATTTTGTGTGTGATTTTTATAATCAAGCGAGTCTATATGGATATGCATTGTCCTTGGAAATGTCTTCTGCCTACGGCACTGACTGGCGCAAGTTTTATTTAACCTCTAACTAGTCCAGTCGTTCACATTTCAGCGCATGAATGAAATAATGATGTCGTTGAAGAAACCATATCAGTAAAGAATGGAGTGAGATTACACACACATACACACAACGTAAATATTATATAACTCGATATTTTGATTATGAAATTGATAATCCAAAATACCGGAAACGATGGCGCCAACAGTCCATTGTTACACAAATACAGTGTATTTATTTGTTTTAGTAATAATGCATCGTAAATTTTGTTGAAATGCATAATCGTGCATATCCACGACGACAAATGACATCCGTTCCAGTAAAATGATCGACATGAAATTTTACTTCTGAATTATCTCAACCTTTGTACTAGTATGAATGTGGTATAGAAATAGCAAAATAACAAAATCATATTTTTCATTCTAGATTGCGAAATGGCTCTTAACTAAGTTCCTACTATTACTTTCTGATGTATTTCCATTGGAAAAATGTAACTATTGTACTCAGTTCCACCGTAGCAATTAAGTATATATTGGCCAAACTTCTCAGTACCTCGAGAATTGCCTGAAAGAGAAAAGAAACACGGAATCATAACTTCAATTACACATAAAAAAACATTCTAGCCACAGAGTGTGACACTTGAGAGAATTTCCAGAAATTATCCATATTAAAAAAATATAATACCATAAACAATAGCATAGGCATCACCAATTTGAAAAAAATATATAATTTTCCAATTCAAACATCCCGCTGACTCCTCGACCATTAGACAAATTCTTTAATTTTTTTCACATATATCGGCAATAAAACAATATCATATAAACCAATAAACACTATTTCAGAGAAAAAAGCAACTTTCTTCTTTCTTTTTCTTGCTTCAGTAACGTTCAAAAACAATTCCCACCTATATCAGTCGTCTCTTCACTGTATCTGAACAAGTAAAGAATGAAAAGAAACAATAATGTGATATAATATTCATCACAAGAAAAACTTTCCTCTCCACATGGTACAGAGAGGGTTGTCGTTGTTTTTCTAAATTATGTTACTTCAATAACGATTTTAGGTTGACATCGTCTTAAACATTAAAAAAAATTATAGTTTATAATAATCTAACTAAAAAATATGAACTGAAGAGTTAAAAATAATAAGAATAAAATCATTGACCAAAAAATTAACTTTAGTGTGGAAAAAGCATGGGGTGGTTGATATCAGTTGTCTTAATTTTTTTATCATCATGCTATTCATGTTAGCACCCCACGCTTTTTCAACATTAAAGTAAATTTTTTTGTCTATGACTTTATTCTTATTATTTTCAACTTTTTATTTCACATTGCTAGAGAAGCGTGTTCTTTTAGTTTTTCAAACTATAATTTCGTTTTTAACTTTTTTGTCCATATTGCTAGAAAAGCGTGTTTTTAAACTACGGGAAAAACCCAACGATTAATTAATTCACATGAGAAGTTTTTACTAACTTTTGGTGAAAGTAGATTGTAGGGGGCTCATCAGCCTCTCCTTTGAGGTCATTTGTACATCATTTTGGTGAAAGTACTGAAACCGTAACACTGAATTCACCAAATTTTTGCTATGTAAGAAGATTGCCTTACATAAATTCATACATACAGGTGAAGCTAATAGAGCCTGTGTAAATTTCACTCCACCAACAAAAATATTTTTATAGCCTTAAATAAGACGACTGTGGTCACACTGGAAACGTTGGATATGTAATCATCACGCGAAAGAATATTATTTCCGATTTGAACCCAAGAAACAAGAAATTTGTAGTGAAGTAATGGCTGCATTTAACTGTTACATTGACAGACTCTTAAATATACCTCTTTTCACTATTAAACATCGAAAGGAACTGAATATTCTTGAAGAAATAGCTTCCAATAAGGATTGTAAACCTAATGTTATCAATACTTTAATAAAAAAATTAAGAATTGTAAGGAACATAACCTAGCTTATCCTATGGTACATACATTTGACAAATTTGTTCCACTCCCTTTTTCAAATGATAATATATCTGACAAAATTGCTGGTTGCCTCAGAAATAACGTTGACAACATTAAGATTCCTTTCAAAAGAGTATTTGAGTAGACACCTGGTTAATACAATAGATAAAATTCATAAACTGTCAAAAAGTGGTATTTGTAAGTTAAATTGTGAAGATTGTAACGCAGTTTACATTGGAAGAACTTGCAGACCTTCGAAAGTTCGTATAAATGATCATTTAAACCTCAACAAATCATCGGCTATCGAAAATAACAAATTTTGCAGGAGGTCAGTTCCAAAAATTACAATAGACAGTTCCAATAGATTACAATAGGAGATTTACACATAAGTAATGAATTACTCAACACTCAAGTCACTGTAAATAGATAAAAAATTGGGGATGAGTAAATTCTTGAAAAATTGTTTATTCCTACAACTCGTGTTGTGTAGTTACCATGTAGGGAATTGCATAAAATTATTGGTGGATACGTTTTTTGGTCGATAGCTTCAATATTTTCCATAAGTATGCAGGAAATTTGGATTGTTGATGGGCGTTTTCCCAATTGGTTGCAAGAAGTAACGTTGACAACATCAAAATTTATTTCAAAACTAATAATAATTTGAGTAGACACTTGGTTAATACAAGAGAAAAAATTCATAAACATACAAAAAGTGGAATTTATAAGTCAACTTGTGAAGATTGTAATGCAGTTTACATTGGTAGACCTTTGAAAAATCGTAAAAATGAACATTTAAACCTCAACAGAGTATCGGCTATCGAAATTAACACATTTTGCAAGAGGTCAGTTCCAAAAATTACAATAGACAGTTCCAATAGATTACAATAGGAGATTTACACATAAGTAATGAATTACTCAACACTCAAGTAACTTTAAACAGATTAAAAATCAGGGATGAGTAAATTCTTGGAAAATTATTTATTGCTACAACTCTTGTTGTGTAGTTACCATGTAGAGAATTGCATAAAATTATTGATGGATACGTTCAATATTTTCCATAAGTATGCAGGAAATTTAGATTGTTGATGGGCGTTTTCCCAATTACCACAGTAAATTGACTCTCATCATGAGTATAATCAGAACTCTTTTGTTTCTCTGATGTGCTCCGTTTCTATTTCATGCCATTCTTCGTGTCGGCTTGCTCCCGAATTACTAAATGTGAACGCAACCAAGGTCGTCGCTTGTCTAATATTTTCTTGTTCGAAAAAAGAAAGGGTTTTCCTCTCGCAAATCAGGACAAGAATGGACAAGAAAATGGGTTACTGAGATGGAACAAGACAATGGTGCTTTTGTATTCGAGAGAATGGCGTCACATTAATAATTCAGAGGAACCATAACCTTTGTGGAAAATATGCATTTGTGACTTTGTGTTTTTCTGGGTTTAAAAATCTTCCAAAATCTGAAAAAATAGTCAGAAAATATATTCAGTTATAGAAAGGCAAACTTCTAGTCTTACCCGATAAGTCACTGCGTGTACCAAAATGTATATTTTCTAGCTATGGAAAAGATATGCAATTGACCAGTAATTTATATTGCCTAGCATCAAACTTCATTGATTGAAAAACACGTAATGATGTCAACGATTAGATTTCAATAAAATGATATAGTAATCATTTAGAAATAACACGATATACAAGGGCGAGCTGAAAAGTAAACGGTCTAAGCAAGAGATGGCGCCACCAGTATCAACGCAATATTGGTTTTTGCAAAAACAATCTTTTAAATGTCTTCTTTCAGCCAGCTGCGCCATTCCTTTTGTTTGTGACAGTCATTGAAAGAGAGCAATTTCTGTATTATTACAAAAATTATATGATACTTGTTTTCGAAAAAGGAAACGAACGAAACACTGAAATTATGTTAATGGGAACTCTATACGTTTGATATCAAGAATAAAATGATGAACAGCTGAATTTAAATCACACCAGAAATGTTTGAGGAAATTTATTGAATAGTAATTGACGATCGACGAGTGGAGGTGAACGAAGAAAGGATATATTGCATACATATTTGGGAATGGGAAAGCTTTTGCTCTCTGTTGACAACAAGCGCGACCGTGTGACAACTTCAGAGGAGTGTTTGGTCGTTTCGTTACCATGGACGAAACATGGATCCATCACAATACCCCAGAGACCAAGGAACACTCGAAACATTGGACCGCTAGTTACGAATCGAAGCCGAAGAAGGCCAATGCGAGTCTGACGGCCAACGAGATCATGGCCACAGTTAGTAACAAAGCCTACACAGAATACTCACTGCCGTTATCAATAACGTGCATTTGCAAAATATTCTGAACAAAGGATTGCTTCTAGCAAGACAGCTGTGTTCACCAGACGAAGTCTCGATTACGTAAAGATTACGTAAAAGGGGATTCCTGGACTACATCGCCAATTGGAAGCTAATCCAATTACCTAGAGAGAGAGAGAGAGAGATTCTGAGGACGATTTTATAAGATACCATTTTCTGATTCCACGCAATCTTCGATGAAAATTGGCGAAATTTCAGATGGGCCCATCGAAGTTATTGTGCTGATTGCAATACTACGGTATGTCTGACGCATGCCAAATTGTATTGTCAAAACTGTACCATGTTTATCGATGAATATTTTTTTGTTTAACTAAAAGTTTATTAGTCATTTGTTATTTTTTATGGTACCACGTAGTTTCAATATGTGTTTGTTAACAAAAAATGCAGAGTTATGTGCCTTACTTTTTTTATTCTTCTGTTTTAGTAATGTGATGTTTTTTTGTTGCCTAAAATACAATAATTTTTATTTCTGTTGTTATTTAATTAATAAAAACTGTTCGAGTGAAAGTATTCGTTTATGTATTGATACGGTAAATATAGAAGGCTTTGAAAATACCAAATCTGAAAAAAACACAAAAAAATAGAAAATGGTGTATGGCATGTGGTCGGGTTACACATTTTTGAGGTGGATGACGCAGGGTTAAGGATGTCCATATTCGCCTCGAAAAATTAATTTAAAAGGAGACTATGTTGAAAAATGAATTGAGTTTTTGCGATAAAGTTGTGTTTTCTTTCTAGGCCGATTACTTCTCAAACCACTCTCGTATTAAAATAAAAACGTGTTCAATCATGATGAGTCATTTATTTTACTACAATTCTTCAAGCGGCCTATAAATATCTATGAACGTTGATATCATATGAGTAAGTACTTAAAACTGGAAAATAAATAAATAAATATTCCAGCGATGAATCAGTAGACTCTCCCATATTGCCTTCGGAAGAGATACAAACTTCATTCAATGAATGGTTTTTCCAAAGCAACAAGAATATATGACTGCTACCGTCTGATAATGAGTAGGTTATTACTGATGTGACAACATGGTTTCTATAATTCGATATCCTTTTCAGCGTTTATACAAACACTGATTAAAAATTGCCCCTTGTAGAAGTGGCAATTTGACCGATCTGATATAAATGTTCTTCCAATCCTAGCTTGGGAGGTACCAAATGAAATCTGGTAAAATATTGAGTTCAAATAAGGTTAATGTGAAAAAAATACCGTTCGATAAAAAACTGACAAACTACAAAACATTTACTTGTCTCGGCTCGTATTCTTTGGAATGTCCATCAACAAATGCGAGAAAAATATTGATTGACTACGATATTTAAGATCTTATTTCCTACCGCCATTAAAGCAACAAAGGAAGCAAATTTCTTATGGTTTTATTGTGTTTCTCAACTATCTATATCTACATATTTCAATAGAGGCGGCATTCAACATAGCTGCTCTTCCATTATAAAAATGATAAAACGCTGCTAGGAATGTTTGATCATACTTCAAAGGGGAATCAAACAAATCACAAATCAATATATAATTTTCTTTTGAAATGGGATTTCATAATGGCATTCCAATAGGAATTTATTCAATGTCAAACTGTAATACGCAGAATTGGTGTGGGAAACTACTTTGGATCTCGAGCAAATTGACGAGTAATTGGGGTTTCAAATCAAAATAATGCTTTACTCTCATTATAGAGACTACCAGGTTTCAGTAAAATGAAAATAATAATGATAAGTCGGAACTCCGATGTTGTGCAGTTATTCGAATACAATGGTTATTACAGGATCACATGCGTTCCTTGTAGTGTCCACATTAAATTAAATGATCGTTATTAATAATGAATTTGTATTTGATGACAAAATATGACAAACTTCCGTTTTTCCGGAAAATTCCATCAATTACATATATAAGCTATCCTACTTCCTTACGTAAACACAACATCAATATTGCAAACAAAACAGGTAATAATTAGTAAATTTATTGAAACCAAAGATAACTAGGAAATCTGATGAATCTGGAGTAAATTCATTAACTTGTGGCTCTCGTGCAGGTTTTTACATATGCCAAACAGACTAAACATTCCAAGAATGATCAGAAAATATGAACTGTTTCGTCAATGCAAAAACAAATTCAACTTTGCTACTCACCTCTTGACTGAAAAATATTGTTTTGTTAGTAATTTCGAATATTACATATAGAAAAGAAAGGTTTGAAACTCGACCTTCTAGAAAATCTAGAAATTAATCCATGCAAAAAGTCGTAATATTTGCTTAAATAATTTTCCTTCGTTGAATTTGTTTTACTGAGGATTGAACAGATAATGGATATAATCCCCGTTCGACTAAGTCTCCGTCCTATTAATAACCTATTAGATTATCGTTTATATCCTTAATATTCTTAATAAGATTTGTATACCTACTACCTGCCTTGATTATTTAACATGATACTTCGTAATTGTTGTGTTAGTATTATATTCACCTGATGAAGCTATTGTAAAGCGAAACACGTGGCATGGTTTTGTAAACCAGTGTTTTTGTTTGCTTACGTACTTTTCGCTTTTCATGGAGAAAGTCACCAAAACATTTTTCAATGGAACACCCATTCCAACAAATATGGGTAGAATTTACGTTAATTTGACCTCTGAACTTTAGGTAAAATTTTACCTTATAAATAACCATTTGAAGTTAATAATTTAAAAACGTGTGCGTTTAAGGTACCCCTCAGGAACGAAGTTCCTTTACTCATTTCATCATCCTCCATATCATTCCCAATATTGTAATGTGTTAGACTCACCATGTTTCTGCATTATTTTCTCACTTCGAAAATGTTTGGATTTTTCTTCACTTTCGAAAAGTGTGGTGAACAAAATTTTCCTTCTGGACACAGGTTTCTTAGCGGCTTTTTCTCAACCCCCTTTACATTCCCCACATTCTCATGGGTTACACTCACCACTTTTTTTTGAACTTTTTCCAGTTTTTTCATACTCTGCGCTAACCTCGGCTGGGCGGTCTTTTCGGCTTCGGACCTGGAGCCTAGCTCTCCAGTGTCTTTACTAGGTTTGTAATTAGGCTTCTTTACACTTTCACTGTGTTTAGAAATGTAATCATTGAGTTTTTGAGTTTTTCGGTTTCACTTGTGGGAAAATGATACACTATTTCGCATCTTTTTTGGAGATCCAGCTTCTTGTACCGAACAGCTGGCGATTTCGCTGTTTACCGATGTGAGTTCTGCCAACACACTGTTTTTATCAATTTCCGTGGTTTGGTTTGATTAAATGATGTCATTTTCACGGTTTTTGTCACTGGGTGATCCATTGTGGCTTCTTGTTTTCAATATATCCACGCTTTTGTTGCGATCTGCACCTCCATCGCTGGATTCTTCCATTGGGGGGTCATTTATTGAACTTTTCCAGCAATGTGGTTATTTGTGTCCTTTCAATTTTTATAAGCGAAATTGTTTTCACTTTCGTGCGTTTTGAAATCCTAACCTCACTTTTTCACTCTGACGAGCCAATACGGTCGATATTCCCATACTTGGCGGTTATTGAGGGTCACAATGGCCTGTAGCTTTCTAATGGCCAGATATCGTATTAGAAACACTAATTTTACTCTTTTCAGGCATCTAGATCCCTTTGAGCACACTGTTTTATTGTTTTTAAGTTAACGAAAGAGTTATTGATTCACTTTTTCTTTGGGGTTTATACGGCACTTCAAACTACTGCACATTGAAGCTCTACCAACAACAATTAAATTATTTATTGCCTTACTTGAGAAAATGAGGCTTTCTAACATGCCGAAAAAGGTATATTTGAATTCAAATATCAAACCACTGTATGTAGTGACTTTAAAATCCCTCATTACATCAATTTTGCATTTCTTATTTTCCTATGTTCGCTGTGTGCATTAGGCTCGAGGGGATATATGAAACTATGACAGCGCCCATGGTGGCAGGAGTAGGTAATAATCCTGGTAATCAGCATAAGCTGAAAACTTCCAATTTCTGTGGTCTCCCAGTTTATTCACAAATCACTTAAAAATATTGTACCAACTGTCACGGTTGGATAGTATCACAACATACATATAATAACAATGAACCCTCGCTATTGCTGTGTAGTCGATTGCAAAAATTGTACGTGTAAATTTTTTACATTTCCGACGGCATCACATAAGCTGCAGCAAAGACATAAGTGTTCTGTTAATTCACGATATTTCAATCTCTAATTCCATTCGATAAATATTTGAGATGATTTCTGTTTTTCATTTGATCGCCTAGAAGTGGACAAGTTCCGTGGGACGGTGTTGAGCCGGTGATAAAGATCAAATAGCGACTTAAACTGCGAGTTTGGGAACGTCTGGACGGTATTGAAAACTGATCAGCCTCATGAACAGGAGACAGAGATACTTTTGATGTTTTTCCGAGTTGTCTATCATGACAAAGATAAGTACCTCGCAGACGATTTGTGTTTTAATTTTCACAGACCACGTGGCCTCTGATCTAGTTTCGGTTACGAAAGCAATGAGCCTTGCAGTGAACTAATGTTAAATGTAATGCACTTCAAGTACTAAGAGTAAACATTGTTACTTGTACTGTATAAGCAATACGCAATATTTTGTTGACCCTTTCACGGGTTAGAGAGTGTTGAACGTGTTAGTATTATTTATGGACCGTTCAACGTTCTCACATCCTTGCAAGGGTTAAAACTGGGATCCCATATTCAACTAAAATTGTGAACCTCATTCCTTTTCTGATCAATATATTATTTGAGAATTCCATTAAATAGTTTTGCGTTGGATCTGATGTGACTTAGTGGTTTCCCGTCAGGTTGAAGCTAGCCAGGGTTATATGGGTACTTTACTTTGTTAAACTACCTACTTGGTGCCCCTACTTTTTTATGTTCTCAAGACCTTATGAACCTGCGACCTTAATAAACTAACGAGCAAGCACATTACTTGCCGTACCTAAAATTACTCAGAAGTAGCATTACTTTATGATATTCAAAATATCTATAACCTCCAATCTATCGTATATATCAATACACATATTTTTATCATTTACTTACTTTTTTCTTCGATAGAAAAAACTTCGATTCATCTGGAACTAGTAGTGAACACAAAATTGTTACATCGTGGTAGATCATTTAGAAATTGTTAAAAAAATGAAATTGTTACATTGGAAATAAACCATGAAAACTTCAGCTATCGTGTCACTAGAGGGCATTACGAGTCTTACACACACCGAATAGGAATTGTCACACATACTTGTATGAAATAGAAAGAGGCAGAGAGAAAGTCGCAAGGAGGGGGCATAACGCTTTTTTCTTGCGTGACTATTTTTACCAGTCAACACCTACCGCAAGCCGCTTTCCAATAAGTGATTTTAAACTATGCGTTTCACCTATGGAATCTACGGATTTCGGAGGAGAGTTGTTGGTTCTAACCATGGTTTCACTACTTATATAATGACTTCGGAATTGTGAGCGATAAAAAGTAAAATAAGTTGTCAGAAATAAGTAAATCTGAATTTCTTTGGAATATTTTGTCTCTCTAATTTTCCTATAATTTTAGTTAGGTTATTCACCAATAGAGATATGGTAAAATGTGTTATGTATTTCCGTTCAGTTACATTCCTAGAAATGTGTGTTTTTCGTGAAACTAATATCACGCTTCAAGTCTGACGATTACAGTATTTGGCGAATGCGCATTTCGAGAACATTTATTTTTCAAAAACAAATTGATAGGTAATTTTACTAGTTTATATGTGATGAGTAGTACTCCAAATTTTTAACCGTTCGTTCAGTAACATCCTTAGAAATGTTTTTTTTTTCGACAACTAAAATTATCATGTTTTTCCAGCATAGTTGGCATTGGAAACTATTTCGTTTCATGTCAGTCGACATTATACTGCCTTTTTATGCAAATTTTATTATAATGGAAAATCAAAATTTCAATACCCAATACCCATGCGGATTGATCAATTTGATCAAGTTTCGTTGAAAACGTGACATGATATTCAATTACATGAAACGATTTCTTTTGATTTTCAGTACCCATATTGAATTTTTTTCAAGCATTTCCAGTAAAATGAAAATTTTTTCTTCAATAATTCAATATCATATCATATGGTTGTAAATGCTATAAACAGAAAAACAGGAACGAAAAATCAAATAATTTGATGATCACAGTATTTGGCGAGTGCGCTAGGTTAAGAACTTTATTTTTCAAAAACACATTGATAAGTAATTTTTAACCGACGAAACAAAAAAAGTAGGAGGTTCTCTAGTCGACGCGTATTTTTTTCTATGTATCACTGAGACGTCCGATTCAGATAATAGGGTGTACTTTGAAGTTGGTCCCATTTGAATTTAAAAGATGAAATTCACCCCTAAGGGTAGCAAATTGAAGGATATTGATCACTCACCCTCTGAGTTCTGGTCCGTTACCCGATTCTATCAGGCATAACTTTGTACTGGGTTCTTCTATTTGGATGATTCTTTTTTATTGGATAGGTTATACCTCATAGTTGATCATATTTGGATTTTGAATGGAATTATCCACCCTTACGGGTAGAAAAATAGGTGATAATTGATTTTTCACTTGTGAACATTGGGACACATATGTAGTTGATAATGACAGATCGCTATTGTCATTATTTTTGTTCTCCTACATCCGTCACAATCATTTTATTCTATGAGAGGAGGCAATGATATACAAAGTAATGAAATAAACTAATAAGAACAACAAAGATAATTCATATTACAACAAATAGTAAAAGTAGAGAATCATATTATTTAACTGGTAATAGTTGAAGTGTGGTGGGTAAGTATTTTGGCAGTAATTGAAAAACAAGTACGTAGTAATTGGTAGATTTCAGCCACAAAAAATTTAAAAATAAAAATTTTTAACAAAAAATTAAACCGACGAAATACGGAACTGAAAAGTAAAAAATAAAATGAACCCTCTTAGTCTCAATAACTAAGCTCCTAAACTAATGTAAGTAACTAATTTTGAGTATCATTTTTTATTACCAGAGAAAAATATGTCCCAAAATGAAATACAGGACATTAGAGTGTGGAATTGGAAAACAAATATTCCTATAGAACTTCAGTAGAAAACTCGATAGTTCATAAACAAAATTTAATCAGACATAGGTACTGGAAGAGTTACCATTAGATATAACGACGTGGGTAATACCTATACCACTCTCCAAATGCAATGCAAAAATCCACGCTGCAATGTGTTGGAATATCATTTCATGATGAAAATGTTGCGTTGTAATCTCAAGCATTTATTGAAAAAAATATCTAGCGGAGAACAATATTACTTTGCGTAAATAACAACTATGGATGTATAGGTAACTTGTGAAACTTTTCGCGAACTTCATGTGTCAAAGGATATCTGTGTGAAGATGATTTTTGTTCACCATATTATTTTGTTATTTGTTTATTTATTGAAATTTCGCTGCAATTTCAATAATAAATCGAAAGCCCTTAGTTTGATAGAATCAAATGGCTAGCAGTTAATTTCTAAATCCCCTCGAAGACTACCTAATGGAAAAATGCATTTATTATTGAAGTAAAAACATTAATAGGATTTGAAGTTCAATAATGTTTCAGTTTTTGATGGAATCTCTAACATAGTCTAACATATACCTATTTAAGAAAATGATTTCCATTGACTAAGAGATCTTGAGAGTAAAAAGCTTGAAAGTTACCTTAGCCTTGAAATGTGCCTAGCTGGACAAAAAGCAAAATATATTTATACACGAATTCCAAATAGTAATCTTGCGATTGTATGAGTATACAATCAGAAAAAAGAAGACTTACCACCAGAAGAGTGCAATCTCGCCGAATTCGAATAACTGATGGCTTGATCCCTACTTGTCATCAAACTATCAACAGTAAAAGCAGCAGAAGTATCCATGGCTTGTAGAGATGCTGTCACATCACTCATTAGATGTTCCTGGTGTACAATAACAGATTTTGGATCTCCATACTTGGAACTCATACAATGACTCATTTCCGTATTTGGTTCCCGTTTCGGTTTGCATTCCATTTTGCTTTTGGCCTCATCCAAAGGCTTCTCGTCTCGTTTACCCACGGATGTAGGAGAGTCAGACTGATGTTGTCTTTTGAGCTGTTCTTCCTTCTCCTTGAGAGCATCTTTCTTCTTGAAGCGTCTTCGACGCCGTAAATAGGAACCGTTATCAAACATATTGTAAGAATCAGGGTCCAACGTCCAGTAGCTTCCTTTTCCGGGTTTCTTGTCGTCGCGAGGAACTTTCACGAAACACTCGTTCAGACTGAGATTGTGCCTAATGGAATTCTGCCAGCCCTGTTAATTTTCTCGGTAGTAAGGAAACCGTTCAATGATAAACTGATAGATTCCGTTGAGGGTGATTTTTTTATCCTGAGCGTTCTGTATAGCCATGGCGATTAGTGCTATATAGGAATAGGGAGGTTTTACCATATCTTTGGCGGTACTGAGAGGATGTTGTTGGTGATGCCAAGCAGCAGCTGCATATCCATATCTGGAGTACTGCTCGTAGGCGTAAGGGCTGGAAGCTGAAACTGCGGCAGCTGCTGCTGCAGAGGAATCAAATTACGTCAAAAAAATTATCAAAATGTCACCGCGCAACTCGATGCCATCATTTTACGCCTTACCTAATTCATTTGCTTGTTTGTTTGGCGCCGACTCAAAATTGGTTACCTACATTAGTTTCGGAGCTCAGTTATTGAGACTAAGAAGGTTTATTTTATTTTTTACTTTTCAGTTTCGTATTTCGTCGGTTTATGCTAGTTTATATCTGCTGAATGATACTCGAAATTCTCAACTTAATGTATATGGGTTGTTTGGTAACTCGAATTACTTAACAACATTCATAGTATTATCGTTAAAATAATGTATTCCTCGAAAAAAAAACACGCAAATGAAACAATAACCGTATTCCACAAATTTCGAAATGACAATTGAATTATATCGTAATGATGCAGCTTATTCGAGAAAGAAAATCTCATGAATAATGGAGTTCACTCCAAGCCGGCATGGAAACAACGAATCCTTGAAATATATCGTGGAACATTTACTAAACAATGGGTACAGTAAAACAAAATGATATAACTCTGTTTTCATGGCCTACTTATCGATTTTGAAGCAGTACTGGCGCCTCGTCGAATATAAGACGGACATGGGGGATTCTGTTTTCTGAGTAAAACACACACATACTTTCAAGATGACTGAATTCTATACCTACACATGTATGGCTCACAAACATTGAAAGGTAACCTTTCGTAGGGCCAAAAATATAAAAAGCGATCACAACTTTAAATTACTTTACTCGGAGAGTTTAAAGGTGTCATTCGCACCCATATCAATAGCCAATCTTATCGAATCCTGTCATTTATCAAGAAATTTATTTTTCAACTGAACTAATATATTCTGCTTCAGAGGACTTGTTTGCAATTTCGTCATTACATCATCTTTTCCAATGCTATATAATGAGAGCAATTGTACGTATGTTATTTCTTTACATACTCACATCAAACTATTCTCCATGGAAATTATGACTTGGGATCCTCAATTGTGTTCACCACTTTTTTATCTCGCTCTGCGATCCTACCCACTGCGCCAAATTTTATCATCTACATGAATTCTTCTCCAAAAAGTATATTCAAAATTATCCAACGGAATCTTTGTTGATATCAGTATATTTCATTATTTGCCATCGAATAACATGTTATCCAGTGTTATTGTTTAACATTCCCAAGCGCATTCCAGGCCAATCGTATCGAACGAAAGAATGCTCGCAAGGTGCATCGAACCATATATTCAGAATTGATTGGTACTTCGATAATGTCATATTTCAAATTCAAGAACTGCGTAGTAGGTACCGAGAATGATTACACAAACATTTCCGATAAACAATAATGCCCATTCCACCTACCCACGATCCACTTTATGGGTTTCTTCATGGGCGGGTAATGTGGAACTTGACGGGAATGTAAGACAAAGGTTGAAAATGTATCAATATAAACAAAGGCAGATAAAATGTGATAAATCATTTGATTAATTTAAAATCTTGAATTGATCAAGCTTATTATTATATCATATCTTTCGTATTTAGCTCACCAGTTATATAATATATATATATATATATATATATATATATATTTCTATAATTTCTTTTCAACAACGTTTCGACATAGCTTCTGTCATCTTCAGGTTGAAAACAAAATTATTGTATTTGTAAAGTGAAAGAGGGAATTTTGTGGCATAGTGGACAAATTATTAAATTGAAGAAAAAAAGCATCCTCAAGTGGGAGTCGAACCTATGACCTTATGATTTCTAGCCACAAGCTCTACCATCTGAGCCATTCGAGGACATATGAATCGACACACACTCGTGAACCCTTTCCTTCCATAATTTAATATTCATGTGAGAAATGAATCGAAAATCAAACGTACTCATCATTGGCCGTCGAGATCCATTACCTGTCACTCAACTTCATCGTCATTCGAAGATTTCAGTAGCAGATTCGAGCATATGATCTCTAACTACTGATTAGATTTAGCCAAATATATAAGGTGAAAGTGGAAAATATTGTGTTTGAAATATATAATGAAAGAGGGAATTTTGTGGCATAGTGGACAAATTATTAAATTAAAGAAAAAAAGCATCCTTAAGTGGGAGTCGAACTCACGACCTTTTGATTTCTAGCCATACGCTCTACCTACCATCTGAGCCATTCGAGGACATAGGAATCGACACACACTCGTGAACCCTTTCCTTCCATAATTTAATGTTCATGTGAGAAATGAATCGAAAATCAAACGTACTCATCACTGGCCTTCAAGATCACCTGTCACTCAACTTCATCGTCATTGGAAGATTTCAGTTTTTTTTTTAATAATTTGTCCACTATGCCATAAAATTTCCTCTTCCATTATATATTTCCACTTTCACCCTATATATTTGGATAAATCTTATCAGTGGTTAGAGATCATCTGCTACTGGAATCTTCGAATGACGATGAAGTTGAGTGACAGGTAATGGATCTCGACGGCTAGTGATAAGTACGTTTGATTTTCGATTCATTTCTCACATGAATATTAAATCATCGAAGGAAAGGGTTCACGAGTGTCTGTCGATTCCTATGTCCTCGAATGGATCAGCTGGTAGAGTGTATGGCTAGAAATCATAAGGTCGTGGGTTCGACTCCCACTTGAGGATGCTTTTTTTCTTTAATTCAATAATTTGTCCACTATGCCACAAAATTCCCTCTTTCATTATATATTTCGGACACAATATTTTCCACTTTCACATTATATTTGTATTTCTGCTTTTGTATTGTACGAATGATGATGACCAAAATCAATAATCCTCCGGAGACTTGGCAAGTGGACAAATCAGTCAGTCGCCAAGCACACAAAAATGTATTTGTTAGTGTTGCCTAGACCGTTTTCTAACGACCAACATTTTAAGTATTTTGGGGATTGAATTTCAGTAATTTTTGCGGGCTCCTAGGCGGCAGATGAGAAGATCACTCATAAGTAGCCCAATGATGTGACTTTTCTCTGTTGTTTTTCATGAATTTTCACAAATGTGGGCAAAATATACCTATTTGCAAATTTCAGTCGCCATCAAATAGAGTTGTTGAAAATTAGTAATAACATGTTGAAAATGGATCTGATAATAATAAATAACGGATGAATACTAACTTATAAAATTTCATTTCCATCTTTTTGTACTGATTGTTCCTTTGAGTTACTTATTTTTAGTGGCTATAACCCTTAGCTGAAGTTCAATTTTGGCCAACATCAGACGTTAGTAATAAACATGTAAATGAGGGATAAATATTGTTTGAACCTTTTTTTTGTGGAGGAATACTAATTCTTGACAATTTTTTGTAGATAATAACTTTTCACATTCTGAACACAAAATTAAATGGATTGGGAAATCTATACAGGTGTAGATGGACAAGGAATTACTCTGCTTCAATAAGTTACACCGTACACCAAATTTTTTTCATGAATGGAAAAATATTCAATTAGTCAGTAACTTGTATTCTAGGTTTGGCCAATTAAAAGTTATCCAAATAAAAGATACTTCTCTATACACTTGCCGTTTCGAGGAATATATCCATTCCCGTTTCCAAATATCTTTTGAATTTGAATGAAATTCCTCAGTTCTCGCTGTATATATGCCCTGATTATTCCCAAGAAGTTGTCAAGACACTATACTATATAGTCAATGGTTTTCATCTGGTCGTATCTTACCTACTTTATGCTACCAAACTAGAAGTTCTCCATAGATATGTTAATGTCATTGCCTAGACTAAGGGTTTTCAGAATATTAGATTTTGTATATATTGCACAAGTTACATTCGACTTTCTATGGGCAGTTTTGTCTTTGCCTATGGCAGATATTATTGAACTTGACATAAAAACATGTCAAATCAGAAACTAATTAACATTATTTTTGCTGCAATGTTGGCAGATATATTTCTGCTAAGCTGTCATCGATTTTAAATAAAGAGCAAATATGCCGCTTCAAATTACTTGTTACCTTAGACTTTTCGTAAATTTTGTAATCAGTCAATATCTGAAAGTGAATAATATAAACAGGGGGTGAAAAAAAATTACATTGCAATTAGAATAACCGTTATACAACAGTGCCATGCGCTAGCTAGCAAAAATGATAATTTTCCTATAACCGAATCAGTGATAATTGAACTGAGCGAGAACGAACAAGATCCTGAAATCTTCAGACATAAATATGAACATATTCTAGGTGAAAATTAAAGCAACCAATTTCACATTTGGTAATATTCAAGGAGGCTATGGAATTATGACAATTGATTTTTCTATATTGATATCAGGAGAAACAAAATTCAAGAATAATCCGAGACAATTATAATTTCAATACCCCCACTTGGCTTTGGAGAACGTGTACAGATATAAATCCCGAAAAGTCATCGACTAATAAAATTAATCGCCTAATCATGGAGGCAAATAATTTTGTTATTAAGGTATTGACCTCCATGATTCCTGATACTTGAAAAATATTCATCTGGAAATTATGTTGAGTAGGGAAAAGTTTCAATCTAAAAAAAATTTACCGTCGGTCATGTGGGATATTTTACGGAGAGGAAAGTTTCAATGTTCTCCTGGAGATATTGCTGAAAATGATTGTTTGCCACATGACCCAACATGGCACTGAAGTGAAAATTTACATTATTGAAATACCAATGTTGATATTCATCAGTTTTGAAATATCAATTTTCTGATTTGTTAAGACTATATTCAACACATACCAAATATCATGGTTTTTGTGATGCTCCTTCCAACCAATATTGTACCTAGCTATATTTTGGTGTTCAATAATGAGTATAATTAGTCGAATATGATTGATTTCTTGTTTCTCGCACCGTGAGTAAACAATTCCAGGTATTTATGAGAAATAGCAAATTCGAAGCTTTATGCTTAAGTAAAACCTGTTAGTGTCTGTACCACTGACTCATGAATGAATGAATCGTACATGGGCTTTACGCGAAGGAATGTTATTAGTCAACTTTCTGCATTTCTGAAATACGAGAAACTATTTTAATGATATAATGATATCGGAATTCAACTTGATATTAAAATTGTTTCGCGTTATAATGCCGTGTAGACTGTATATTATTCCATGAATTATCCTCTTAATATCACTCATGTTTGTGCAAAGGTCATAAAATATTAATCAAATGCAGACTGAGAGTTCTCCACATGCCACTGAAGCTGCAGAACATAAATAATAATGCAGATGATAACTCTACGAAGGAGTAGCAGGAAAATGAAAAATGAGTTTATGGATTTGCCTAATTCTAGATAACTAAATCGTCGCTAATTTCGAGCCTTTCTTTGTTCGTGTTTTTTTTTTGGGAGCTCCTATAAAAATTTGGTCAAAAAATTTCGAATTTTTTATTTGTTATACATTGGCATTATTCACTCCGTCAAGTGGATATATCACATTCAGTGATATCACTAACTAGTACCAAATAATAATCAGTATTTTTTTTTTTCAGGAAGGTGGTGCTGCCCAATATAATACATTCCGAATATTGAAGGTGAGTGGAATTTCGATTCTCTTTCTTAGTAACAATTGCAATGGATGTAATTTTGAATGACTATGAACAAAAATTAGATTGACTGAAACGTAATGTATGAAAACATAGTCCTGTGCCCAAGTGTGCGTGTTTGTGCATTTGAAGACTTTTTCGCACCAATGATTCTCTGCATAATAATATTCAATTTTATTATAAGAAAATCGTTCAAGGGTCGAACCAAAAGAGAACAGTTATTTTTACGCTTCGTTTTATTGACTGATAGGCATAGATTGTATTTCCCGTGTAATTTCTCTGTCTATCCGCTGCAATTATTGTATATAATTAATGAGATTGGTTCAATGTCTCTGTAAAATTATATTATATACAGAGTGGCGCAGAAAAATGATCCAAAGTAACTCACAAATGATTTGTTTTAAAATCATCTGCGACTCAAAGATAAACTCCAGTCACTATCTCTTCCATCATTCAACCGGGAAACATTCTCAATTGAATATTGAATAAAAAGTTTTTTCTGAAAATCTCTAGCACAAACATAATATTTCTAGTTCAACGACCAATCAGCGTATGAAAAATAGGTAATGCAATGAACTGGGTGTTTCAACAAAACTTGACCATAATAGTTTATTGTGTGCGTTAAAATGAACAATAAATTTAATATCCTATTATAGAAGATACACAGACAAAAAATAACTTGAACTGTTAGGTGTGATCATCGGTTCCTTTAAACGATACAGAAAAAAACAAATAAAAAAATACAGAATCCTCAGGTATATCTGCAGATAGTTTTTGATTGCTGCTCATTGCTCCGCAATATTGAAAAAATCTAATAGAACTGTGAGTAGTATTTTTCCTCCTAAAATTGTCAATATAGGTTCCATATTTGACGTTTCAGGATTTCTAATTTGAGGGATTTTATAAATAGACTCCGAGAATGAAATTGCGAATACGGTTTGCATCATGATGAACGAATTGGGAGAGTTTTTATGTTCTTGTCAGATCGCTGACGATACAATAATTCCAATGATTCTCTGCAACAATAAATTTAATATCCTACTATAGAAAATATAAAGACAAACAATGAGTTGAAGTGTTAGGTGTGATCATCGGTTACTCTAAACAATACAGAAAAAAACAATTAAACAATACAGAATCCTCAGGCATATCTGCAGATAGTTCCTGATTGCTGCTCATTGCTTCGCAATATGGAAAAAAAATCTAATAGAACTGTGAGTGATGTTTTTTCACCTGAAATTGAAATTTTCAATATAGGTCCCATATTTGACGTTTCTGTATGGACATTCAGGATTTCTAGTTCAGGGGATTATATAAAATAGACTCCGAGAATGAAATCACTGACGATACAATAATTCCAATACCGTAAAGCTCTTAGAAGCATCAATTCATGCCCTATGTAAGTAGGATGAAATTCAATGGCCCAGAATGTGACCATCAATTTCATCAATTCAGCTTACCTATGTTAATATTTAATTGGATTATGTATTTGTTTATTGAAAATTCACGATATTTCCTGAATGATCTCGTCCTCTTATGAAGCTGGAACTTTGCAAAACTAGTCATTAGGTAAAACTTCAAAAAGTAATTCAATGGTGGAGATAGTAGCAAAGTGGTATGTATTTACATCTGCAAATCTAAAAGTGAATCTGCTTTGTTTTTTGACCTGGAAAACATACACAATACTTGTGCTTGTTTACCTGCTTGCAATTTCGTAACGAAATATTCTTAAATATTTTAAATTATAATTTATCTCTTGATTCCGTAGATCCGCTACTGGGTTCGATTCGAATAATATTTATATTGCTAACATTTTGACATTTGAAATGAATAGACCTTGGCGAGGGTGATGGACTTTAACAAGTAATTCTTTGCTACGTTTTGCTTTAAAAGTAAACTGATTCAGCAAATATTATTTCTCCAAAAGTTAACTGATCCTATTAGCTACCCTACAAGTGTTAACGACACAATGATTTCTCATATTTCGCGTAATGCTTAGGATTAAATATGAAGTGGCTTTTCTATCCTTTCACTGCGCAATCAAGAGTCTACACATGTACCAAAAACCGTGACATGAAAAATCATTCCATCCATTTTACTGACTATTATCACTGTGGGGAATGAAAGTAATCATTGTTGAAACTGTAAGACTACATTCCTTCAAAGTTCAATAACAAAACCAACAAACCATGTGGAATGTTAGATTTAAGGTCAGATTCATTCGACTTTCATGAATGACTAACGAAGAATATAAATAATATAATTGCAGGGGGTGCCTGATATAAGTTATCTCAATATCATTATGGAAATTAAGTAAATACCACCACCCCACGCTTTTCTTACATAAGAGAAAATTTTTTGGTCAATGACTGTATTCTTATTATTTTTCACTTCAGTCCAAATTGCTATATAAGCGTGTTTTTTTTATTTTTTTAAAAATACTTATAATTTTATTTTCAAAATTTTAGTTCATATTGCTACTAAAGACTACGGGAGAAAAACTCTTCGATTGATTCATTCACATCCACAATTTTGGTGAAGGTGCTGTACGTTCACCATATACCATAATTTGATTTTATTTTTTTCTGATGATACGTTCACCATATACCATAATTTGATTTTTTTTTCTGATGATCTTGGTGTATATTATATGTATATTATCACGGAATCCGTGTGCACCTGCCAAATTCCAAGTTGATCGGATATGTGAAAGAAGGTGAGAAAAAGATCACAAGAGAAACTGAATACAAAGCGTTTATTGATACTCCAGGATAACCAAAAAATAATATTTTTCGTTATAAATAATCGTCTTATGCAATTCAGGTTTTATATCTATTGGAATTTTGAAAAAATATTTCAAAAATACTTATATTTTAAGACTTTATCTTTATATCTTCATGGTATCCAGGCCTCAAAAATACTTCGTGTCTTGAAGTTGAACATGGCATTGGATCTGATGTTCCGCTTGACTTCATAACGTGTAAAGAAAAAAACATTCATCTCCATTTTGTTTATTTATATGTTTTTATACACGCTTCATTAGCTTCACCTGTATGTATGTAACAAAATCTTTGAAATTAATTTTCAGCTGCTTCCAGATGTCCGAATTATTTGATATTTTGCAGACGTATTGAAAACCGATGATAATATAATTAATTTCTAGCACCTGGTAGATATTCTCACCAAGATCTTCAGATTTTTTTCATTACATTACAAAGATATGGCGAATGCGCTGGCTGGTCTCGGCACATTCACCAAAATTTAGTAAAAACTTGTGGATGAATCAATCGAAGAGCTTTTTCCCCGTAGTCTTTTTTAGTCTTCTGTAGCAATATAGCCTAGAAAAATAAAATTATATTGAAAAAAAACTAAAAAAAAACGCTTATATAGCAATAAGCACTGAGAAGTTGAAAATAATAAGAATAAAGTCATTGACCTTACTTTCCATATTGATATTAAGATAACTGACGTCAAGCACCTCACGCTTTTTTACATAAGAGAAAAAAAATTGTCAATGACTTTATTCTTATTTTCAACTTTTTAGTCCTTATTGCTATATAAGCATGTTTTTTAGTTATTTTATTTTGATAAAAACACTTAAATATGTAATAAATTAAAGACTTGTCAGGTCACGTTGATAATGAGAACAGGGTCAAAACGCCACCATCTATTTGTCAGAAAGAACTTATAAAAGCCACCTTTTCGACTTTGTTCCATCGTCCCAACAGAAATATTATTTAATATATGATATTTCGAATTCGAATACTTTGGGTTGTCATTTAGTTAAATCAAACCGATCAAGAGTATCTTTCTTCAACATTTTATTTGGCAAAAAATGAGGCATGTTCCGAAAGCTATCAAAGAATTTCCCCATCATCGGAATGAAATAACCGATCAGGCAACACCGCTGCAAACAAGTGAAAAGCGAGCCGATGAACGGGCGTGCGGACCGGGTGTAGGAAGCGAACACAAAAGCGACGACGAACAATTGCGAGAAAGAATTGCAAGAGAGATGCGAAACCGGCAGCTGACCGTGGGACAGGAGCCCGTGAAAAAGTCGCACGGTCTAGGCGCATGCGTGCTCCCAATCGCCAAATATCTGGACGGATTCCGGGGGCCACACAAACGCGTTAAAATTCCGACATGCGACGTTGGCAAGTTGTGCAAAAAATTCTATGTTTTTCTATTCATCATCGACTCAGAACTAAAAATAATACAAAATTATAAAAGGATATTACAAAAGTATACTTAATTCATGTGAAGTGAGGCTATGCTTGAAAAAAAAACATAAAATCGTATATTCTTACCCTCAAGGATTTTTGCCAATGATACCAACCATTACCAATAGCAATTTCGAATAGACCTCATACAATTTCAACATTACACATTGTGATGATTTTTATGAGGGGCATTATTCACAAAAGTTGTGAATAATAATTTCATTTCGTTCAGAAAAAAGATAGTCACAAGCATAGACCCAGGAAAAGTAGGCAGTTGACTAAGGCGTCAAGAAGATGAGGGCCCCAAACGGAATCATTTATGATTGGGCCCATTATTTGCCCACATGTTCTGCGATCCAGCTGTGCTGATTTCCCCAAAAAAACGCAGCTTTTTCAGCTTAATCCCTTTCACACATTTTCTGGCTTCAGAATAACGTTCCCAAAGGGGTCCTCCTCTGGTGCACCAGCACGGGGCACTCGTCATCTTTCAGGCACCATCTGCGAAGGGCATGATCTGTGATCTCGATAAGTTCCATGTACCTGTTCAGGTGATTGTGGCCCGTTAGTAGCCCTCTGTGACCATCCTGGTAGCCAGCCTGTTGAGCTTTGATTGAAGTAGGCCTTCCATAGAGAAAACGGACATAATGCTGGGTATTCCCAACAATGGTTCCGGTCCAATTAGAGTCTTTACCCATCCTATCTTGGTCTGTATCACCGTTCTCAGGAACACCTGAGAATCCTGGGCCCCACATGAGGCGGACCTTAATTGTTTTTGCCAAACCTTCTATAGTACTTCTATACTTGAACACCAATTTGCATGTGATTGAAGCGCCATAATTACTGTCTTGCTGCTCGGGCAAATAACATTTGGTCCTTGACTTTTTTTATCGAGGTTTTTCTGGACACAGGTGAGTATATGTAGTATATACTCCGACCTATAACACTGAGGTGTATTTGCCTTGAAGAACTTTGCTTTATCTTCTTGTTCCTTGCTCGTATACTCACCCCTAAACGGACATTCCCCCCTAACCTTGATCCACCTGTGTACCAGGCTGACCCATGGATATATAGCGTATATTCTCCACTCGTATAGACCAAGAACCCGTGTCACTTCAAAAACGTATCATAAGTTTACGCACATTGAATACGGGAACTTGTGTTATCGATGTCGACAATGCTATAGACACACCCGCCATACATTTTTTTTGGGGCGAAGTGATGGTAGGAGGGATGCTGATCTGTTATAAAGAAGGTGAAAAATATCGAAAAGTCACGACTGAGGGTAGTATGAGACAAATGTTCACAATAATATAAAGCGGCACTTGTCGATTGCAGTCGTCTAAAGCATGGCGTTCACGTGCTGCAACGTTCAAAATATGTCAGTATAACGGGCCCGAAAAAATCTGAAAGTTCACTACTAAGGGATCTCACTATTAGCCTCCAAACGACACATATTTCTTCCGCCAGTCTTATTCATTGAGGCCGAAGAGCGTTGGGCCCTCCAGTTTTGGAAAAAATTTAGCACTTTAAGTTTACATTCCAAATTCGGTGGGCCCAGCGCCTTTCCGCCCCATTGGAAATGACTAACGGACGAAATTTATATTGTTCAAAGGCAAATGGTAAGATTCCTCCAATTGTCGGTAGTAAACTCTCAGATTTTTTCGGTCCGTTCCATTGACATACGTCAAGTTTTAGATGACTGCAATCATCAAGTGTCGCTTTATTTTATTGTAGACATTTGTTGTTTACTACCCTCAGTCGTAAACTTTCAATATTTTTCACCTTCTTCTTTATAACAATTCAGCATCCCTCCTATCATCAATTCGCCCCAGAAAAAATGTATGGCGGGCATGTCTGTAGCATTGTCGACATCGCTAACACAAGTTCCCGTATCCAATATGCGTAAACTTATCATACATTTTTGAAGTGAGACGGGCTCTTGGTCTAGTAGGCATAACTTCACTAGGAGAATGTGTGGTCCAAATGAAAGTTTTTACCGTTTGAATCACAATGAAAATAAAAAGGAATACAGAACCCCAAAAGTTGAAATCCTCATTGGAAAGAAACCCTCATTTTCCCCAAACTTATTTTTCCATTGACGAATTCAGAGTTACTGACAAAATACTAAATACTTTCTACTAGAGACCGACCGAAACACGATTTTCAGCCGAAACCGAATAATCGGCTACCGTTTTTGTTTCGGCTGAAACCGAAACTATGCTCTGCGTCATGAAGTTTTGATAAATGTTGCTTCAGTCCATGTAATGTTTGTTTTTTAGGTTCGTGGCTACCCAATGAAAATGGATTATTACAAACTTTGCAAACGGCTTTAGATAAACCAGTGGTACTTTTATAAAAGTACTGTGAAACTGTAGAACAATAAATAAAGACTAATTAAATTGAACTAGAATAAGCTACATAGGTCTTCTTTTTCTTTAACCATCGAACAAACTATCAATCATAGTATTTTCCAACGAATGAAGGAAATCAATGAATACGCAATAAATATAAAATGTCACTATCTGATATCATTAAAATTATATCGTAATTATAATTAACAACAAAAACAAACAAAAAATACAAAATACTCACCAATATTGTTTACGTGCGTTACGATTCAACACTGCCCGGCGAACTGAGGTTAAACTCAGCAAGCGGTATACCGAGTGAATCCGATTCGATCATACCCGACACGACACGAACGCTAGTTTCGGCCGAGCCGAGGATTCGGTTAATTTTCGGAGGAGCCGAGGTTTCGGTCAATTTTCGGACGAAACTGAAACTGCCGCCGAAACTAGCAATTTTGGCCGAAACTGACCGAAACCAAACTAGTTTTACCGGGGACATGAGGGAAAATGTTCGTTAGAAATAAGTGGATTTTGTATTGGCTTCGGTATTTGACCTGCATTGTTTGTTACAGCAAATAGACGTCATATTGAATATATTTGACCCAAATAAAAATAACATTCCAGAATTGATGTATACTGGTTACAGTTATTTCAATGACACAGGTAACTTTTTTAATTCAGCAATGACTAATACTATGGTGTGGCTATTTTTTATTTTGCTAAAATAACATATTCAAAATCATCATTCTCCTTTCAATACGGCTAAGTTTGGAAGTACATTCTATGCACTTAGATGAATGAGTTATAATGAATCTGTCATTTATGATGTCAAAAATAAATTTGAAAGTCCATTCGGTAGAAATTTTTATTGTTTATAGTTTCATTAATAATTTTTTTAATTTTCGGAAAGATATTGTTTCTTTTGATTTTATGTTACTTGAAAGGCAATTTCCTTCTGCTTCGTAGTTTCGTGCTAAAAAAACTGAAGAAATAACAGATAAAAAATGCAACTTGAAAAATCACAAGGAAACTATAATCTACACCCTGTACCACGTGACTCTTGACATATTTCGTGTTAAAAACTATATTATCGGTAAGTGCAATGATCCGGAGAACGACGGCCTGTGAAGAATGCAGTCACCAGAAGAATGCAAAATCAACAGAAAGATAACCGAGACTCGTCGCCGAACTAATTCAGACGCACGTCTTTGGCGCTCGTCCATTAACGAGGCTCTCGGAATGCGAAACGTACGTCGCAGCTAGGGAAAATGCCGAGGATGGTATTTCATTAGGTTCTTGACGAGATTTAGTGTGGAATCCTTATTAAATAACACGGAGAGATAGGTGGGTAGGTAGATGCTATAATTGTCGTAATTCGCAGTGGAGGTGCGGGTTTCGAATTGAATAATAATAATATAATGTGTCTTAATTACTAGGTTAGTTTATGATTGAAAATGAAAATAGTAAAGCCCTTTATTATCGACCTCGTTCCGTTATTCAAATCCTTAATAAAAGAATTATAAATGATAAATAGTTTACGTAGCCATACACAAATAGATAATACCTAATATGACAATTTCGTTTTTATGGAATCAATGACTACGCCAAAAGAAGTTTTGAATGATAGCTCCTTATTAGCTACGTTTTTTCCACGAAAAGCAAGAGAGCCATGTGAAGTGTAATATTAGAAAACAAGAGACTTTGGAGTCTTCTTCACAACGATTTCAATATAAATTGAAACAAGTGGTAGACCACAAGCAAAGAACTACTGCTTTCCTGGCAAATACCACGCAGAACGTTGAATGATATTCACCTGAAAATATATGCAAACTTCCATTGAAAATGAAAATTGATTGCAAATGTTTCTTTCTGATAAACTTGATTATGTTTAATTTATGCCAGGTCCGCCTAACAATCCGCATACCGGTTTCTGGCTTTTGGCCCTCATCAGTACGGAGTAGTCACCAGTCAGAGATCCGAAGACCTCTGGCCGAAGCGAGACCCAACACAAATGAAAACATCAAGCTTAAATCACCTGTATAGGTACGCCGGAAAAAGTAACTTTCAGCCGGCGGTACCTAGTGACAGAAAAAAACACTCCATACTATTCCCTCATCTTAATAGGATGCTATCTCGATAGGAGTGGCTATATGCCCGACTGGGCGTATATATCAAACAAGAGAGCCATGTGAAGTATAATATTAGAAAACTAGGGATTTTGGAGTCTTCTTCACAACGAATTCAATATAAATTGAAACCAGTGGTACACCACAAGCGAAGAACAACTACTTTCCTGGCAAATACCTCGCAGACCGTTGAATGATATTCACCTGAGAATCTATGCAAACTTTCATTGAAAATGAAAATTGATTGCAAATGCACTGGCACTTGGGATACAATGTTGCCGACTTCCGTAGTTGAAATTGCAGTTCGTTCAAAAAGATCGTATGCTTTATGATCTCATGGAATTGAAATGGTATAATAATTATGTATTGAGCCATTCAATAGTGTCTCTTTTGCACTTTTTTTTCAGCACCAAACGTGAAAATGGGAATAAGCTATTCCTAAAACTTTCATAATTTTTTATTGATAATGAGTATTGTTGTAGATGGTAGGTGTTGTTAGAGATAAAGGATCAAGAACAACCAATTTGGTTGAAGGTATATTTACCTACCTATGCTAAATAATCATAAATAGGTACGTAATCGTACGTTTGACAACAATACCTTTAAGAGGAAAATGCAATGATATTCAAGAATGTAAAATTGTTGATCCAAGAAAATTTAATTAGAAATTTACTTCTCCTGATACAAATATTTGGCACATTCCTTCAACGGAGAAATACTTTATATAGTGTCTTGGAAGAAGAAATATTGAGTCACCTATATCTTTCAATAATTGTAGTTTTCTTTCCTGAATTATGTAATTACTTACTTGAATAAAGAATATTTGGTAAAACTAAATAATATTTCAATTAAATAATTTTCTACGTTAAATAACTTTGTATCAAATACATTACTTCAGAATAAGGAGGCGTTATCTCCATTCAAGAATTCAGAATGTAGCATTTCCAATAGAGAAAAATATTTCTTCAATTAAGAAATACTTTATATATGATCTTGGGACAAGAAATATCGAGTTAGATCTTTCAATAATTGTAGTTTTCTTTCATGAATACTGTTAATTACTTGAATAAAGAATGTTTGGTAAAAGTAAGTAAATATTTCCAATGGATAATTTTCTACATTAGAGATATTCAATAATGTTTGTATCAAATATATTATTTCAGAAGAAAGCGTTATGTCAGTTCAAGAATTCAAAATTCAACAAATAAATGTATAATCTCCAATGAAGAAATTGTTTTTATGTGTGTATAAGCGGCATTTCACAAATTGTTTCATCTACCTCTTGGCTTGTGTTTGAAAAGTTATATCTTTCTGTTTCATTACACTTTCTCTAGATAGTTTGTTCCACCGATTGGGATTACTGATCTTTTACCTATCATACTTTCTGGATTTAGTACTCAGAATAATATTTCTAGGTCTACTCGTTCTCTGTTCTCAATATTAGGAATCCAGCGCTTTGTCCATTGTGCCTTACTTGTGTTGGCGTTCCATCTTTCCTGCCACTCTTGAATTTTTCTCTGCCTCTCCTACATTTTGCATTTCCATCAACGTTGGGTCTAGCATCGAATCTAATCCGTTCTTTCACCAGGAGGTCAATAGATGGGATCGCTGTAATTACATTTATAGCGTCTGCGGATGTGACTACAGGCAGTTTGAGACCTCTGTTGAAAATCACTTCCCCTCTTTCACTCCAATCAATAATTTATATCTTTTTCTCACTTTTCTTCTGAACAGCCGAACAAAGACGGAGTTTTTCCAATAATTCATAACCTCAAATGGCAACCGAATTGCGTGCTGAATGATATAGAGGAGATTCACAAATTTTTAAATAAAGTAGAAATATGGATACACACTCTATTGTTGTTGATAATGTTATTCTATCTATTAATTTATAGGTTCTGATTTGGCTGATTTATTTTCAGATTGATTTGCATTATCAGTGCATGCTCCAGGACTTTCAACTATTTCAATAATTTCTTGAGAGAAATCATAATACTCAATTCAGGCAAAATCAATAACTTTTCTTTATTTATTTCCTTCAACGTTACTTACTTCTTGGACTGTTATATAAACAAATATACAGTGCTCGTCTAAAGTCCGCCCCCCCTACTAATTTTTGAACCACAACGAAATTTGGAGGGCTCAAATAGGAGATAAAAACCTACTTTTTCATGAAACAATTACAGCTAAAAGTTTTAAAATAGCGGCTGAGCGCCATCTTCAATAATTTTTTTAAATAGAACACTCCGTTTATTATTCCATTTTCAAAATCTGCTCAATTCTCAACAGTTTTCTCTCATACACTTTACTCCTAAATTCAATTGTTTTCGAAATATTAACGTTTGAAAAGTGACATTTTGGTCATTTCAAACTCAACCAAAAACACTTATATTGCTTTCAATCAAGTTTGCATTGGAAAAAATCGTTGTCGCGGTAACATCTCGTTTACTGTCAAACTGAACTGCTAACTGTCAAATAGTCCGTTGAGCGCCTAAATCCTGTTATGAAAAGTGTGATCATGGCGGCTCGTAGTTTAGACGATAAATTTGAAGCAGTTTTGATATTTGGAGAAGCTGGAAGAAATTATCATCTAGCAGTCCGTTTGTTTAATGATAGATTTCCCGAGAATCCTATTTCGAGGTCATATTTGCGCAAACTTTTAGATGAGCTCCAAGCAACTGGTACGCTGAAAGATGCTCCAAGATCAGGAAGACCGCCTCTTTCAGAAGAAAAAAAGGTAGAAATTGTTGCTGAAATCGTAATCAATCCGACTCAGTCGACTTCTGAAGTTGCTGAATCCTGTGGAGTAAGTTAAAAAAGTGTCCAAAGAGTCCTATAAAAAAAAAGTTTCATCCCTATAAAATGAAAATACTGCATGATCTCACGGAGGATGACTCAGACCGGAGGGTTGAATTTTGTGAGTGGTTAACAAGAACAATTGAAGGAGAACGGGGCTTCCTAAAACGTGTATGTTTCGCAGACGAATGCACGTTTTTCTTAATGGAAAATTCAAAAAACAGAATATACGATACTGGAGCGATACTAATCGGCATATTTTTAGAGAGGGACATACCCAGTTTCCTAACAAGGTGAATGTTTGGGCGGGGATTTTGGGCAATCGCGTTGTTGGACCGATTTTCATCAGAGGCAATCTTACAGGAGTTCTTAACAGAAATCTTTTAGAAACTGAAATTGGACCTCGAATAAGACAAATTGTATTAAACAATCAGGAAGAGTTTGAAAATCGTGAAATCATATTTCACCAGGATGGGACACCTCCCCATTTCGATCGCATGGCTAGAGAGTTCCTCGCCTGGGCGATGGATAGGTCGCAGGGGAAGTACAGAATGGCCACCAAGATCTGCTGATCTTACACCTCTAGATTTTTTCCTTTGGGGGTATCTACGCCACTGAAGGCCAAACAATAGAAGAGTAAGAACGCAGAATGATAGATACATGTGGAAAAATAGATGAACAGACTTTTATCAACGTGAGAGAAGCTATTTATAATAGGGCACTTTATTGTCGAAATTTAGAAGGGGGCCACATTGAACACTTGATGAAATAATTGTTTGGGTTAAATGAAAGGGCTGTTCAAAAATAAATTATAATTTTTTAGCTAACTAATTTGTTTTGATTGTGAATTTTCAGAACACATTCGTAGGCTTCGATATTTTCCGGTGAGCGGTACTGATTATCCTTGATAAACTCTCTTTACGCCTCTTATTAGTCGAATTCATTAAGAGATTTAACTACAAATTAATAATAACGTTTAGTTAGCAAAATGTTTCACTGGAAGTAACCAAAATCCATACTTCATTTTAAACCGGAATGTCACTTTTCAAACGTCAATATTTCGAAAACAATTGAATTTAGGAGTTAAGTGTATGAGAGAAAACTGTTGAGAATTATGAGCAGATTTCGAAAAGAGAATAATATATGTTCTATTTAAAAAAATTATTGAAGATGGCGTCAGCCGCCATTTTAAAACTTTTAGCTGTGATTTTTTCATGAAAAAGTAGGTTTTTATCTCCTATTTGAGCCCTCCAAATTTTGTTGCGATATACCAGGTGGTTCAAAAATTAGTAGGGGGGGAACGGACTTTAGACGAGCACTGTATAAGATATTGTTGAATATTTTAGGTTAGGACTTGAAATCTTCATGAAATGTATTAGGTTGAATCCGTATAAAGATTTTTTTTAACTTAATGTGTGGTTATTTTTCATAAAGAAGACCCCCCCTCGTAAAAAATTCTCTTTTGACTGCACCTTTCTCGACGAGCATCATTTTGTTTTTACATCACCGCCGGTGCGATGCGTAAAGTTGTGTGCGGTAACATCACAGGCGGTCGCGACGGCAATGAACGACTGAACGAGTCCTCCGGTCGAGGGACGTGGCGGAGGACGGGGGCAACCACCTACTGCTGCACCGCATTCCTGCCCTACACTGGTGCGGATGCACCTCGAAAGAGAAATGCCGAGAAGAGAAAGAGAAACACGGGGTCGTCCTGCATTCTCCTTCTGCTGCTGCATTCTTCTCATATGTGCTGCGACGGCGATGCTCCGTTTGAAATCGACCGATCAGCTGGTCCTATCGGTGTGCATAGGGGTCTCGTGTCTGGTTAATGTTTCAATCCTCAAGTTTGTTTTTAAACTATTTTATTAGCTTCACCTGTATGTATGTATAAATGTATGTGAGGGAATCTTTGAAATTAATTTTCACCCACTTTCATACGTCCGAACCATTTTGCACACGTATTTAGAACCGATAACAGTGCAATAATTTGACAGCTGTGACCTGGTTTTCTCACCAAGATCGTCAAAAAATGATTATAATTCACAAGGTTTGGTGAATTCGCTGGAAAAATGCATTAATTTACATTTCGAAGATTTGGTGAATTCACTGATTCAGTCTTAGTACTTTCATCGAAAGTTATCTACAAAAGACCTTATAGGTTGGAGAACTGAGAGGCTGAAGAACCATATGGACCCAACTACAATCTACTTTCACCAAAAGTTAGTAAAAACTCTTCATGTTGATGAATGAATCGATTAGTTTTCTCCTGTAGTTGGAAAGTTTAAAAACACGCTTTTCCAGCAATATTGAATCCCATGTGGATGAATCAATCGAAGAGTTTTTCTTCCGTAGTCTTTTTTTGTCTTATGAACTGAAATGTTAATTGGTCAATATCTTAATTCTTATTATTTTGAAATTTTTATTTCATTTTGCAACAAAAGCGTGTTTTTTCAATTTTGTTAAAATATATTTTTTGTTTTTGTTTTGATTCGCCCTCTTCCAACTCAAAAATTTTCATAGAAAACTTCGTGTGCCACCACCAAATGTATGTTCTCGTTGACGACACTGAGATTTTCATAAAAATTCTACCTATTTCAGAATCACGACATTCAAAAAAATTTGGTATATCTTCGCCGATTATGGTCCCCAGAATTCTGATGGTGCGTCTGGTGTGTCTGGCAAAAACTTTTTCAATAGAAGTTGTTGAGAGCTCGAAAAGCTCTATCGACGACATATAATTTGCCAATATTGGTATGCAAATAAATGTTGGAGATTTTTTTTTTAATTTCCACCATATCGAAATTACGCCACCTATTTCCCCCATTTTCAAACTCGGCCGGGGTATCGACACAAAATATTTTTTTACCAAATTTCGTGCCGTTCGGTTGGGAAATGTGGGCCCACAAATTTATAATTACAAGAGTGAAATTTTTAATATATATATATATATATATATATATATATATATATATATATATATTGTTGCATTGCAAACAAATTTCCAGAAAAAAAACATTTTCGAGCAGGATCCGAACCCACGACCTCAAGATTACTAGTCTTATGCTCTACCAAATGAGCTATCGAAGACACTGGGTTCACGTCTGCATTTCGCAATACCGTTTTTCCCTAAAATTTAATGTTAGTTGTTGAAACATGGGAATATATATATAAAGAGGAGCCGTTTTCACGGCGTTTTGTAAAATCACACCACCTGAACTTGGCAACTGTTACTTTCTGAAAAAAGTATCACAATACGCGAATGGGAATCCGAAAAAACAGTCCAATATACAGGATGTTATGTAAAAAGTGACCGATATTTTACAGGACGATTCCTCAGTTATTTCTAAGGTGAAAAGTTCATATAAGCATGGGTCCGCAAGGCCTCCATTTTTTGTTGTGTTGAAAATTTATTTTTATTTTGGTTTTTCGTAAATAATTTTTAAAACAATGTCGATATTTGGACGAAAATTAGTATTTGGGGATTTTTAAGTATGAGAAATTCAAATTTGATCTTAGTTTGGCTCTTAATTGTAGGGGGCGCCGCCTACAGGTCTTTGTCTCTTTTGGGGAGTCACAACTTTGTCGTGCATGTATGTAACACATTTTCTAGAGGAAAACTCGATTCCTCTATCATTTTTAGGTGAAAAAGGTATGCTTTTCAAAAGTCGTTACAAGCAGCCGTTTTCGAGATATTTAATTTAAATTACTCGGTGCATGTATTTGTCAAAAAGTGAAAACATTTTTTTTTAAATTCAACCTAGAAACATTTCCAACGCTAATTTTCAAACAACAATAAACTACGGAACACTAGATATAAATCTAAATCAAAATCACAATAAATGTTCGAAATGTCCACCTCCTGCCTGTATGCTCGCATCCAATCTTCTTCTCATTGATTGGCGCACTCTTTGGAAAATTCCTGGAGTATTTTGAATCGTTCTACAAGAGATAATTATTCGATTACTTCATTCTTCTTCATTTTGGATAGGTGTCTGGTAAATTGAGAATTTTAGATGTCCCCACTGGACAAAATCCAAACTGTTGAGGTCAGGTGACCTAGGGGGCCATGGTTGAGGCCCTTCCCGACCATAAACCACATTTCAGTTCGTAGTCTAAGCGGCACATCTTCCAGTAAAGTAGGCAAATCTTCTTCAAGAAAATGACCATATCTCTCTTCGTTTAATCTTCCCGGAATGAAGAATAGACCTATAAAATAATCTCCAAGGATTCCTACCCACACGTTGAGTACTGTTCTTGGAAATGTGATACCTGTATCGCATAGGGGTTTTCCTCTGACCACAAATGGTTGTTATGAAAATTGCGTATAGCGTTGCGTGAGAAATTTGCTTCGTCGATAAACAGGATATGATTTTCAAGTAAAGGATTTTGAATAAGGCATTGGATAAACCAACGACAGAAGTTGATACGTAACGGAAAGTCACGAGGGAGTAGTGCCTGCACTCTTTGAATATGGCAGGGATATAACAAATTATCAATTAAAATTTTCCATACCAAAACATGAGAAATGTTGTCAGCGCTATTTTTTTGGAGGTTGTTTCCGGGTGTTCTCCTACCAGATTAAGAACTGCTTTCTCGGTTCCTGGGGGTTCTTATCGTCCGATGTGCTCCCGACAGATGACTAGCTTTCCCTTAACCGAGCGTGAATTCTTGAAAACGTTTTTGAAGTAGGAGTTGTGCGGTTCGGATAACGCTCCTGATACAAACGTCTAGTCTCTTATGCATTTCCGTATGAAAAATGTAAGTCAGCATACTCTGCTTTGGTAAAGTTTACCTTTTTTCAAAAAATAATCACAATAATAATAAATAAAACTATTTAACTCTACATCAAGATATTATTTTTGACATGACAGAACAAAAAAACGTTGGAATAAACTTACCAGCCTTCTTGATACTTTTATTTCCAAAGAGTTCGCGAATTAATGAGAAGAAGATTGGATGCACCGATTAATTTAAATGAAAATATCTCGAAAACGGCTGCTTGTAGCGACTTTTGAGAAGCATACCTTTTTCACGTAAAAATGATAGAGGAATCGATTTTTCTTCTAGATGGTTCATAAATAATAAAAAAATCAGTGGACCTAAGATGGAACCCTGAGGAACGCCCAGGTCCATAGAATAGAAATCAGACCTATGATCTTCAATTTTGACAGCTATTTTTCTAAGACGCATGTATGAGACTAACCAGAAAGTTACCACGAAATCCTAAAGAGTAGAGTTTGCTTTCGATAATGTTTGGGTCAATGGTATCGAATGCTTTTGATAGATCGAAAAAGAGTGCTCCAACATATTTTCCTTTATCTTAGAATCGTAAATATATTCGAATAAGTGTTAGGAAGCACTTCCAATCGACTTTTTTGGACAAAAACCATGTTGGTACTTATATATATGTTCAGTTATGTCTGTGGTAGGTAATTTGAAATAAAATGCACTTCATCAGAGAAACAAATATTCAGGCGACGGTCTGGATCATCCACATGCAATTCCTGTACAAATTAAATTTTGTATGCTGATCAGAAAAGTAACTGCTCCTAAAACTGTTACTTCCTTAGTTTTGTCATTAACCACTTGCGATGGGTTATGTTTTCTGTTTCCATCAATTCCAGCATGTATTGACGTGTTACAGTTTTCTGACTGAAATTAAAGTTTCCTGCAGTAGCCCTTGCCATATTGTTTCTGTAGTATAATCCTCTCCTATCGATTATTTCTTGCAGTACACCATTTTGAAAATAGTTGTAATAGCAACGTTTATTAGTGAACAAACTAGGCACTGTTCTACACTACATTCATTCAGTGAATTCACTTTTTAAAGATACTCCAGCCTTTCAAAAGATGCCTCAAAAGGAAGTAGTTTTTAATTAGCAAAAAAAATAATGTTTATTAATAGCCATTTTTTATTAAATTTGATATGGGTAATTGGCTCGAAAAATCTAGGTGAATAGATTCAAATAAATTTTATCCAAACTAATGCCCTGAAAAATATGGATCCAACTCTTCGATGAAATGCACTATAGATATATCCACTCTAAGCGTGTGAAGAAAAAATCGCAGTGAAGCTTGATACACACGAGTTCACAGTAGATGAAATATAAACGCACAGTTCTGATATTACATTAGAGATAACAAAATACGAGAAGTAAATTGTTCAACTCTTCTCTTCGTTATGCGAGAAGAGAGAAGATAACTCGAAGAATTCGTAGAATGCATGCATGCCCTCGGCGTACAGCTTCTCACAAATATTTACCTTGGAGCAATAATCAAATACATCTACTTTAGGTACTGAACGGGAAATTGTGTGTACATTCTCGTTGGGAATACGGCGAATACAAGGTGATTAGAAAAAATTGTTCTTAAGACTTTTCTTAATTTCTTTCTTTCGATACTCCAATAAAAAATTGTTCTTAAAACTTTTCTTAATTTCTTTCTTCCGACTCTCCAATCTAAAAACAAGCTTGTATTTGAACAAACCGAAAATATATTTTTTGTTAGATATGTTATGCAAAATACTCTGTTTATAAATGTATACTAAAATATTATAAATCTATTAACTCAGGAACCCCTGAACACTAATCATCAATAGATTTGTACCATAAATCATGAAACTCGTCGACATAGAGTAGAGTAGAGTATATTTATTTAACTACATTACAAATACATGTTTGTAGCACGTCATAAAAAAAACGACAATACTGTAGAGCAGAAAATTGTTGAAATATAAAATATTGTTAAACTATAATACATTGTTAAAATATATAATAATAATACATCACGTATAGTGTGAAAATATTGTAAATTATTGTAAAATGGTGCTAAAGTGTGGTAAATAGATTAAAAAAACATAGAAAGTGAACATAAGAATGGAAATTAGGCGAGACGAAGTGGAATAAAAGCAATGCGTCAATAATAATTTTTTTATCCTCATTTTGAATAAGTTTAAACTTAATGATTTCAATTCTGGTGGTAGTATATTGTAGAGATAATAATTCAGTGAATTTCTCTTAGATTTGGTTAGGCGAAACCTGTTTGGTCTCAGGTTATCTGCTTGTCTAGTACCATAGCTGTGTATATCAGATTGCTTAGTGAGCATCGAGAAGTTTTTGTGAATCTCTATCAGAACTTGAAAAATATACAAACACGGCAAGGGCATTATTCTGTGCTTAATAAACAAAGGTTGGCAGTGTTCCAGATAGCTTACACTGGATAAGATCCTGACAGCTTTTTTCTGTGAACGAAAAATTGGGAGAGAATCAGGCGAACCACCCCAAAGAATAGTAGCGTAACTGATGTGCGAATGGAATAACGAAAAATATGTTGTTCTGAGTGCATTAAAATTAATTATAGTTTGAAGTTGTCGTAGGACAAACAGAGCACTGCTGAGTTTGCCTTTCAATTTGGTAATATGAGGTTTCCATGATAGATCACTATCCAGAGTTACTCCTAGTAAATTTGCAGAATGAGTTTCTGTGGCATTCGTGGACGAAAGATAAAGAGATTGCGATTTATCGTTGTTCAGTTTGAGTTTATTGGCTGCGAACCAATTTCCAGATGTATTAGCTAATTCTTCATGAGTTCTGTACAGCTCCGATCTCAGTTTTCCAGAATAAAGGAATGTCGTATCATCTGCAAATGAAACAGTTTTCACTGGAACCATATAGTTACTTAAGTCGTTTGTGTATATTATGAATAACAACGGTCCTAATATAGACCCTTGAGGGACACCATGCTCATTATGTTTGAAATCAGATAAGGAATTTCCAATACTTACCGCTTGAAAGCGGTTTTTCAGATAGGATTGTATCAGATTGAGTGGTACTCCCCTAACTAACCCCATAATAATTTGATTTGTCAAGTAATATATCATGTGATACGCAATCAAATGCCTTGGAAAGGTCACACAGGGTGATAGCATTCCATCCTCCAAGGTAGATATTATATCATTCACGACATTCAAGACAGCGAGAGCAGTAGAGCGATTGGGTCGAAAACCATATTGAGTGTTGCTAAACAAATTATTTGACTCAAAATAGCACCTCAATCGTTTATTCAAGATTTTTTCAATTAATTTCGCAAAGACTGAGATAATGGAAATATGACGGTAATTGTTCATATTATTTCTATCACCTTTTTTAAACAACGGTGTTATTTTGGAAAATTTAAAGCAATCAGGAAATATTCCTGATATGAAGAAAGAGTTTATTAGATTAGTAAGTGGAACTAAAATAATGTCGCTAGTATCTGTTATAATTTGAGAGTTGAGTTCATGTATATCAGGACTTTTAGATTTCTTCAGAGATTTTATGGCATCCGATACTTCTTGAGGTGTTACCGGCGACAAATAAAAAGGATATTGGAGACGCCATCTCAAATTGTTGAATTTTGCTCAATTCCCAAGAAATATATATTTGAATCGATTTCAGACTATAATTCACCAAACACATCCGTCATTTTGATGATAAATTATAATTGTATGAATGGAAGTGGGTTAAATTTTAGTTGTATTTACATTTATTTATTCGAAAATAGATGTATAAATTCATAATATGCCATTCATTTATACAATACGAAAATAAAATATTATCAACTATTTTATTTTACATATGTCTCAATTAGTTCAAGGAAATATACATACCGTGTCGCTGATATGTATGGAAACGGTCGATTATCTCCTAAAGTAAGATAGCTAGCGAAAAATGTTAGTACATAAAAATTTTAGGGTTTTTTAAAATATTTCACAATAAAGAAAAATTAAGTATACACGATCAGTCAAAAAGTCATGACGAAACAAAGTTGCTTTTTCTCCAATGGAGTACCCTGTATATTATTCCAAATTTCAATAATTCTCAAAATTCTGAATAAAAATGATATACCACATCATATCCTGAATTTAACCGTTTTCGAGATATCGAATTTTGAAAATAACTTTCTTATAATTATACAAACATATTTTAGTCCATTAAGTTGATAGTCAATCAAGTTACCTTTGAAAGATTCTAGCTCCATAACAACGCCGTATCGTTCTTTCGTCTAACAGTGATGATCTTAGTGAGAGATAAGTGCCATGTGAAGTGAAGTGGAAGACCAGTAAGCGTTACAAATGAAGAAAATTATTTTAATGTCATGTTAGATGTGGTGGAAAATCCAATAAATTCGACACAACTGAGGGCTTTAAATCATGACATGAGTCAATATTCCATCAAAAAAATTAGCAAACTGCAAAAATTCCATCCATATAAAATTCATTTGCTACAAGAATTGAGTGAAGACGATTTTGATCGTAGAATCGAGTTCTGTGAAGTTATTATGGATGAATTAAACGAAAATGTCAACTATGTCAACCACATATTGATTTCTGACGAATCTACATTTTCTTTAAACGGGCACGTAAACCGACACAACTGTAGGTATTGGTCAGACCAAATCCACATAGGATGGAGGATATTCACACTCGACCACAAAAAGTAAATGTGTGGTGTGGCATTATTGGTGGACACGTCATTTTATAAACGGAAATTTGAACTCTGAACGATAGTAATTACTTTTGCAAGAGCATATCACTCCAGAGCTTGGACTATTATTCCCGAACAATAACAATCCCAATTTGCCGACAGAACAAATATGGTTTCAACAAGATGGGGCTCCTGCACATTTTGGATGTGTGGTACGGGCATATCTAGATGAAACTTTTCCTGATAAATGGATTGGTCGCAGAGAGGCAATTAAATGGCCAGCTAGGTCTTCCGATATGAACCAACTTGACTTAAATAGGCCGCAAAATATCGAAGAATTGCCAGAAAAGATAAGGCATGAAAAATCCACCATTCCTCCCAACATGATTTTAGATCCTCTACAAAATTTTGTACTCATTACTGTCAGAAGGTAAATGGTAAACACTGTGAGCACCTTATTAAATAGAATTCCAAAGAAAATATTTGTTGTTTATTAAAACTTGTTTTCTCTCTTTTTTTCTGGCATAACTATTGTTTTTATAATATTTGAAATATCCAGGACATTCATTAAAATATAAAAAAATCGTTTCATGCATCAACCCTATCAACCCTAAACAAATATGCTTAATTATTTTCTCTGAAAAAATTATTATTAAAATTTGATCATATCCATAATACTCCACCTTGTGTAATTTTCATAATAAATTTCCATCATTTCGGACTATTTCTTCAATTAATTTGAGAGTAGTAAAAAGTTATTTCCAAAATTCGATATCTGGAAAAAGCTTAAATTCAGGATATGATGTGCTATATCAATTTTATTTAGAATTTTGAGAAAAATTTAAATATGGAATAATATGTGTTCCATTGAAAAAAAGCAATTTTGTTTCGTCATGACTTTTTGACTGATCCTGTATACTTAATTTATATATTTCAAAAAACCCTAAAACTTTTGAGTCTTACTATTTTTGCTAGCTATCTTACTTTAGGAGATAATCGACCATTTCCATACATATCAGCGACCCTGTATAATATTGATTACTGAATGCTTCAATAACATCTGTTTATTAGATTATTCAGACCAGAATTTAGGCAATTGTCGCATGTATGTTGTTCACACAATTGAAAGAGGTATTACATTTTTGGTTGGTTTGTTATAACTTTGTATAAAAATTAAGATTGCTCTATATTCAATTTTTCTGCAATAGAAACTGTTTGTCAATTAAAAATGTCCATTGCAGTTCGATACTGATAGTTTAATACATCTTTTATCTTGTTTTGCAGAAAATGAATGCGAAGTTTTTAATGCAACATATTCTCCAGTTTACGTATTTTTCACATCTTTAGAATGCACTATCCCTCGGCACCGTTTTTGAAATAATGTGATCAATATGTTTTTGCCAGTTCGATTTATCATCAATAACAACAATGTTGTCGACAGTCCGATCACGCGCCAACGTTAATGCTTATCTCGTTTTTCTGTATTTTTTTGATGGAATAACATGCACTTTCCTCAATTATGATTTGCATAAGTTGTGATTTTCTATTTTATTGTTTGGTCCCGATTTGTGAATTGGGATATTCCGCACTGTAAAGACTATTGATTGCCGTCACTAAAATATGAAACAATAATGTCTTCGACACGATTAGGTTTTAACTCTGATGTTTTCCAAGTGCTCAGTTTACATTACAAATTCGAATGGGACCAACTTTGAGGTATACCTTATCCACTAAAAAAAGATTCATCGAAATCGGACTACTCTGTAAAAAGTTATGCGTGATCATACATTTTTTGGAAGATTAAAAAGGGTTATTTGGATGGACGAACAATTATGTTGCAAGATTAAATCTTGATTTCTTTCTCATTTTATCATTATTGTTGGGCCAAAGTTTATGTGGATAAAGTCAGAATTGTCGTTACTTTCATCAGTTGTATGGTGGAATTATTCTTGGTCAACCGTTATATATTTGTTTTTTTTTTGCAGATTTGTGAGCAGTTTATGAAATACAAGGAAGGAGTCCGATGACCTAGATTTTTGGGAGCTATGGGGCATTTTTCATTCTTCAGTTTATTCGATCTGTGAGTAATTGAATCAATTTGCATTCATTTATTTTTCTTCGTTTTTTTTGAAAAATACTTCCTTCACTCCCTGTATTTGAAAAATAAAGAATACCTGATACTTTTAATAATTGCTTATTAACCTGAACGTTATTGAATACCATTATATGACATGTACTACTTTATTATGAGTTTATACAACACGTAAAATAAAATGAAGTAAGTTTATACAGAAATAAAATAAAATAAGAAATAATATAAAATAAGAAGTAAAATAAAAGATGGTTAACTTTGATCTTTTATTTTATTTTACTTTGACTAGTAGTAGGTACATGTACATATTGAATAATTCAGACAAATTGACGAGAGAGGATGACATGATATAATGGGTATTTAGTCGTAGTATGTCATGTTATCATATTTTTGTTTTCATAACTGGAAAACGGCGTGTTTAGTGCCATTTTTTTGAATTTCGTTTTTGGACAATAATGTTTTTGGATGACGAATATTTTATAATATTGTTAGTGTTGTCGACAGTGGCTTATATTTTACTCGATAAACAATAACAGGGACCAATTTTTCAATATTAATCATTGAAGTTTGATAACCAAAAAAATTTCGATTGACAGCTTCTTACTTCTTACATTAATTTACTCAGCTCTATAAACACTCTGAAAATTATTACTTCTCGTTTTACTTTATTTTATTTTACGTGCTGTATAAACTCACTTTAATATGCCTTAAATCCCTCCGTAATTAAATCGAGTTACATCCAAAACTTTTTCAAACTTTGAATCACAATATTTGCATCGTCCTAGTTTCGCTTTCGGAGGCGATACATTTTTTTAAACAGTTCAAATAAAAAATATTTCCAGTCCTCAAACTTCCCGATTAAGCAGAAACGTAATCACGTGACCAACCCGCTGTCGCACCTTAAACACAGAATAGTCCAAAGAAGTGCATCAAAACGCATTGATGCAATAATGCAATTCAGACTTACGTCATCGGCATAATCAGTGAGGTCAACACAAAGAATGCGGCTCTAGTTCTTCCATGGTCCGGTGTTGCCAACGCGAGAAGGCGAATTTACTTACAAATGAGAACGATATATAGATAGATTTATTTGACCAAGTTACAAGTATATTTTTGGCAAGTCATTCGAAAAATAAAATTTAACATATTTAAAATTGTTTAAAAATGAAAGTAAAAAATTATAGGTAGTATACACAACACAAAAAAAAACATCAGAATATATATAAAAAAAACACAGGTTATCACTAACAAAAATTACTAAGACATACAGGCGTACTCAGATATTCGTTGAAGGAATAAAAACAATGATTGAGAATATGTCTTTTGAGTTTGAACTTGAAAGAGAATCCTGTACTCTTGAGGCAAGAAGTTGTAAAGTCTGATATCCAGGGAATTCATTTGTGATTTGTTCAGCCTGAAACGAGAAGGCCTCAAATGGTTTGCTTCACGTGTTTGATGAATATCATATTCATGAACATCGGAGTTTGCAGAAAATGCTCGTTTGTTCTTGTGTATTTCCAACACTGTGGCATATATAAATAAAGAAGGAAGAGGCATAATAGAGAGATCTCTGAAAATTGGATGATAATGATCCATGTAGCGACAATTCTAATGGCTCTTTTCTGCATTTTGAAAACGCTGATGGCGTGAAAAGAATTACCTCATATAAGAATGCTGTAGTTTATATGAGCATGAAAGAATGAAAAATAGCATGTTCGAACTGTCCATTTTTTTCATGTTACGTAACAAATATATCGAGCCTGATAATTTATGATATAGCTGATCTATATGAGACGACCAAGATAGTCTCTCATCAATAACTATGCCAAGAAGTTCAACACGTTTGCCATTACCTGCATCTTTGGTTGAGAAAACTAGTTTCTCGTTGTTTAATTTGAGGTTGTTGGCACTGGACCAATTTTCGATGTTTTCAGAGATTCTGCCATAGTAATGAAGATATTTTTCGCATCCGAAGCAGGATTCAATAAAGTTGTATCATCAGCATGAGCCACACATTCATACGGGTACATAAAATTAAATAGATCGTTTGCATAAATAATGAATAATAAAGGTCCCAGAACGGATCCTTGAGGTACTCCATGTGAAATGTTTTGAAAGTCCGAACGTGATTGGTTTATATGAACTGCTTGTTTCCTGTTGCATAAGTATGACTGAATCAGATCGAGTGGTACGCCTCTTACACCATAATAGCGTAACTTTTCAATGAGAGCAGTGTGGGAACAGCCTGGGTTGTATTTACTGCATTTACTTTCGAATCCAAACTGGTTACAATTGAGAATTTGATTAGATTTGAAGTATTTGCCAAGATTTGTTTGTATTTCTTCTGAACTAGCATAAATAATGAGTTTTGGAAATTGGAAACTCTTCTAGATGTGGAAATTTAATTGAAATAAGTTTTCTAGTGTAGTAACTGAATGTTTTCCAAACAACTTCTATTGCCAATGAATAATAATGTTTTTACTACGAATATGACAGCAGAACAAAGTAGGTAATTTTTTATGTAGAAGAAAAAATATGAAATTGAAAATTTGCATTTTCATTCAGATAGTTATTTGATTTTCTATTCCAGTCTTAATTAGGAACTCATATATATGAATGAGACAAAGAAGAATGTTTTCCAAAAGAGAGAATGACCAGAAATTATTTGTAACATTGACTCAAGAGAGGCATCGCATTCACTAGGTCTTCAATACATTTTTGTCGACGAAAATCTATTCAACTCTTCCACGATGATCAGGAAGACCGGAAGAAATGGAAAACACATTTTCTAGAAGCAATCTCACTTTGCAAAGATGAAAAAAAGTTAGAAACATTTATTTTTGAGAGACACTTTGAAATTAGTGTTTTTTGACATTAAAACCTGTCACGGGATATGATAGATTGATTTGTTTGAAAATATGAACAGGATGTTCATAAAATCAGATGTGGAATCATCTGCGACTGAAAGAGGTTATCTTGAACGATGGAAGATAATGACTACAGGTTATCTTTCAGTCGCAGATGATTCCACATTTGATTTTATGAACATCCTGTTCATATTTTCAAACAAATCAATCCCATGACAGGTTTTAATATAAAAAAACAGTAATTTCAAAGTGACTCTCCAAAAGAAATGTTTCTAACTTTTTTCCATCTTTGCAAAGTGAGATTGCTTCTAGAAAATATGTTTTCTATTTCTTCCGGTCTTCCTGATGATCGTGGTAGTGTGAAATAGATTTTTGTCGACAAAAATGTATTGAAGATCTAGTGAATGCGATGCCTCTTGTGTCAATGTTACAAATTATTTCTCGTGAGTACTCTCTTTTGGAAAACATTCTTCTTTGCTTCATTCATCTATAGGAGTTCCTAATTGAGACTGGAATAGAAAATTAAATAACTATCTGAATAAAATTGCAAATTTTCAATTTTAGTTTTTTTTTTTTGCGTTAAGAATATCTATCAGATATAGTTCAATGTCCAGCGTGGCTTTAGCCGGGGAAGTAGTTGTTTTCTATTAAACATTCACAAAAAATTGCTTCATTTTTATCGTGGATTTTTCAATTCACAGAAAAATATTTTTATTGAATATTTAATTGAGAATGTTTTCCTTTTCAACATGAATACCCCACAAGAGGTTATCTTGAACGATGCAAGATAGTGACTAAAGTTTATTTTTCAGTCGCAGATGATTCCACATCTGATTTTATGAACATCCTGTTCATATTTTCAAATAAATCAATTCATTTCCATCTTGTCAAAGAATATGTATGACAGATATTTCCGTCCCATAAGAAAGCTATATTCATAGACCATGAAAAATGTCTTATTACCCGAGACAGTGCTCACTACTACTACCTATTCAACAGGTGTATGTATCCATCGGAAAACAACTACTTTCCTGCTTTCCACGAACATTGGATTATATCCGTTGGATAATCGTGCAAAATTCTTCTGCTCGACCTACCCTGTACTGATGAGGGGCAAATATCCCGAAACAATAGGCAATGATATTACTGGACTCTTGTTATTTTCATTTGGCTGGAAAGTGTTATTTATCCAAGTAGTAGACTAATATTTTTGTTTTTTGTTTTTCGAACGAACTCGTTAAGAATATCAACAAGGCCGATGAAACTCAAATGAAATATTTCATTCATAGTTATTTTCTATATAAAACAGTAAAAAGATGCTTTACCTGTGAGGGGAAAATGTTGATGATTCCACGAGCAGTGAATCCTTTTTAGCGTGAATCCTTTTTATTCTTGAGCGAACATATTTAACAAAAATTTATAAAAAAAGAAGCAGTTTGAAATATTATTGGATATTAATGACTTTTGGTTGAAATTATCCTGAAAAATGTGCGATTTTAATAAAGAAATCGAAAATAGGGATGAAGATGCTTTGCCAGAAGTTGTAGAAATATAAGCTGTAGATGCGGTGGACAGTTTATTGCCGCAGAAATCGCGCTTATCATATTATGTAGGTAGTTTTGAAATAAATGGCCCTTGAATGGATAAAATTGACATATAAGTGGGTAAAATTGACATCTGAGTGGGTAAAAATTGTTTTATTTCACTATTTTGAATAAACTGTTACTTTGACAATGAGTTTTGAGGCGATATAATGATAGTTCGCCATTCGCGAAGGAATAAATGAATAAATCTAATTATATATGTATATGGGCCAGTAGAAATTTCGTATGCCAGAAGAAATTTTTAATAATAGGACTGCAAAAGTTGATAAGAAAGTCATTCCATTCCTACATTAAATATCGTAGTCGATTTTTTCTTAAAAAATTTCCTTTTGTTCCTGTTTCTCTTACACTTATGGATCACTAGGTAATTCAAGAAGTGGGCATTCTTCCTGATGCTTCTATTTGGTTATTCATAAAGAGATAAATGAATGACTAATCTGTATATAAACATGATGAGATCAGTATTTACATTCAGTTGTATGCACAATTTCATGTTGGTTTGAAATGAAACATTTTAACACCATCTCATAATTGATTTTCCTTCTCTATAAATAAAAAATATAAGTGAAAAATCCCAACTTCATTTAACTACTTTTCCTTTTGAAAACTCCTTAACATCATTTCAATGAACATCGTCTTTCAGTGGTTCAATTGGAATTTGAGGTATTCGTTGCAAGAAGAGTTAAAGCGTATCGAAAATAGTGGACGTAAAAATTTGAACATGCTGATTTTTTTTTTGTAAGTATATTTGACTGAATTTGTATTTTGTAGTTATGGGTTGTATGATATGATTTTCAACTTGATAAGCAAACATTGTGTTGCAATGGGAAAGTAATGATTTTTTGCACAAACGTCATCAATGATATTTATAACTGAAGTGCACATGTTGAAGTTAATCGTCATCACCATGGATACATATTCTATCTTCACTCAGAACCAGTAAAACTAAAAATTTATTTCATAATTTCAGTTCAAATCTTGTATAGAAAATGTGAAGTTTGGGTAGTTGTCAAAATCGTCGAAAATTATGATACTTCCGTTGATTGGTATTGTTCAGTTTTTGTTTGTCTTCAGATAACGTTTTTCGAAGATTTATTTTCTATGGAAGTCATCAACTGAAAATCAAGATATTTTGTCGGTGCTAGTACCTACAGTGCGACGTCGATAATCCTGACCTTTAGTACACCGGATTCTTCGATAAGCCGGATTTCAAATGCATTGTGTAGTTTACAATCCGGATTTTATAGTACTCGGTGATCCGGACTTGTGTTTTTAGACGTGATCGATCGTGAGGGATTCCCCTAACTTCCTAAATTCGGCTAGGATATGATATCTGGAGGTTCACATAAGCAGTGTGTGCCTTTGTTTTGACTGCTCCATATCGCCTCTGAGGATACATATCTAATAACGAAGAGAACGCTGTTCAGTTATTGAAAGCCATTAACTTGAAGGACGCTGTATGCCTACTATGCAATGCATGTGAAAAAGTCTCCCCCGAAGCTTTGCAGAAGTGCTAGCACAAAATTATAGACCAGGGTCGATACATTTTGAAACCAAAAAAAATAATAGTAGGATGAAACCCATTGGAAAAGGAAGAGAATATAACAAAAATGAAAGGAAAAATAATTTACGGACGATCTGAGGTCGGGAAGTGGAAGGGGGTGAGTTTTTAACGGTAAAAACCGGTTTATTTCGATTTCCGGCAAAACTACAGGTCCTATGGAAAAAATTGATGGCAAAGTTGTAGGTAATAAAAAGATCTACAACTTTTGTACCTACACTTTTTTCACATAACCTCAAAATTTATGTAAAAAATTCAAATAACCAAGTTTTTGGTTTTTTATTTTTAACTTTTACAAAAAAACTTTTTTATTCACGAAATTCGGTGAAAACTTCCCTTTTCATGTCCCGAACACACTGTAATTTTTTTGATTCAAAATATTTATTTTTTCACCTTATTTTGACTTAATATCGAAAAAGCACCCTAATTTTCAATCGAAAATTCTCCCGTCAAAATATCAGTTTTTTTTTTAAAGTCGATGGGCTTTTTGTTCGTTGAAATCTCTACTTTCTGATGGTATAAAAAAATACACATTACTATGGTAAATGTTCTCAGAAAATGCAAAGAAATAAAAGGTAGTAAGGCCCAGACCCTCCTACCCCCTTCCCCACTTCTCTATGAAATACCTTTTGATGGGCTAAAATTTCCCGTAGGTCACTCAGGTATATAAGTTATCTTAAAATAGCAATAAATAGGCATCTACGCATATAATTTAAAGATTCTACAACTTTCTCAAAATATTGTAGATGTCTTATTAAATATTAACTTTACGTTTCTTTGCATTTTCTGAGAACATTTACCATAGTTATGTATATTTTTTTCTATACCATCAGAAAGTAGAGATTTCAACGAACAAAAAGCCCACCGAGCTCTTTAAAAAATCTGATATTTTGACGGGAGAATTTTTGATTGAAAATTAGGGTGCTTTTTCGATATAAAGTCAAAATAAGGTAAAAAAATAAATATTTCAAATCAAAAAAATTACAGTGTGCTTGTGACATGAAAAGGTGAGTTTTCACCAAATTTCGTGAGAATTTTTTTTTTTTTTGGGAAAGAAAAATAAAAAACCAGAAACTTGGTTATTTGAATTTTTCACATAAATTTTGAGGTTATGTGGAAAAAGTGTGGATACAAAAGTTGTAGATCTTTTTATTACCTACAACTTTGTTTCTCAACTTTTTTCCATAGGACTCGTAGTTTTGCCGAGTTAAAAACTCACCCCCTTCCACCTCCCAACCTCAGATCGCCTGTAAATTATTTTTCCTTCCATTGATTGGTTTCATCCTACTATTATTTTTTTTTCACTTTTTACCATTTTCAAAGGCTTCAGCCCTGGTCTATTATGGCTCATGCGGCAAATAAATAACGACCCAGACACTGAATATGATGCTGAAGATCTGATTATTAATTGGAATTATTATGCCTTTAATTAGTCCAGATTATCGAGGTCTCACTGTATACTGAAAGTCCTGCAATTTTTCCATACTCAATGCTTTTTAGAGGCACTATGGCCATCTTTTAGATTCTCTTGAAACTGTCGGTTCTTACAATAAGAATGGAATCCTCCACAGACCCTCATCTGTTTCAAAATATAGTATCACTATTGAATCACAGATGGCGAAAGCGCTTGGATTCATCCAACTTCAGTGTTTCTACAATTTCTTGAAGTGGCGGTATAGGATTATTGACTGAAATATAATTATAATTGAATGGAGATTATTAGAAAGTTGTTTATTACTTTGTCAAATATTTTCTGGAAGGCTAAAAGACTGAATGTAAAGAAATCTAATTTTGTTATCAGTTAAATTTAAATTATTTTTGACAATCGGTCTGTACCATTTAAACAAAAAAGTATTCAAATGTGGATGGAGCTTATGTATGAAGCCAGAACGAATATACCTTTGCTTCAATTGAGAAGTTATAATGTCCAAAGCATTTGAAATATTTCATTCATATTACCGTTGAATCAATAGAGCATTTTTATCTCTTTTTAGAATTGTAAAAGTAAACAGGAAGACGTTATAGCTAGACCGTGATAAAAAACCTACCATTCATCAAATAATTTCAACATGATTTCTCAAATCCGTTTGATAAAGGCAATACTTTGACTCTGAAGTCAACGACTTCTCCGACGATTATACATGTCGACATGTTGAATATTATAAGGAAACTTTAATTAATCTTACACGATAAAAATTAAACAACGCCTTATACGCGTCAAATAATTGACATCGGCGTTCGCTTGTTTTATCAGTTTCCTCACGAAATACGTCATTTCGTTATTTTTTGTCATATCTGCTAACTCGTGAAATGGGGCTATGGGAACTTCTGTAATTTAACCACTTCCATCCTGCTCTGCTAGTATATCCAGCTCGATAAGAAAAACCGGAAAAACCGTTTCAGTTTTGCGTTTCCTGAATTCGATATCGCAACTTAACTTCCCTAGGGAAGATTTCTCAAATCTATCAAGAATTCTCGGGGTTTGGTAGATATAGAACTTTAGCTATAGAGGTCTGATGCGGGCACTTCACAAACTGAATTTGAATTTGCCGATGTAGGCCAATATGTTTTTTGACCAACCCAGAAAAGTTATCCAAAACTATTTTTTTTAGCATATCCAAACTCAAAAATTTCCGAGGCCAAGCCGTTATCTTCTATTACCTTCAAAACAGAACATTTTTTTAATTTCAAAAATATTCTGCTTGTTTTGTATGCCCATCAAATGTCCAATTACTTTTTCTGTAAACTATATTTTTTCAAAATTCAAAATTGGTATGTGTAGGTTTTCGAGGTTGAAGACTATGATTTTTTTGTCAAAATTCATAAAATCAAAATGGCGGCTCCAAGATGGCGGACGATATCTGTGATTATGGTCCTATTCTATTCAAAATTGGTATGAGGGGGTTTTCGGGGTCGGAGATACAAATATTTTTCATAAACAGCAATAACAAATGACAGCTGCAGTTTAAAATCAATTGCAAGAAATCGAACGTTGTTGCAACCAACGTGGAAAGGCAGGTCGTACCAATAAATGATATAAATGATCTGTGAAGATCGAAAGGCAACTCAGAACAATTTTATTCTTAGTTCACTTTCAATGAAGGAATATCCAGAAATGAAACTCGATATGTAATATAATGTAAAACGGAACTCCTTACTCGAAATGTAGTCCTTCATTTTGAGTATGGTTCTTCTATGAATTTCGTTGTATACGTTTCTGAGCATTTGCGGGGTGATCATTAGACAACAATTTCTTAATTGTATCCTCCAAATGTTCAAATGGACTTTGTCTGTAGATCTTAGTAGAATATGAGTTCAAGCAAATTTTAAATTGTCGACGTTTCGAAACTTTATTGTCTCATCTTCAGGGCTCTGAAGTATAAAAAACAAGACATTTAGAATACAGTTATTGTACAATGTATATATAAAACAAATTAAAAAGATTGCGTGAAATGACAACTAATCATCAGAGAAAAGCTCCGAAAAAGGGAAAAAAACACATACACATAAACAATGTTACTCACATGTAGGTTGATTTTACCTGTTCACAAAAACAGAGAAGAAAAATCGACATAATACATAAATACATATACTGGTTTAATGAAACACGACCACCAAACACACAAAAATAAACAAATTGAACTGATGGAAATCGCCACTCGTATTTGATATCCACCCACCTTTTAAAAGAAAACCATGTAAACAAATCGGAGAAAGAACAAGAAATAAAAAATGAAAATAAACCACTTACTCCAGTTAACGATTTACAATTTATGTTTGATCTTCCCTATTAGATTGAAATATGACGTGTTGAGGTTGTCGATGTCCGATCTTTTATTCAAACATTTTTCTCCATGTTTCGTTATTTCTTTCATTTCGTTTTCAAAATTGTTTGTTGACCTATGATGGTGACTAATTCGAAATCAAAAGAAGGGAGTGAGTACTTAGAATGTTCTGCAAGGCTCGTAGGATTTGTTATTTTTTTAATTGATTGTGAGTATTTTGGCAGTCTTTTTTATGTTCGGTCGTCCTGGTTTTTTAGTATCTTCCTGTCAGCTCTATGTATACTTTTTTATAATTATCACATGGTATTTTGTATAGTTTTTTTGTGTTTTAGTTTGAGTTGTCTGTAGACTTTCTTTTTGAGGTATCCCCATAAAAAACATAGAAGTCTGGATATCTAGTAGGCTTATTTGGTAATTGCGTATTCAGCCACACTCTTGAGTATAGTGGACAGATGCACAATCCCCTAGAAAAAATATATTGGCTGTGGAATGTCAAGATAATCCAATAAAAACGTTTGCAACATTTCTAAATACTTTTTTGCATTAAAATTTTGCCGAAAAAACACTGGACCCACAATCTTGTCCGAAATTTCACACCAGACGTTTATTCTGAAGCTTATTGATCCTTACATTCGATTCTTAGATGTGGATATTCATCTGCCCACCATCCACAATTTTGTTAGATGTGAAAGTAGCTTCATCAGAATAGATAATTTTTCTGGAGTAATGATTATATTCTTCAACATCGCCTTGAAACCAGAAAGCAAAATCCAAACGTGCATCAAAGTATCGTTCTTTGTATGTATGAATGAGTTTTGGTTTGTATGGTCTGAATTTGTTCATTTTCAAAACTATTTCAATTGACTGTTCGGAGAAGCCATCATTTTTTTGGCTTTCAGATAAGAAGTCTCGTATCCTCCCCAACAGATAAAACAATATTCAAAGCAACATCTTCATCTACAGTAACATTTCCTTAGTGTGTTTTTTTATTATCAACAGACCCCGTTGTATAATGGAGATTTCTACCCGGATGTCTCTCATCGAATATATATTTGAAGTTTTATTTTTTTCTTGGAGATTAAGGCGTGCAGCCATTATAACAACAACGAAGAAATCAAATGTCAAGATAATAATGTTAACTATTTGACCATTCTTTTCCAAAGCAAACTCTGAGAATATCAGCTTCCTTTTCACTCTAGAGGTTCGTTTTGATAATGAAAGATCCTTTATAACTACTCTTCATTCGTTTCACGTTGGTTGCTTGCAATTGATATTGAACTACAGGAGTCTTTTGTTGAACCTAGCTGTTTATGAAAAATATCTCATTTTTCTCAATGTCCACAAGAAATGAGGTTTTGCCAGCACTAACATTACAAATCCTCATAATTACATGGTGGTAATTGACAACAGTGTAGGGTTTTGCCAATTAAAACTAAAGGGATTCATATTGGGTTAACATACAGGGTGTTCCAAATTAAGTCGGCACCATTGCCAACTCCGTTATTATTGATGCTACGATTTCGGTTAAATAGGCAAACTGGTAGCATTTTTAGTGGCCTTCTCGATGCCGAAAAATTGAAGTGCGTTGTCATAATATTTCATAAAATGATATTTTTTCAATGGAACACCCTATATTTTTTCATCCATTCGTAATAACATTCTCAACAACAAAGCTCATTTCATTTTCTTCTAAAGTGGAAATGAGCGACTATGTGGAATATATATTTTTTCATAGTACAAAAAATTTTTTGTTTTGGCAATAAAACCTCATGATTGTCCAAACACCCATTTTTTGTACTTATACGAATGACAATATTTTGTTACTAATAGCAAAATAAGACAGTAAAAGAAAAACTGCGCTGGGATGTGAACTCGTGAAACCCGTGATCATCATGTCGCCAAAACAAAGAAATTTTTTGTACTAGTGAAAGAAATAAATATTTCCACATAAGTCGCTCATTTTCCACTTTAGGAAGAAAAGTGATATGAGCTTTGTTGTTGAGAATGTTATTACGAATCGAAATGGATGAAAAAATATAGGGTGTTCCATTGGAAAAATATCATTTTATGAAATATTATGACAACGCGACTGTCAATTTTTTTTTGTTTTCGGCATCGAGAAGGCCACTAAAAATGCTACCAGTTTGCCCATTTAACCGAAATCGTAGCATCAATAATAACGGAGTTGGCAATGGTGCCGACTTAATTTGGAACACCCTGTATAATCAGCTATGTAACTACCTATATATCGTAGTGCTGGCCATAAGAATTAGTGAAATATTATGTTATTTCGTTCCACATTTTTCTGCATTAATTTCAAACTATATCAGTGGATTCATAACAATGTCAAAGCAATACTTGAAAAAAAAATGGAAACCATGATAATTATACCTGGCAACAACTGAAGATAAGACGTAAAAATGGAAAGAATTCAATAAAACTCGAGAAGTGAATGTATACAGTGCAGGCAGAAAAAATAAATCCATTTAATAATGGAAATTGCTTATAATAATGAAATTATAAGAAAAAATCCTCGACTTCATGTGAGCAATGGATTTTTTTTTGTTTCTTCTACAGATAATGATATCCCAAAGGAAAATTTGCAGTACGAACAAAAAATCAAAAGTTCGCAAATTCACTCTGCAACATTGCCAAATATTATTATCCGCGGCCTATCTTTCATCTATATTTTTCTTCTTCTTCATTTTTATGACAATTAGTTTTATTTAACTTTTTAGTCCATATAAGCGTGTTTTTTAGTTATTTTAAACTATAATTGTATTTATTTGTAGCAACAAAAATCCTGAAATCGCGCAACTTAGTTCAATTTCTGACTCTCAGTACTCGGAAAAATTACTACTATTTTTGTATTGGGACGTCTTTCCTTATATGAAGCTTTCTGAATTGGAATATCAAGTGTAGATCTGTAGAAAAAATGTACACTTTCACTCGTATTTTCTGACAATAATCATGTAAGTGGTATTGGCAGTTCAATGGCAGAAGTGGAGGCATTTGATGAAAAATATATTCTACTATTGGAGACTGATTGGAAAGTCGTTAAAAAGGGTCCTACAGACGTACAAATTTCGGGGGGGCGACGTCGGGGCTCGATATCGCGTTGTCGGGTGGCCTGGACTTCCCGACCAAGTAGATCGTCCCGATCCCCCACCTTTTCTCCCTTTTGGTTGGCACGTGTGTAGCACCATCAGACTTGTCGGGATATGATTTCCTTTGCCTCTTCATTTCACTTAACTTATTTCTTCTCGTTTTTCGTGCAACGACATGGAAATGAATGACATTCAAGAAACGTGTTTAACCTCAATAAGTGATAATAGTGCAATGATTGCATCAATTGGATATTGGAAACAACATAAGTGCCTTTGAGACCCAATTAACTTTTTCGACAGAGCAGGAGCCATCCTTGCCGGTTCACGTATAACTAGTAACTGATAGCACTTGATCGGGAAGATTAAAATCGGAACGTGTGTACATTCGATCCAATCAGTCCCGACATCGGCCCCCCGATATCGGGTCCGATAAATTGGAACGTCTGTAGGCCCCTTAAGAATGAATGTGTTGAATCACATCACCATCGGGGATGAATCATTTATTATCATCATTATACTAACTATATTCATTGGCAGTGCGTGATTCATTCCGTTTTTTTTAACCATTCATGAATGGTTCGAAAATGTATCACACTGGGGTAATGGGAAGTTCGAGATAAACTAAACTGAACTTCGGCCTCTGTACGTACTTACGAGTTGATAAAAACTTATGACAATAATTCATTGAGCAATATGAGATCGTGTTTGGATGAAATATAAGTGAAACTGTTGGGTTGCCCAAAAATACACAGATATTTAGTTATTGAATTATTACAAAATAAAAATATAATCAAATTCAACAAAAACGCACGTAGAAATGGATAATTGCATCAGCTAATATATATATAAATATATGTTTTCTTCAAAAATTCTCGGAATAAAGGTCTGATTCAGTCAATTCATATAATTTTTCTTAACGACGTTTCGACATGGTATTTGTCATCATCAGGTTAAAACACTAAAATAAAAAATATGGAGTTTGAGACATTTAACTTAACACAATATTGAAATGTATGCACTAAAATAATTCTTGAAAAACATATGGTTCGAAATATAACATGTTATTTAACTCAATATAAATATTTGTAACATTTATGAGTATTCACTTACAAATTATTTTATTTGAGTTTTGCGTTCGCATCGTACGAAGGTTATTGTGGGAGTGTGACCTGCGTCGAAGTGATCGGGAATGGTTTGTTTATTTTTCATGCATTTTTACCCTTTTCATAAGTAGGTACATGGGAATGTTTATATTGAGTTCTAATATATGGGACGGACTGTATTTTTTTGGCAGCATGTAAAGATCAGTTTTCATTATGATTACTTTAAACAAAGTTAAAAGAGGTTGTTATAAATCTGGCTTAAGTTTTTGATATCATTTCTATTGTTAATGCTATTGGGGTCTTTTTTAATATGTATCATTTCAAGGAATGTTCTTACTCTTGGATTCCTTTCTTTGGTCAAAATTTCAACCTTGTTGGTGTTAAACTTATGTTGATTTTCTTTTCGTGTTTTAATTTTGAATAAATGGTTTTGTTCGTATTTTTCAGTCGATGTGCAATAGTTATGTTGTGTTTTTCCATTGTTTTATTAATTTTATTCGATAGTTTGTCTATGTATGGTAAAGGTATGTATGTTGTTGTTTTCTTTACTTCATTATCTTTTATTGTAGATCGCATGTATTCGTTTTTTTATTGTTTTTTCTGCAAAGTGGCTGGGGTAATTATTTTCTTTCAATATATTCTTGATTATTTCTATATTATTTTTCCTGAATTTTGGGTGAGCAAGCTTTATAGCTCTGTCAGTTAAATTTTGAATAACATTTTATTTGTAACTGAGGGGTGCGTTTGACAAATAGTTAGTGTAACGATTTGATGCATTTGGTTTAATAAACCAGTTTGTGAATTTTTTTTTTTACATGCTGCCAAAAAAATACAGTCTGGCCCATATATTAGAACTCAATATAAACATTCCCATGTACCTACTTATGAAGAGGGTAAAAATGCATGAAAAATAAACAAACCATTCCCGATCACTTCGACGCAGGTCACACTCCCACAATAACATTCGTACGATGCGAACGCAAAACTCAAATCAAATAATTTGTAAGTGAATACTCATAAATGTTACAAATATTTATATTGAGTTAAATAACATGTTATATTTCGAACCATATGTTTTTCAAGAATTATTTTAGTGCATACATTTCAATATTGTGTTAAGTTAAATGTCTCAAACTCCATATTTTTAATTTTAGTGTTTTAACCTGATGATGACAAATACCATGTCGAAACGTCGTTAAGAAAAATTATATGAATTGACTGAATCAGATCTTTATTCCGAGAATTTGAAGAAAATATATATGTGGTCAAGAAACTAAAGAAAAAATATAAATATATATATATATATATATATATATATATATATACATACAGAGTGTAAACTAACTTGCTGCACTACCGCTAACAGTCCTCAATAGGCCAGGAAAAAAATTATAGTTCATCCATTATCAATTGCAGAAGCATAAAAAACAAGTTTCCCAGTCATGCGGCGGAATCCTTTGAGCAGCAGAGGCGGAGATAACTAATTTTATTTAGATATAATAATACGTTAAATTAAATAATATGCCATAAACGAGGAACCAATAAGCGATCGGATCATCATTATTTCATTTTACCATGGTCGAAAAAAAGCCATATTTTCCATCAAAACACAACACAGCTATATAATATTTTAAAACATATTTCGATACCAGACCAGAGACGCTACTGGCTTTCATTTACTCAGACCTCCTGAAACTGGGGATTTATTAGTCTAAACGTATAGACACACCTACAAGCATTATCCTCTATTATTGATTATGTATGTTCTAATATAGCCAACACGTCCTGCAATATGGTAATGGCTGATATATCTGACCACGAGGCAATCCTATTCACATTCCCGGTTTTAGGAGCAAAAGATAGAGTGGCGAAACACCTTGGACGCATTTACTCCACGATTAACTTCAATAAATTCGATACCTTGAACTCCGCCACCCAATGGAACACTATTATCAGTCACACCGATCCTTTGACTGATTTCCACACTGAACTGGTGCATAACTTTAATAAAGCTTTCCCTTGTCGCCTCCTGAAAAATAAAAAATACAGAAAACCTTGGATAACTAAAGGTCTACTAATCTCCTCTGAGAACCTACGGTCCCTTCATCATATCAGAAAATTTGTTTCGCCAAATAGTTGGTTTCTCTCTTACTTTAATAAATACATAACTTTATATAGGACTATTATTCTAGAAGCTAAAAAAATATATTACAATAACAGATTATTGGAATCTATAAATAAACAAAAGGAGAGCTGGGCAATAATTAATGATCTAAGAGGAGTAAATAGTGCTCCAACTAACACCAGCATACCGTCTTGTAATGAACTAAATAAATATTATAGTACAGTCGCCTTGAATCTATCCAAAACCATAGCAGTCACGGAAGACCCCATATGGGAAATGTAACAGTCCAAAACACCTTCTTCTTTAGTACCATAGACCGCCATGAATTGAAAGAAGTATTCGCTGAAATAAAAAACAAAAAAGGATCTGGTTGGGATGAAATATCTATAAAATTTTTTGAACAACTACCGATTAGTGCATTGGATGCTCTAGCTGAGGCAATTAACATATCTTTTGAGAAAGGCACGTTCCCAGGCTGCTTAAAAAACGCTGTTATTATTCCAATATATAAAGGGGGCAATCATAATGACCCCAGTAACTTTAGACCTATCTCTCTCCTACCCGAGTAGTACACTTTATTTTTCGTTCCGTTTCTTCGCATATACGCTCGAGTTAGCAGAGTGAGTTTTTGATTTGCTCCCTATAGAAACAACTTCTGCAATTGAAAATGGTTACAAAACCTCGCTGTTTGTTTGGTTACTGCTGCTTAAGTTCGATAACCTTCATCCTCATAGAGTCAATTCCGGACTGCTCGGTTGCTCGGAGTTATTCTTTATTTCTCAATCGAACGAGTTTGATTTTGGCTAAATTGAGAATATGCCGTTTGTATTTACGTTCTGCCTCTCAAACTAGTCAAAACGGGGCCCTCTCAAATACTTTTAGAGGACCAACAAATGCCATTGAAAACACTCACGATTTATTTAAAGAAAATACCAAATCATGTGTTTATCACACATAAAACAGCTTTGGTCTCTTTATTTTGTCCTTACTTCGGACAACTGTGTTTTCTCTTCCAATATTAACTGCTGTTATTTCGGATGTGTGAGTAGCACCGGAGCTACACCGGACACAAACAGACTCTTTATGTCGTACTCAAAGTCTCGGACCAACACCACAAACCTTCCCCTGCCCTGTTCATTATACATTCATTGCCTTAACAATAAAATTATAAAGGGGTCAGCGACTCTGCTGACTGAACCACTGGTCACCCTTATCAATCTTTGTTACCTCCATGGAATATTCCCTGACAACCGAAAAACTACTAAGGTACTTCTTGTATATAAAAAGGGAGACCCTAACTTGGCCACAAATTTCAGACCCATCTCTATAATCCCGATTATACGTAAGATCATTGAAATAATTTTGAAGGAAAGATTGATACTTTCTTGCAATGAACATAACACGCTTATCAAAGGACACTTTGGCTGTAAATGACATGCTTCAAACATAACATTTTATGTATCGTAAATAAATAAATATAATGTGAATCAAAAAGAGTACTGTTCCTAGAACCGAACCTTGAGGTACTCTATTTATTACCTTGCAGGATTTACTTATCCCATTTCCGATTTGAACGTACTGTGTTCGTTAAGGTATAATTCAAACATTTAGTAGGCGATACCTCTTATACCCAGGTTATCCATAACGCCCATCAGTTTTTTGTGATTGACGGTATCGAACGCCTTAGCTAATTCTAGAAAAACACCTATCGAACTTTTTCCTTCGCCAGAGATTGATAGATATTTGTTAAGTATACAATTGCATCTTCAGTTGATTTTGGGGTCTGAATCCAAACTGGGTGAAAGTATGTTGTTTTTTTTCCTAAAAACTACAGAAAACATAAAAGGCATTTTCAAAAATATATTAAAAAAGCAACATAACAACATATTAAAAACGCAGTTTGCAAATTGAATGAAACAGGTTGAAGCCAATTGTTCTTGACTAGCGGAGGGTATCCTTAGTCCTAATTTGAAACGATGCCATATTTGAGGACGCGGATATCTCTTCTAAGCTGCAACTAGAAATTGACGGAGCTTTTCATCATGAAAACTGAGAATTTTGTTGGATATATATTTGTTTTTAATTAATGGATTCCTCCAGATAGCCTTTGGCAACGGACGTGGACTTTCAATCTCCTAAACGTTTTTTATATTCGTTATTTCTTCGCCAGTATTGGCTAGTAAAACAAACGTCTGAAGCTGGGAGCTGTGTATAAATTTGGTTTTTCGAAACCTATATAACCCGCGATATTGGGCTATATTGGACCGCATTTTTCCTATGGTATTAATTCCCACACTGCGTATTGGAATTTCCATTTTTGTAGATCGAAAAGAATCGGCAGTCTGTTTTGGGCGTAAGCTTGCGCATTTTCTGTATTAACTTGCATTATTGACTTCTTGAGATAATACAAAAGATCTAGCAGAATGGTTTTTGGAGTCTTGGTAGTAATGATTATAACGCCTATTCTATCCTCTATATTGTCGAGGGTAAGTTTGGTTAGCTCTTCACGGCGGCCAATCCCAAAATGGCTACAGCCTTAAACAATGGCTACTATCTTAATTATGAGATGGATCTCATCAGGTGTTTCCTTTATAATAATTTAAAAATGGCCACGAAAAAATCAACTGAAAAGCAAAAAATAAAATAAACCTTGGTCTTAATGATAATCGAGCTCCTAAACTAATGTGAGTAACTAATTTTGAATCGGCGCCAAACAAACAATTATCGAAAATCATTGTATTACTTTGAAGAAGTGATCAAAACGCCGCTATGCATCTCCCTGCCGTCATTTTACGCTTTACCTAATTCAATTGCTAGTTTGTTTGGCGCCGACTCAAAATTAGTTACTCACATTAGTTTAGGAGCTCAATTATCATTAAGTCTAAGAAGGTTTATTTAATTTTTTGCTTTTCAGTTGATTTTTTCGTCGGTTTAATTTTTTGTTGAAACATTTTTATTTTTCAATTTTTTGTAACTGAAATTTACTAATTACTACCTACTTAATTTTTGATTATTTCCAAAATACCTACTTACCTAGCTTACTTCAACTACTAACTGTTGAATAATATGATTATCTACTTTAACTATTTATTGTTATATAATATAAATTATATTTGAAAGTTCTGGTTAGTTGATTCCATCACTTTGTAAATAATTCCATCCTTTCATAGAATGTAATTATTGTGACGGATGTAGGAGGATCTGTCAATGTCAACTACATATGTGTGCCAATGACACGTGAAAAATCAATCAACCCCTATTTCATGGAATATGATCAACTATGAGGTATACCCTATCTAATAAAGAAACAATCATCCAAATCGGAAAACCCACTACAAAGTTATGCCTGATAGAATCGGTTAACGGATCAAAATTCAAAGGGTGAACGATCAATATCCTCCATTTTGCTACCCTTAGGGATGGATTTTTGTTCAACTTCAAATGGGACCAACTTCGAAGTACACCCTATCCAATGAAACAAGAATCATCGGAATCGGACTCCTCTGTGAAAAGTTATGCGTGGTGATACATAAAAAAAAATATACGCGTCGAATAGAGAACCTCCTCCTTTTTGGTTTCGTCGGTTAAAAAATTATTAACATTTCAAAGGTATGGCGAATGCACAGATTCATGAAATGCAGCATGCATCTCATTCACCATAATTAAGCATGCATTTCATTCACCATAATGTCGTATAAACTTCTGTAGCGATATGGACTAAAAAGTTGAAAATAAAATTATAGTTTAAAAAACTAAAAAAATATGCTTATATAGCAATAAGGACTAAAAAGCTAAAAATAATAATGACCGTCTTTGACCAAAAGTTTTTCTCTTATATAAAAAAAGCGTGAGGTGCTGTTTACTTACTTTTCATAATGATTGAGATAACTAATGTCAAGCACCTCACGCATTTTTACATAACTTTTTAGTCCTTATTGCTATATAAGCGTGTTTTTTTAGTTTTCTAAACTATAATTTAATTTAACTCCACTAACGCTTTCACCATAGAGTATCTCGACCGTAAAGTATTTGGCTTCCTAAGTTTAGACATTTTCCCAATTTTTTCAGTTTGGCACCAATTAACAACATGTTGGTATTATTTTTCTGTCATTTTTGTTTCTGTCTTTGGACTTTTCTGGTAGTAACTCCAAATTCGCGATACTTGCAGCATCTAAAATATCTTCTGGAATTTCTTCATCTAAGGAATATAACGGCGTTTCTTAGGAAAAGGAGTTGAAAAACAGAAATGATAGTCACTGTAGAATACGTTTTTGTGACTATCTTCCAGAGGTCATTGACAACTAACTTTAGAATTGAAAACTGGTCCCTTGCTGACATGTCAACATATTTATAGTGTGGAAAAGTGAGTCTCTCAAAACAAAAATAAGTGCGGGAAAACGTTGATTTGCACATGCTTGTAGAAAAACAAATTTTTCAATTGTAAAAACCGCAGAATTAATAAATGAATCTGCCGAATATGAGTTTGTTTTCACATGCCAATGTGTATTTCCTGATCATCATTCCGTTCCGTGGTGTTGCTAGTTCGTCGTGCCGAAAATAGCTTCGTGACTTCAGTTCTTGATATGGATATATAATATTTGTCGAAGTTGGCCACAACTGATAACACATTTCATTCATAGTTGTGTTGGCTTTCTTCTCAATGAAATGTGCGATATGAACGATACTGTTCGGGCGTTCGAAAATAACTACTCTAATAAAAATAATGGGGTTTATTTTTGAACTAATTAAGCGGTGAGTATTGCTCTATGTTTTGTGCGATTTCCCAAATGTTCTAATTTTGTTCGTTTATCGATGTTGTTCCGACTTTTGAACTGCATATCAACTGCATTCAAAATAGGTTTAGGGCATTCCAATTGATATTATCTACAATTCCTTGTTTACCATAATTTTCTTAAATTAGTACTTTTATACATTTGGTCGGGAAAGTCACGTGGAGTGTTCATTGAGTTGATAATATGCGATCCATCGTTAGGTGATTTGATTAATGAAAAATTTATAATTAAATCAGGTACAAGCTGCTATTGAAACAAATTAAAAATAAAATTTATCACGCCTTAATTTAAAAAAAAAGTTGTTCTAGTTGTCGGATTGGACCAAAGTATTTTTAATATTAATAAAAATTACACGTTGAGTTTCACTCCACAAATTATAGATGTCCCATCTAGGATTTGTATGTTTCAAATAATAACAAGTGTAATTATTCCAAAGTGCTGTTTTTATCTTCCACAACTCAACCTTACGTAAATGTATTGAAATATACTTGTCGGAAGATATAATTCGTAAATAGTTTTCTACACAACAATACAGTCCTCATAACTTAAAGATGAAATTATACACGAGATCATTATTTTCAACGACTCTGTGAAAACTCCAAACTTGTTCCTAAATTAAACACAGTATTCGTTCACGTGCATCTGCCTTGAATAAGCAGATTTCTAAGAGTGAAAAACATATTTTAAATCAGTCCTTTAGTTACGGAGATCTTTCGTTACTAGAAATAAACCAACATATTTTGAATTGACGTGGCCGATACTTGATGAAAATCAATAATTAAAGTAAACTAAAGAACACTTCACTACGATTTTCACAAAAATTGGTTTATAAAACCCACAACACGTGTTCTGCTATACCATAGCTTTTTTAAGTGGAAACTAAATTACAATTACTGAGATTTGATATAAATAATAGAAGCAGGACTAAAGATTATTCAAATTCTAGTAAACAGATTTAAAAGGGGCGAACTATTCAAATTAATCTGGTCATTTAATAAGTATTGTGAATTTTTGTCTTTGTTAATCTCTAAGCTCTCTAACAGATCGAGTTTTTGACCTTCCTTTTCTACATGCTGAAGTTCAAACTTATTAGAAAAGCAAAGCTTTTCAGTCAGGAGATGGTTAGCGAAAGTTGAATTAAATTTGCCCTTTATAAAACTGTGTCTATACTCAGATATGCGTTGCTTGAAAGTTATACCTGTTAGTCCTATGTAAAAACTTGAACAAGTACCACATGTTAGTTTATTTACTCCTGATTTGTCAGACTTTTCAATTCAAATTGAAAAATGTATATTTTAATAAAGATTGTTTTCTTAAAAATAAAACGAGATATAAATGTCCTTGTCTTCTTTCAATTAAAAAAAGGAGATTCTATATTCGACGTGTATGTTTCTATGTATGTCTACGATTTTCTAGAAAACTATCCAACCAATTTGAATGCAACTTTTTCCATGGTGATCGTACATACACAGAAAAATATCTAATTTTTGTTTGATCATATATTTATTGACTACCAATATATAATAACAATGTATGTAAAAAAAGTGATGTCAAGAAAATCAGTCTGTCCTTTTCATACGGGTGCTCGAAAACCATTGCGCATGTGTACCTTTTGAGTTATGACACATGGTAATATTTAAAGTTAGCTTATTTATTTGACAATTTGACCAAAAAACCACCTATCAATCATTTTCTTCAATTTTATTGACAATTAATTCAGTTGGAACCAACAATTAGAAGGCAGTAAGTTATCACTTCCAATAAAATAGCATAATTGGAATTTGTAATGAATTGAATTAGCTTGAACATATTCCAATAATGTTTTTACGTGAAACAATGTCTACATTATCGCTTTAAAAACATTCCCCATCTTTGAGGTCTTTAGAAGTAAGGATCATACATAATTTTATATTCACAATCATTGTCAAACATAACAAATATGTAGGTGTTAGAAGTGGGTAGACGTACTCAATCATTGATTGTATCAGTTCGGAAACAAAAATGGAGAATTTAACATTTAACATGATAAGTGGAATTACTCAGTGGTTATTTTACACTCATCATTGTTGCATAACTAATGAAACAAATATGTATATAGATCATTTTTGGTGGCTTGCAATACAATTTTAAAATATAAACAAGATTATTCTTTTGAAACTGAAATATTGTTTATATTTGTATAAAAATTAAAGAATGTTTATGTAGATCGTGGAGATTTTCGATAACTCGTAGACAAGCCGCAAACCGAAAACCGACTGAGCCATATGGCACGTTATTTTCTGTAAACGTGCAATTAAAGTTGTAGTAATGTCCGTTCCAGAGTAAAACAAGGTAGTTTTGGCATGGTATTTCAGCACTAAGTTCTGAATAATCGTTTTATCTATTCATAGAGTTTTTCAATCGGTTAATTTTTTTCATTGGAAACACTTTATCTTGTTTTTTTCGACGAAAAGTAGGTTATCAGTTTGATGGCTCTGTGTTTATGAAAGATTGTTTATAACTTCCTCTTCGAATGTCTCAGGAATTATCGAACCAATATCCGAATTACTTGTTGAATTGGGTTGAGCATTTGGCAAACTTTTTGGCTTATCTCGATTTGCCCTTTGAGTGAGATTTGTCCTTTGTTATTCAATCGATTTCACAAGTAATACGGTAAATACCACGATAATTCATTATTTATGAATAACCCGGTATATTCCATGAATCCGATTGTACTTTACATTCGCCGTAAAATAATATTTTCCGGTGCGCACCGATATTTTGTTGATTCCTGCATATAAAAACCGTTACATAATATTTATCTACATTAAACATTTTAATGACATCCATCAAAATAAACAGTCGCACCTGGTTTCCTTATCACTCTCGTGGTTTTTAAATTTTAAATATCCACGATAGGAAAATAAAAATGTCGCCTCTCACGAGAGTACCATTGAATTTATCAAAATGAGGTAGTACAAATATTTTCGCGTCGCGTGGAGATAAGGATTTTGATCACGATCTTTTTTTTTTGGTTAACCGACTGAAAATTATCTCCCAAATCTGAGAAAATTGAAACGTTATTTCAAATGGCAATGATTTGGATAAACATAATTTGTTGTGATTAATAATTTCTAACCGATTCAAAAAAATTATAGTTTAAAAAACACGCTTTTAAAGCAGTAAGGACTAAAATGTTGGGAATGATAAGAATAAAGTCAATGACCAAAAAAATTCTCTTATGTTAAAAAAGCGTGAGGTTCTTGATATGAGATATATTGATATAATTATGGAAAGTAAGTGAAGATACATTTTTTTGATCAATGACTATCCTCATTTTTTTCAACATTTTAGTTCTTATTGCCTTATAAGCGTGTTTTTAGTTTTTTAAACTATAATTTTATTTTTAACTTTTCAATCCATATTGCTAAAAAATACTAAAAAAACTACGGAAGAAAAACTCTACGATTGATTCCTTAGTCTACTCGACAAGTTGAAAATGGTCTAAAATAGAGATACTGCTCTTAAAATTATGTGTGATAGCTCATTGGATCCAGAATAACGCCTAGAAAAATGTGCCAAAAGCGTGTATTAGCACATAAAAAATTGCAAGAGTTATAAACAATTGAAGATGAAAAAAAAAGGCATTTCGTTTTTTGCCAATATTTCATGAACTATTGATATTTTATAAATTTCAAAAAAAAAACTCTATCTTCATTATTTATTATTTTAATTTAACGCTGAAAATGGGTCTCCGAGCGACATTTTTAGGTTGCGCGCGCGGCTTCAAAAGCGAGTACGACACATTAATTACTTTATTTAAGGAATTAAATATGTTTTTTTAAATTTGAAAAAATCATGGTGTATTCGGAACACTACGAATAATTTATTCCCGTTGGAAATTTTACTTAACGGTAATTTTTCAACAAGTTAAACGATTGTTATCTAACAAAATTTTCTCGAACTTCTGTCTTAATTGTAAATGAAAAAAAATGTTTAAATAATTGTCGTAAAAATGTTTCGCTTCGTAGAGCCTTTCTTATATACATACTCAACAAGATCAGGCCATAAAAGTTGAGAAAATATTCATACTTTGTTTCTCAATCATCATATTATCCTTTCTATATTAATACAAGATATAAATTAATTTGCAAGAAAAAAAAATCCCGCCATTTGTTGATAAATTCTTTATAAACAAATTGATTATTTCAATATTTTTGAAAATTTTTTTCCACAACTTCATTATATTACAAATATTATGATTTTTGAAAAACAAATTTTTTCTTAATAACAATTTTTAATTGTTTATGTTGTTTTTTTATATTTCTATTGTTCAAATAATCAGTTGAGAAATTATTTTTTTCTAAAAATCATAATTGACAGTCCTCTATGAAGTAACAAAAAAGCAATTTTTTTTTATCAAACTTCCATTTTTATTAAATTAAATATATAAAAAGTAAAGAAAAAAAAATTTCCAATTTTTTATTGTACTTTGGGAATTGGAATTGGGAAAAATTGGGAATTTTTTTTTTTATTTTTTTTTTTTTTTTAAATTTAATTAAAATCTAACAAAGTTAAAAATTTGTTTGTAACAAATTGGTAAGTTAATAAACAATGGAATTGTTGATGAAAAAAAAATGTTTTTTGTTACTCCATAGAGGACTGTCAATTATGATTTTTAGAAAAAAAAAACAACTAATTATTTAAACAATAGAAATATAAAAAAAAACGATTATAAAGAATTAAAAATTGTTATTAAAGATTTTTTTTTTCAAAAATCATAATATTTCTTATATAATTTTCAAAAATATTGAAATAATCAATTTGTATATAAAAAATTGAGCACATTTTTCTAGGCGTTATTCCGTCCGATCCAATGAGCTATCACACATAATTTTAAGAGCAGTATCTCTATTTTAGACCATTTTCAACTTGTCGAGTAGACTACCTCCACATGAGTTGAAAACGAACAAAATTTTGCGAATGTGCATTCGCCATATTCCTAAATGTAAGTTATGATGTGAAAAACGAGTGCATTCGCCATATCTTTGAAATATTTTTTTTCTGACGTTCTAGGTGGAGAATACCAGGTCATAGCTATGAAATTATTGTATTGTCATCGGTATGTAAAATTTCAGATATTTCGGACATCTGGAAGTGGGTGAAAATTAATTTAAAAGGTTCCATTACCTACATATATGCAGGTGAATCTAATAAAGCGTGTATAAAAAGGAGCACGTGCTCAATTCGATGTTTTCCCCACATAACTTCGGTATTGATCAGTTTTTTGTTCACGTTCCACAACTCAACTTTCTAAATTTATTTGGTTGTAATCAGGAACGATTCAATGGTAAAGAAAGAAAAACGATTGTTTTCTTGCCAACGTTTGGAATTTTATTGAGTTCTTCATCAGAGCTCTGTGACAATGGATTTTTATATATTAATAAAAGGGGTTTCATTGAAATAGTATACGGTACTTACCAAAATACTTTTTCCGAGTTGAAAAAGTTGTAATTGTGGAATGAAAATCAAACATCATAGATACAAAAAAATAAAATACGGGGCGAATAGTTATTTTGAAAACTACAGGCAAACATATACTGAGATTGAAATGTGGCCAGTATTCAATACCTCTATATTCCTTCTGGTCCTTACACTGTTTTGTTTGAAAATGTGGATCATTTTACTGATGACTTTTCTGGCAGAATGGGTTGAAAGTCGAGAATCGCAGCATTGGAAAAATTAAAATTGTTTTCGTTTTCTTTATCGTGTTTAACTGGAACAGTAGGAAATATTTCTTTCATGTTCCGATATCCTTTTTTTTTCAATTAACGTGCTGTTTGGCCTATATAGCATTTTGTGCAATTCCCATATTTGATATTATGTACCAAATTAGATAGAATTTCTGAAGGAGTTTTTGTGTTTTTCTGTGTGTGGAAAAACCCATTTTCCAATGGCACAGTGAAGCATTAAAAATGGACTGGTATCATAAACCAACTGTTTCCGATATATTTCTGAGTTTCTATTCACATCACAATTTTCAACATGAAGTCAACATCATTAGGAATTTGAAAACAAGAGCACAACCACTCCAGAATACCACAAAAAACTAGAAATAATAAAGAAAATGTAAAAAATATAACTACCCATCATTAGTTGAAAATTATTTTCGAAAACAAATCTGAAAATATGAAAAACACAAATAAAATAAACTATAATACAATTCCGTACGTCAGGAATCTCTCTAAAAACTAGCACTAGTTCTGAAATAATAGCTTTTTCAAACGACAAACATCATCGGAAAAGGTTTTTTTAACGCCAAAAACCAGAAATTCAATCTAATTCGTTATATAAAATCAAATCTGAGAATTGCACATAATGCTATATAGGCCAAACAGCACGTTATTTGAAAAAAAGGGAATCGGAACATGTGAGAGATATTAAAAAAATACTAGCAATCCTACTGCTATAGTTGAAAACGCTAGAGAAATTGGACACAATTTCATTTTTTCTAATCCTGCGATTCCCGACGTTCAAACCCTTATGTCAAAAAGACTCTGCGAAATGATCCACATTCTCAAACAAGACAGTGCAAACACCAGAAGAGACCTAGAGGAATTGCATATTGCCATTTTTAATTTGATCACAGACATATCCGAAGGATTCATCAGTTTTTTTCAGGTACCAAATTGTTACTCGATCACCAAACTCAACAGATATTAAGATTTAACGTTCGAACAAAATAGTTTGAAGTTCATTTTCACTTCCAATAACCTAATATACTAGTCATATAGATACGAAATGAAAAGTGATCGATTATGTTAAAAATATATAAATGAAACAAAATTTTAGTAAATCAGTAAAACTATTTTAAAATCATGAATATAAGCCCATGGACCATATCTCTAGATACATTCCATTTCGATTCATCTGTTTTTGTTCCCAAAACGCCACTTATTCATAGAGATAATTTTTTATATCTTATCTTTTTTTATTCGGCCGAGTCGTAAATAAATTTGGCTATTTGAACCCGCCAGTATAGTGCGTGAGCGAAAATAGAAAGTGCTTCACAGAATAGCCGAATTATTTCAATTAATCCGATATCGTTCATTTGCCTGTCTTATATCATTTGTTTTAAGTTTCAGGCCACCTTTGAGAAATATTCGCCGACTGTGCTGCATGCCGGGCCTCATCATGGGGAATGCGCCGAAAACGAGAGTCATGATGACGTCGCGCGAGAGACGAAACTGGTTTTCACAGTGATTTGACAGATATATTTGAATCTGAGATCATTGTGAAAGCTGATTTTGTTCATTTATCATCACTTCAGCCAGCGGTTCATTGAGCAGTTGTCATCGAGGATGTAATGGAGATTTTGTGAAGAACGAAAATGCGATAACTTGATGGAAACAGGGCCGGTCTCATAGCTATGGTGCCAAACTGACACTGGAGCCTCCTCAGGAAATGAATACTTTCTCAATTTTTGTTGTTGGGTACCTATAGAATCTGAAAAAAAACATAGTTTTCAATATTTTCTATTTTAAATGCTCTATTTTGAGAAATTTTTCTAATGAACTGTGAATAGGATTTTCTCAATAAATTTGCTCACAAAGGATCTTTGTTATTGGGTGTTGAAACTGAAAAATATATTATTTCCAAAAAGTCTAACAGTTTTTTTTTTATATTGTTTATCAAAAGCTCTAAATTGATAAACACTTTTGTTGCAAAAGTAGTGTTTTATAGTCGAGTCAGCGAAGATTATCATTTCTAAAACAGTTTCGATTTTGTTTGAGTTTAACTTGATTACTCTCGTCTCACGATTACTCAGATGATATTCACCTGAAGAAATTGCAGATACAAGCGATCGAGACGTCGTGGAAGACCTTCTAATTCATTAAGATGATGGTCGTCTGAAACGAGAGTAATCGAGCTCCGATTTTGATGTTTTTTAATGTTTGTTAGGTAGATAGATAAATGTATTCGTCTACTACACAGAGCATACAGTACACAGTACAGTATAAAACTTATCAGACTTGTCAGTCAAATATAAATAATACATGTCGTACAATGTAACATTAAATTGAAAAAAAAAACGACCTATACCCTTCATCAACTAGAAAAAAACTGATGATCTTCGAACGGCTGAACAGATTTTATTGAATAGCTAAGAACATTTTCGATCAAGTCACCTTTCCGTTTGGGAGCATACGTTTGGGTTCAACGTATAAACTTCATGCATAACGAGATGCAACTATTTACTATTGAGATTTCAGAAACTCCTCTAATGAATAAAATGCGTGGTAATTTGTTTGTTTTGAATAGTTTTAAACTTTTGATTTCCCCAAAGATTTTTTTAGAAGTAATATTCCATGGTAAGTGTATACATCTTTAGCGAGTGCTAAACGTGAAAATGGTAGGCGGAGATTATTAATATAAAGGGGAGAAGTTGTATGCACTTTTAAATTTGGTTTCAATAAATATCGAATATAAAATACGTATATTTATTGGTTGAGGCGGGGAAAGCCTTTGGGCTATAGTGCATAAAAATAAAAATCACAATCTATTCTCTAACGTTTTCGATCATCAGATCATCATCAGGAGAATTTTGAAAGTGAAAGGAATATAATTAAATGAAGAAAAAATAAAAATGCATGTTTTCTGATAATCTAAGGGAGATTATTAGTATTACGAGTGGTATACTCATAAGGGTGACCCATTTTGACCGACTAGTTTCTTTCTCCAAGTCTCGCATGGAAATATGTTAGTTTTTTGTAATTGAGGAGCCCTCCTGGAATTTTAGATGGATCAAATATTTTTAAGGGGTCGCTCAAGATTTTTTTAAATTTCGGAAATGGTCAAAATACGACTTTTGTTGTTTAAATTTTGTCTTTCTCATGGCGGCAATTGTGTGTATACATTTTTAAGGTAGCTCGAAAATTTTGAATCTTGAGGAGTACCTACTAAAGGTTAGACGTTTTCGAGGGACCTTTAAATATTAATTTTAAGGCTCTAATTTTTTCGTACAAGCCGTTAACATAATTATGAACCAATATTAACCACTGAGATACATAAAAATACCAAGAAATATATTGTTACTAGCATATTTAATTAATATAGATAATAAAAAAAAATTAAAAAAATTGTTTATTCATTGATCAGCTTAAATATCTTCCCTGATTAGTAATTCAATTTGTAATATGGAACTGAAATAAAATAAGTTAGAAGGTTTTGTTTTTGAATTGTGTAATTACAATTGTAGATAATATCATAGAATTCGCTAATATGAATTACTACGTCTTTCAATAAAAAATTACTCCTCCTTCGGCGGCACACCCGATCTTATATATCCTCGTCCTTGGCATCTCCAATCTTCGGTGGTTCGTGGAAACATCGAGATCATTCGATGGGGAAAGCTCAGCATGATGTCGACCAGTCGGTCGTCATATTTCTGGAATTTCTCTTGATAAAAAACCGTCACATCGTCTGGCCTGAGCGAGATAAACAACGCAGGAACGTACTGTATTTATTTTCGTAAAAATAATTCAATCCAAAAAAAGATATTTTCATTCGACAAAAAAACCTTGTTTTACAACATTTGTTCTGAACACTTTATTTTATTATCTACAATTGTAATTACACAATTCAAAATACCTAACAAAAGCTTCTAATTTATTTTATTTCAGTTCCATATTTCAAATTCAATTACTAACCAGAGAAGATATTCAAGCTGATCAATGCGGAAACAATTTTTTTATTTTTTTATGTTCTTTTAATTATCCACATTAATTAAGTTTGCTAGTAACAATATATTCATTGGTATTTTTATGTATGTCGTGGTTAATATTGGTTCATAATTATGTTAATAGATTGTACAAAAAAACTACAGCCTCAAAATTAATATTTAAAGGTCGCTCGAAAACGTCTAATCTATAATACTCCCCAAGATTCAAAATTATTGAGAACCTATAAAAATATATAATTTGAGCAAACATTTTCAGGGAGTAATTTTTTTTTCATATGTACAAACAATTGCCGCCATCAGAAAGAAAAATTGAAAAAAAAATCGAATTTTGACCATTTTCGAAATTTTGAAAATTCTTGAGCGACCCCTTAAAAATATTCCCCATCTGAAATTACAAAAAACTAACATATTTGCGAGACTTGGAAAAAAAATTAGTCGGTCAAAATGGGTCACCCTAAACTCATGTATAATACTTCCTGTTGAATGAGTATGGCTATCTTTTTTTATTATGAGGGTAGATTGTAGGGGGGTTGTTATGGCACTGCTGTCTCTCGACCTATCTCAGCACCTCGACTTATATACACACATGAAAATAGTAGTCCATACTCAAAGTAGAAGATCAAGTTTTTTGGGGATTATTAACACAAAGTCGTATCCACAATACATTTAACTCTTCAATGGTTCGAAATCCAAACAAATAAGACACGTTTCGAACGTACATACGTTCATCTCAAGTTGGAGTACAAAGATCGAAGAAACTGGAATATAGAAAAGATTAAACGATGTAAGAGTAAACACCAACTTACTAACAAAGGGGTAGAGAAAAGCCTAAAAATAGGTGAATTAACAAAAAACATTGTCTGAAAATAGAGCTTTTTAAATTTGGGCTTAGATCCCAAAAAATCAACATAATATGCTTGTACAAACTATGGCCATGCATTGGAGTTGCAAGATCACAACAAAATGACCAATTGTGTCTATATCGGTCAAACTGGTACACATTTTGAAACTAAAAGACCATAATAAGCGAGTTTGAGAATTTTCGGAGACACAGTTCCTCTAAATTGCCTAATAACAAAACATATTACTCAATTTAGAAACAAGATTTTTGTATGTATCTTCCATGTTACTTGATCTATATACACTCCAGAAATTGAATATGATCTTGATTTTTTTTGTAAATAAAGGAATGTATTTACTACTATTAACTGAAATTCCATTGTGGATACACCACTCAATGAATATATTCAATTATTTAAAATCAGAAATATTTTAGCTGGGCCAGATGATAATTTATTTTGTTTAAACGATTAAAAAACATATATTTTTGTTTATTTCACGTAGAACTCGCCATTTTCGAAAATATTGTATAAAGAATAATTAAATAATATAATATACAAAAAGTGAGTTATTGATTAAAATTCATCAAAAAATGTGTAATTTTTTCTAGTTCGTGGAAAATTTATTGGATTATATGGTTTTTTCAATTTAGTCATGTATTTCGAAGAATTGAGTTTCCCATCATGAAACATTTACATGCTGCAAATTTTTTTTTTTCAATTATAATCACGTTACTTGCATTCCATTCAACAAATAATTACTGAATCTTATCTGAATTTTGTTTGCCTACTTGAAACTATTGATTCAACAATTCTAAAGTTTTAGCCCTAAGCGTAATATTTTACATTTCAAAATCTTTTCTAATTATTCTTTGAATGTAATTGTTTTTTATTTTATTCGAAATAGGGGTGTTACCTAACCTCTTGCATACTCTGAGTGAAAATATAATGTCATTTCATAACGAATTACAGTGGCTGAAAATCTGTTTTTTTTAAATATGTTTTGTTCTTTCTAAAATTTGATAAAATTTTGGGTAGTGCCACCCGTCTAATTTCAGGTGACCTACTCAGAGGAAAACTTTGGCAATTGCCGATTGCAAAAAATATTTTATTCGACATTTGAATAATGTAGAATGTTGAACTAATTGTGTGGTAAATGTATACATTGCAGGCTGCTTGAGATAGATATTCAATTTCAAAGTGAAAAAATAACTAACCTTATATCCATACTGGTGATAAAGTCAGAACTAGTTGACTCAATACTCTGCTTCGAGGCACTTATTATATTTATCACTTGAAAGAAACAAACGATACAAACAGTATTGAAAAGGGAAACATTCGCAATCGAATATTGTTTTGAAAAATAATATCCCCACCATTGTAGTGATTCAGACATTCAGAACATGTGAACTGAACACTGTTGCCAAGCAATATTCTCGCATGCACGGTTTACAAACTGTCTACGAACGAAAGTTTGTTTGATTCTACTAGTGTTTTCTGATTGGCTGGTGAATGAAATATCCTAATTAGCAACCAATCAGAAAACAGTACGTGATGTGCAGGAGAAGTGATTTGAAAATTATTGTCTTTGTATTTTGCTGGCTCTTAAAACTGAACACCGAGCTGTTCCGTGTGTATTTTGAAGAGTAGAAGACAAGATGAATCACTCGCCCCAGTTGTGAATGAAGTAGTAAATTTCAATTCTGGTTGGATTCTGGAGTCGCCAATCACTGTGCAGGCGTTTTCGTACTAGTTATATTAGTATAATATAAATTATTTTTTGATAGGTTGGCAAATTTTTTAAAATACAAAGACAATAATGTTCAAATTGATTCTCGTACACATCGCGTATCAGCCAATTAGAAAACACTAGTAGAATCCAACAAACTTTCGTTCGTAGACAGCTTTGTAAACCGTATATGCGAGAATCTTGCTTGGCAACAGTGTTCAGTTCACGTGTTCTGAATGTCTGAATCACTACAATGGTGGTGATTATTTTTCAAGACAATATTCCATTGCGAATGTTTCCCTTTTCAATACTGTTTGTGTCGTTTGTTTCTTAAAGTGATAATTATGATAAGTGCCTCAAAGCAGAGTATGAAGTCAACTAGATCTGACTTTATCACCAGTTTGGATATAACAAGGTTAGTTGTTTTCTTCACTTTGAAATTGAATATCTATCTCAGGCATCCTGCAATGTGTACATTTACCACACAATCAGTTCAACATTCTACCTTATTCAAATGTCGAGTTAAATGTTTATTGCATTCGTTAATTGCTGAAGTTTTCCTCTGAGCAGGTCATTTGAAATTAGGCGAGAGGCTCTATCCAAAATTTTGTCAAATTTTAAAAATATGTTTTTATTTTTTTTTCAGATTCTTAACCGCTGTAATTTGTTTTAAAATGGCATTATACACTCGTCATTCACGAGTGTGCAGGAGATTAGATTACACCCTGTATATTTCCTGCCTTTGACCTATTTGCCATTGAATATGTTCTTCATATCTGAGCTCACATTAAAAAAAAATCCTATATGTTTCAGGAACAGTAACAAGATACTGTACATTCTACAGGAAATTGTTTTGTATAGACGAAGAGGGTTCAGATGCCTTGAGTACTTTGAGTAAAAGTGTCGAAAACTCCAGATGTGACAAGAAAGATAATTTTTCATTGACAATGGGCATGACGCACTCCACATCACCAGACAATATCTTCAAAATCACTGGCAGCAGGAAGAGTGGTCTTTATTGCTCTTATTGTTTGCAGTGCATACAAATTCCAATGAAAATTCAACCAATGTGTTAACTGAAATTGTTAATTTTAGGATTTTCTGTTTTTTTTTTTAAGTAGAAAGTGTTAATAACTATATTTTTTTTGTTTAACCAGCTGACCCACAGACGTTGTCCTGTCCAAAATTCTATATTCCCTTTTTTTTCCTGAAAACTTTCGTCCGCGTACATATTCTTTTTTCCTGTATTTTTTTTGTGTTGTTCCATATAGGTTATGCCTTTGACTCTGCCTGCTTATTGTTTCCCCTTTATCCCGTGTTTCCGTTATGCCGTTACCGTGTTATCCCGCTATCCCTTTTTGTTTTCCCAATATCCCGTTACCTTGTTATCGCTTTCTCCCGTTATCCCATTATCCCGTTTTTTATTATTCGGTTTTCCTGTTACCCCATTTTCAGTTATTCCGTTTTTCTGTTACCAAATCTGTTCAGTCGTTCTCAAGTTATGAGCTTAACAACACAAACAGGCATTCATTTTTATTATTATTCCTGAAAACTTTTCCAGGACAAAGAAATTTCCAATAATCTTCCTAAAAATCCTTTCTTTCCCTAAAAACCTTATTGGGAGTATTACGAACATTCAAAGAAACAATTGGCCAAATCGGTCCAGCCGTTGTTTTTCTAAAATATTTTTTTTTTACCTTGACCGGCATTCGTTCCTATGTCTTTCCTTTCCTCTTTGGTAATTAATGACTCGATAGTCTTTTTATTGGCCAAATTTCTTATGTATCCGAATTTTTCAATTTCGGGCAATTTTCCTAAATTTTGTATCATTTTTAATTTAAATTTTTAAATGTGTATTATCTGATTCCGTAAATCCTAAATATAGATTTTGTTGTCTTGTTAAAGACTTACATAAATATTTACAGGAAAATCAATGAAATGCCAATTCTCATAGGAAATTCTTATTCAGTGACCTCGAAAACTCAGTAATCAAATCAAATTTGAGAATATTTTTATTTTATGTAATACTATTTATAATAGTGTAACCCAGGACACTTCTCTGATGACATTAATTTGAAATATAGCGATAAATATAAAAAGAAACCAGTATAATTCACAAAAAAAAATCGGAATAAATTTAAGCTTTTTTTTCAATGTATTTGTATTTAGCGGCTTTGAAAACCCCTAAGTAATTTTTTATTATTCTCATTTGATATCACATAAAATATATTATTTGAACATTTCATGATTTTTTTGGGAAAAATGCGTTTTCATAAATATTAACTATTTATTCGTGTACATTTATGTAATACTTCCGAAACATATAATTCATAAAATAAATGAAATGATAGCTTTCACGAAAACAACAAAAATAATTGAATGAATGTATTTTTTGTGGAGGAACAACGTTCTGTAATGGTTTTTTGGGTAACCTTCCACAGTCTGAAAAATGAAAATATAATCAGGAAAATCTATACAAGTTTAGAAAGGGCAAACTAATTAGTTCACCCCGATAAGTTACTGCGTTCACTAAATTATATTACCTATAGAAAGATGATTTAATAGTCAGTAACTTGCCGTATTCTGAATTTGCCTACCAAAAAAGTTTAAAAATTCAAAAGATACTTCTCTATATAGTTTTTGATTGATGTTTCGGGGACTATATCTGCCCCCGTTCTCAAAATCTTCTAAATCTTCTTTAATTGTCTGCCAAAAAATTTGAAAGTGACGTATTGTTCATTTGATATATGGCGTTCAGATCAGTTTATTAGCATTCTGCCATTTCTCACTTCTTCTCTAAGTGGAGGTAACCATGATTTTTTCAATTTTATCTTCTATTGATGTGATTCTTTCATCAAGATTTTCGTTCTATTCCATTCAATCGTAATCGCCATTGCATGTGAGGATATGGTCTGCAATTTTTGATCCGGTTATTTGTCTATTTCTGATGTTCTCTTTGGCGCACTTTTGATGGTCTTGACGTTTCACCTATATAACTATCACCACACAAACAAAGTATGTTGTAAACGAAGTTTTTGGTACTTTTTGGTTTTGTTTGTGTTTGTAAAGATCTCAGTGTGTTAGTTGTTCTAAATGATGTTCTCAAATCATACCTATGTCCAATCCGTTTGATCTTCTCAGATAATCCGGAGACATAAGGTATTATGTTGATTGTGAAATGTGTAGGTGGTGGGAGTACTCCTGTTGGTTGTGTTAATTGGTTGTTTGGTGGATTGTTGCTTTCATTAACAGCTTTCTTTTTGGCCGTGTGAGTAGCACCGGAGCTACTCAGGAGCACGAAACACTGGCACCGACCCGTTCTTTTTAGGTCGAGCTTCAAGCTCCGGAGCAACACCAACAACCTTCCCCTGCCCCCTCTTGCACTCACCGGGAATTTCGTGTAACAAGCTCTTTTTGGTTATGTTTAATGTTTGTTGTTTTTTAGTAGCGCAGTAAATACCTTATATTCATATTAAACTTTATCTAAGAGTAATCAAAACAATATGAATAGTGCCAATGAAAAAAAGTTGCAAATAAATGATTTTTGTGATATTTTGACTATTTATTTTTATTTTGTTTTCTAAAAGATATTTTTTTTTTTGAACTTATCTTATTGAATATTGCGTTTTTTATTTATCCATTTTGAGTTCAACGACTGTTTAGAGTAAAGGCTTTTTTGTGATATTTCAACAATTTATTTTTCCATTTTAAGGTGTTGATATTTTCTTCAAAATATTTGATCTGTTTGGCAAAGTTGAGTTTTACATTGAAACTTTAGATCATTTTTAAAATTTTAATTTCACCATTCTGTGATATTCTAAGATTTTTGTTGAGTGGGTATTTATTGAATAAACATATTATGTTGCATGAATTTTATTGAACATTTACATTTGAAAAAAAGAGTATACTTCATGAATTAAATATTTTATTGAAGACTTGCTGTTGTCTGTTTATTTTTTCTCCAACTTCTGCTTGCATACCAATACCTAAGGATAATTGGCAAGGTACCACAGAGATAGTAAAATTGTTTTCTCGGCAGAAACATTGGGGCGTCCAGCAGAGTACGCAGGATGATATTTTGATTGTTCGAAGAGACCTGAAATTTTTAGAGTAAAAATATATTCAATTTTTCAAACAAAAGGATGTATACCAATGATATTATAAGTTGTCTTTCATGATACGTGAAAATTGGATTTGAATTCATTGTTATCATATTCCTTCAGTTTCCTCAATATAATTTTCAATTCTGGTACGTTTTCTCCTAGGCCACAACAAACTGTCCAAAGAGCTAGTAGAGTCTGAACTACTCAAATGATTACCTGGTCTATCCATTAATGCCTTGAAAAGTTAATACTGATTTAAATCCACTTATCTTTCATTGCTGTTAACTTACCATTATCAACATTTCATTTTCAGAATCTGACATATCTAATATAATTGTTAGATTTTCGATCAAGCTTTCTAAAACCCTTCAAATCAATTCAATCTCTTAAACGAAAACAATAAATAGAAAAGAAACAGTATATGTCAAATGTCAATTACAAAATCTTATGCGCATGTGCAAAGTATTCATCCGAAAACACCACTAAAATCCGTTTTATTTGGGAGCAGCTCAGGTGCATCAAACACGGTACAGCTCCAGTGCACGAAGCCCCAAAAAGAAAGCGTCTAATGTCAGTGATTGTTTTTTCCACAAACTGATCCGGATATGCATTTTCCTTGAGAACAGATTTTATGAGGTTCATTTCTTCCTGTAGATTCTGGTTGGAATTGCAATCTATTTGGGCTCGATTATAGAGACATTCAACTATGCCTGTTTTCACACTGGCATGATGGCTTGAGTTGTAGTGTAGATATCGATTGGTATGTGTCTTCTTTCTGTGTACAGATGTTTCCATTCGAGATGATGATTTTTGGATCATGACATCTAAAAAGTGAAGTTGATTGTTTTGTTCTGATTCAAACGTGAATTTGATTGTCGGTACTTGACCGTTTATATGACCCAAGAAATTTTTTAAATTCTTCTTCACTTCGATTCCAGACTGCGAAAACATCATCCACGTATTTCTACCATACTTTTGGACCATTGTGGAAAGTTTCAACGAAGGATGATGTGCCATTTTCTAATTTTTTTCCATCATTTCCAGAGTTTTATCAATAGGGACATCAGGAAACAAACTTTCGACATCAAAACTCACTAGATCTCCATCTTGAATTTGTAATTCATTTAATTTCTCTAGAAAGGGAGGGGTATTCTTCATGAAACTATTTCCATTTCCATATAGTGGTTTCAGAATGTTGAGTAGGTATCCAGCAAGTTTTTGTGAAGGAGATCCAATGGAACTTACAATAGGGCGTAGAGGATGAGCTGGTTTGTTTATTTTTGATAATCCATAAAAATGTGGGGGTTTGCTGTGGTGTGATACTAGGTCTGTTTTCGTGAGTATGTTTCTGTATTTAGCAAAAGTTTTGCTTTTTATTAATGGAGTTGGATTTTTGTTAATTTTTTTGTATACTTTGTTTACCGATATGGTAGTGTCTTGATTGATTGTTTGATATGTGGTGTTTGAGATCATTTGTGTTAGTTTGTCCTCATAATCAGTAGTTTCATGTGGTGGCGTTACCTTATCAGTGGAAGTATTTTAATCTGATTTTGATCGAAAAGATCTCAATGCACCTCTTTTTTTAAATGATAAGGTTGTGTTAGTGCGTTTTTGCAGTCAGATCTGTAATTCCCTGCTATTTCAGGTGGTAAACGTTGGGCTGTTGCTTCGATGGCAGTGATCATTTCTAGCGTTGGAACCATTTTGGGTGCAACTGCAAAGTTCAGTCCCTTCGCTAACACAAGTTTTTCGTGTATGTCTAAGTTTCTTGATAACAAATTGATTACAGTTTTTTCAGAAAAAGTTTTTTATGTGTTGTGGGTGTATTTGTTTCTCTTCCAATAATTTGTGAAATTTGTTTATATGTATTGTGTTTCTCTTTCGATAATAATAATACCTTATGTCCCCGGATTATCTGAGATCCAACGGATTGAACATAGGTATGATATGAGAACATCATTTAGAACAACAAACACACTGAGATCTATACTAACACAAACAAAACCAAAAAACGCCGAAGAAAGTACCAAAAACTGTGTTCACAACATACATTTTCGTGTGGTGATAGTTATATAGGTTAAACGTCAAGACCATTAGAAGTGCGCCAAAGAGAACATCAGAGTTACATCAGAAAATAACCGGATCAGAAATTGCAGAACATATCCTCACATCCAATGGCGATCATACGATTGAATGGAATAGAACGAAAATCTTGATGAAAGAACCACATCAAGAGAGGAGAAAATTGAAAGAAACGGCCAGTATTCTTCTTTCCAAGAGCCACTGTTTTCAACAAATTCTGTTGAAATGGACCATACATGGTTACCTCTACTTAGAGAAAGAAGTGAGAAATGGCAGAATGCTAATAAACTGATCTGAACAACATTTTTTATATCAAATGAACAATACGCCACTTTATTTTTTTTTTGGCTGATCTCGATTGACATCCGTCATTTGAAAAAGCGAAAAAGACTCTGCATGGGAAAAAACCAAATCATTCAAACAATTAAAGGAGATTTAGAATCTTTTGAGAACGGGGGCAGATATAGTCCCCGAAACGTCAATCAAAAACTATATAAAGAAGTATCTTTTGAATTTTTACAATTTTTTTTATAGGTAAATTCAGAATACGGCAAGTTACTGTCTAATTGAATCATTTTTCTATGGGCAATATAATTTGGTGAACGCAGTAACTTATCGTGGTGAACTAATTAGTTTGCCCTTTCTACCTTTATATAGATTTTCCTGATTATATTTTCATTTTCAGCCTCTGGAAGGTTACCCAAAAATCATGTCAAGAAACAAAAATGAAATGTGAAAAAATAGAGAGAAATCATGAATAATCAAATGGTGAAAATGAAAAATAACCAAATTACAAAATCTATATTTTTATTTAAATGGGGCATATTGCATTCTGCGGTAACTTTTTGTTCTAAACTTTTTTGAGATCACCCACAGTGAAAGAAAATTATGCTAAGCCTACTGTTCAAATATAAAAATTCAAAACGTGAAGCTTCCTAAAGGGTGATGCAAAAAACGGATGCGTGATCGGTGAAACGTTCGTCGGCATCCTCTGTCATTGATCTAGTTACCGCTAGTTCAAATACATTCTAGACACCATTCAAAATACTGGACAAAACGTGGAAATGTCATCAGAAGATTGGGAAATGTATGAACCAACTTTTGACTTACAATGGCATTCATTATCAACTTAAATAAATGTTTAAAAAAAGGTAATCAATTACTGACCATCGAAGGCATAGAAGGGCTAGGAGCATTTTTTTGAAATATCAACTCTAATCCCGACTTCAATCTCAGACCCCCTGACTTTCGGGGGTCCGACTTTGAAGTGGGACGCCCGTCTTTATTCTCGGGGGTCCGACTTAAATCCCAGGGGTCCGACTTTAATCTCGAGGGTCGGGCGTTCGACTTTTACGTTGCAATTCCCTATGAATATTCAGTCGGACCCCGAAATTAAAGTCGGACCCCCGAGATTGAAGTATATCCTCCAGATTGAAGTCGCTAATCCGACTTTAAAGTCAGACCCCGAAATAAAAGTCGAACCCCCGAGATTATAGGCTGACCCCGGGATTAAAGCCGGGGGTCCAAGATTAAAGTCGGGCACCCATACCTCATTGAATAGACTCATATACAATTTGAAAACATTTTCAAAAGTAAAAAGTAAGAGGAATAATTTCCAATGGTTGTATTTAATAATTGTCATAACATTTTTTCTATCCTCAAAAATTTTCAATTTAGGTTTACAAATATTAGTGATATTTCCATTTCATTGACTAGACTATAAAAATACTTTCCCCTTGCTTTTACGCCACTTTTTTTTTTTCAAAATCAATCTTTTCATTTGAAAGGTTCACAAAAAAAATAATACTTATTCATTCAAGACAGATATAGTTTATTTAACTACATATTGAAGAGTGTATTGGTAACAGGTTCAGAGGCGGTCATACCCATCACTTAAAGGGGGTGGGGCATCCAGTGGCATGAAAATATTCTAGCAATTTGTAATACTAAAAATAGTGTATCTGGCATCTTTCCCCGGGGGTTTCTTTGGAAAATCAGAAATCATAGATCAATAAATAAATAAATTGTTCAATATCATATAAAATATATTATTTGAACAATGCAGGTTTTTTTTGGGGAAAAAATGCGCTTTTCGAATATCACCTATATTTCATGTACATTTCAAATAATACTTCGCGAAATATGATAATCCTTTTACAAAACATCAGGGCACTGGTGGATGGTCAGGTTGACGAAGGTCTTATAGATATCTGAGCGAAGCAACATCGGGCGGGTATTTGAATGGATGACCACCTGACAAGGAAGGTGCGCGTTAAAATGCCCTAACGACTGTAGTGTAGTAGCATATTCGCAGCTGCAGACGTCTTATCAATGAGCACGAGATAAGACCATAGATATGCCGTCCTTCGGAGGGGACATTAAGATGGCGGTCAGGACTTTAGTAAATTTAACTCTTGCAATTTGCGGCCTTATTATCAAAGATTAAACCACTCAAGCTTCGCTTTCGTGGTTCAATCAGATAATAAGACCTGAATCGCACTCAGTAAAATTTCCAGGCAAAATGCTTTCTCGAAAATTTCAAAAATTTTGAGCGACTATTTAAAAAATTGAGTTTTCAGATTGTTAAGGGTTAATCCTGTAAATAATGGGAATCATTGAACAAGTCCTGCTATAATTGCAAATACAGCAATCAAATGGCCGAAATTTCAAACAGAGAACCAATCAGATCAGTTTTACAGTGATTAAACGTCTTCTCGCTAATTTATACTGATAAAACCACCAATCAGATTCGATATTGTTTTTCGATAAAGCCACTAGTAGATTCGATAATGTTTTTACCACACTATGCCCTGTCACCTGTCATAATATGTCAACGCATTCAATTCATACATTATATATAATTAAATTCCTGTAAGGAAACAGGAAATGCAAATTGGATTAAATAAGGGATTTTGAGCTCACTACATACAGTGATTTGATATTGAAATTCAAATATATACATTTTTCAGACTGTTAAATGAGTCAAGTGAGGCTGTGAAACATATAACTCCCATATTCTCATACAATCAATGGGTGTTGTGAAGTAGTGGGTAGGTAACCAGACTAGCACGCGGAGCTAGATATATTTCATGAAGAATTGTAAAACCACTAACAACTTCATAAAAATCTCAAAATAGCACTAATCACACAAAACTCAATTAGAATATGCATGAAGTCAACAGGCATTCAAAATTATACTTATAACAAAGCCGAGATGGCCTAGTTAGCTAAGGAACTGGCCACGAAAAAAGCAACCGGTGTTTTTATTTTTATTTTCGAAAATAAAGTTCAATAAAAATGACTGCAGATTCTGCAAACGATGCACTCACAAGGTAAATGCATCGAAAAATCTTTCTTCCTATGATAGCCCTACTAACCTCAATTCTCGCGTCAGAAAACTTAGACGCTCGTGTAAGCTTAGCTATCCCATTTTCCCCAAAATTATATCCTGATTAAATACAATAGAAAAATTTATATATTTTAAGTTTTTGAGTGAGTTCAAGAGCAGTGAATAATCATTATGAATGAATCTGTAAAGCGATTCCTTCGATTTTGGAACAGGAAAATTTTTTGTAACCTTCCACGTTGAAAATTCGAATATAACATGAATTCTGGTAGTTTGATCCAGTTTCAAATGTGATTCGAGAAATATTCTCATCAAATATCATTCGTGCTAAAGGATTTTAGGGCAAAATTTTAAAAAATATCCCTCAAGCATTTTGCCTCTAGGAAATTTAACTCGTGAAATTTGCGGCTTTCGCTTTGCTTTCGTGGTTTAATCAGATAATAAGACCGCAAATCGCACTCAGTAAAATTTCCAGGCAAAATGCTTTCTCGAAAATTTAAAAAAAATTGAGCGATAAAACACATATGATATTACTTTCTATAAAACCCCTACACATATGAAATGACCCTCGATAAAACCCCTAGCACATATGGTATAACCCTCGATAATTTGCCTATTCTAACCTATTTGATTGTTTGGCATTTCAATAGATATTGACTATTCTGAAAATTATAATTGTGTTGAATATTATTGTTTTATACCCGACTGCAAATATGTTCGAAGATATAACAGACTGAAGATTTTTTTGGAGTTTTTGATATCATTTAGACAACGTAGAAACCATTGGGAAGAATGGACAGAAAAATAATTTTTGAATAGATTTCGCTTGCCGAAAGAAATCGTCCGCAACTAACAAAAAAACAAAGAATCACCCCTTAATGACTGCAAAGGCAAAATCGCAACAAAAAATAAACTTACAAATAAAAATCAAATCTTGATTTTTCATACCAAAAAGGTTTGTCATAAAAAACTTAAATTAAATCATCACAGTTGCAAAATGAAAAACTACTTGATTTGTTCTCAGGAATCCCTAGCAGATAATGATTTACTGTTGAATGATGAATTATGTTTCAAAGATCATGTTGGTTTATATATCTCAATCATATGGGTTTTTTCTAGATTCTACTCCTTCCTCTGCAGTTCCAAGAAAATTTGGTGTTTTTCTCACATGTGTATTAATCTCAACTTGTGTTCTTGTAAATGATCGTTTTTGTAAATCTACATAATCTGCTTTCTATAGAGCCCAAGTACAAATTTTGTCTTCTATTGTTAAGGTGCTTTTTTTTAGACCTCCGCAGATGGTATTGTAATCATTACTTATTATAGCCCACGCCTTCAATTTTTGCGAAATAGTAACTGCGTCCTTTTTTTAACATTCTACACAATCTTGGTATTTTTTTACCAGTAAAATGAGAATGATTGAAATAATGAGTCATTTTTTTTGTTAAGAGACGCCTAACAATTTATAGAATACAGTTGGCTTTTTTCATACAATTTTTCTGTATACTTTTGACATGAATTCTTAGGTTAAATTTGATTCAATGTTGATGTTTCTGAACGTCGGAAGCGTAAAAATGTGTTGCCAACATATGAAAACAACGAATTAAGGAATCCAGGATTAATTTTTCATTGAAAAATGCATAACGTTTTAATCCATAGTTAATTAACAGCCCGAATTTTTATAATCCAACGTTTAAACTCGCATTGAACAACCAGCCCTGAATGTAGTCTTGAATAGCTTTTAGGTTTAATTTTGCCCTCAAAAGATGGCGATACGTGTATTGCGTGTGTTTTGTTCTGTTGAAGTGATTGAATATTCAAAAACCCATTCATTATCTAAGACGTTGTTCTCAGAACGCAGAAAAATGGACCCTTAATTAATTTAATGTAATTTACTCACGGTGAGTCGTCGAGATTCTGTCATTTCCTTAACATTTGAAGTACATTATTTCCTTGCATTGGCATGCTCATCGAATACATTCACATTCACACATGGAACATTCAGAATGTAATTTTTGAAAGCTTCATTTTTCTAAAGTTGTAGACGATATGGTAACTCACTTTCAGTTCGGACGTCCATCGTCTTAATGGAATTGAAAGTTTTTCGCGACGTTTCGACTGCCTGTATCTGCAATCGTCTTCAGGTGAATACTGGAATACTAGTATTCACCTGATGACGATTGCAGATACAAGTAATCGAAACGTCATGAAATACTTTCGAATCCATTAAGACGATGGACGTCCGAAACGAGAGTAATCAAGCTATATTTTTGTTTGGGAGTTCGTGCCTTCCTCTATCCTATATTTAGCTGCTTTGCTTATAGCAATTCGTAAACGCTTTTCATTTTTCTCGATATCCTTCCCAAGATACTGGTAGATCACTCCCATTTTCCTCTAAGAGTTTAAAAGAATCAGCAAACATAACAAATAACTAATTTATAAACTCATTACTCAATCCTCTCATTTCTGAAGAGAAGTTACTTCATTCAATTTATCTATTTGTGGTCAATATGGTTTTGTTTGCATCAAATTTTCACTGACAGAACTGTCACTATCTCCCGATCAAAGAGAGAGAGAGAGAGAGAAAACCATGAGTATCGATGAACCAGTCCAGTTCTTGAAACACTTATAAACATATTTGTCTTTATCTTTATTGTCATGAAATCGGCAATTCATTTCTGATTCCCAAGTGTAACAATTTTCCAGTCCGATATCCAACAATACATGTATAGAAAAAAAAACAGCTGAATAATTCCCCAATTTGTTATTTTGAATACTGGAATACTATTCAACTGATGACGATTGCAGATACAAGCAATCGAAACGTCGTGAAAAACTTTCGAATCCATCAAGACGAAGAACGTCCGAAACGAGAGTAATCAAGCTTTAGTTTTGTTTGAAAGTTCGTGTCTTCCTCTATCCTATGTTTAGCTGCCTTGCTTATACTGAATTATAACCGTTTTTAATTTTTCTCGGTACTGGTAGATCACTCCCATTTTCCTCTAAAAGAGTTTTGAAGAATTAGTAAACAAAACAAATGAATAATTTATAAACTCATTACTCAATACACTCATTTTTGAAGAGAAATGTCTACATTCAATTTTTCTGTTAGTGGTCAATATGGTTTTGTTTGCATACATTTTTCACTGACAGAACTGTCACCATCTCCAACAAAAGTAAATGTACAAGTTCAGTTCAGTGTAACACTGATGAACAGATATGTCTTCATCTTCATCGTCATAAAATTGGAAAATAGGTACTACAGAATTTTCCAGACTGATATCCAAAAATACACGCCTTGAAAAAAAAATACAGTTACGTGATTCCTCAATTTGTTATTTTGCATTATTCAATGAAAAAACCTAGGAAAAACTTACGACTCTAGAAGCGGAATTCTAATTAAGGTTTTTTAAACGTTTTGACCAAACACCGTCTGCTGCTACAGTTATGAATGGAACGTTATCACAATCTACTTCTCTTAAGTTTTTGGCTAACTCGACCTCCTGCATAATATCGGTGGTCGTTGAGAATATGATACCATACAACTTCTCATGATAGTGTTCAGCCATTACAGACATATTTATTGCTGCAGGTATTTTCTTTAATGCCGAATAGCCAATGACAGCAGTAATTACTCCTGATGTCAGGGCTCAAATTGTATCCTCCAAAACGGTAGTTCCTGTGGAATTCTCTGGATCCTCCGAATGAAGTATTTAGGTCATATTAGCTGACCCTGACCAAATTTCTATATTCCCTAAAACTTTTTTCCTGAAAACTCTCGTCCGCGTATAATTTCTTTTTTTCCTATGTTTTTCTTTGTGTTGTTTCGTCTAGGTTGTTATGTTTTTGACTCTGTCCGCTTTCCGTTATCCTGATATTCCCGTTATCCCGTTATCCCTTTTTTCCATTATTCCCGTTTTCCCGTTATATAGGTATATATATATAGGTATATATATAGGTATATATTGTTATGTTTAAAAGTACGTGTTAAATGTCCAAATAGTTAAAATGTAAATTTTAAACTGAAAAAGCACATAAATAACAAATGTTCATATTTAGTAATTTATGCTATGTTATTTTACAGTTTTTCTGAGGATTTTACCGTTTTTCTGAAACCTCATATAATATTGGTCGATACTATGTTTTGAATAAACATGTTGTCAGTATTACAAGCAATTGGCATAATTTATGAAAATTATAGAAATCAAAATTTACTAATATATTTTTGAGCACAAGCAGACAACAAAATGCTAAAGTAAGAACATTCTGTATATGAAATTAGATCTGAACACAATAGCCAATGAGATGCCAGGAAAAATCTCGATGCAAAATGATGAATATTGAAAATATGAAAAGCAGAAAACGTCAAAAATGATTTTTAATTTAACATGTATATAGAATGTAAGGTATTTAGAAACTATTAGTGAATAAAATCTGTCAAATAAACGAAAATAATGAAAAGTGCAACAGAAAGTGAGTGAAAACCGAGAGTTTGAGAAACAAAAGATATGTGGTATCAAGGAAAGAAAATCATCAAGCCAAGAGATTGAAAAAATATTTTTGGAAGAACCAACAAATCAAGGATATTTTCGCTACAAACATAGTTATTTGCCACTACACCACAGGAAAATACCAGAAAGAACCTTCTCATTCTATGCATGTACCAGGCCAAGGACGAATTCACAGTCGAACGAGGGGGCTGCAGAATGGAACGGCAGTTTCCAAGAACAGGAGTGTGATCTAAGACACTGAACATTGGCATTTCAAGAAACCACAGGTACATTGGAACCATGAAAGTTACAAAACTCAGTGCATTTTAAAAATAAACCTTTTTAAGAACTCCTTCGATGAAAAAATTCCATAAATTGGTATATAGACTAAATATTTCACTGAAACAACATAACCTACGAAAGTAGGTTACATTTCACTTTTTATTATTATATAATTGCACTTTTCATGTATATTTTTGGTATGAAACACTAATTTAAGTTAATTATCGCAAAATAGGTAACACTCAGTATTCCTGAATAAAGGAAATTATTATTTTGATGAATATCTGACTTATTTTCAATAATTGATAAAAACAGTTTGCCATTTTTCTGAAACTGACATCAAGAACAGTACCAGAGGGCTACACAGTAGAACTTACTCATAGGTAAAGAGTCAAATGGGAAAAAGGTAAAATACATAGCCGGACATTTGAAATATTCATATGGGTATTTATTTATGAACATATTAAATTAAATTAAAGGGCAACTAGCTAAAAGGATTTGAAAATATAAAAAAAATATTTTTTATTGTGATGTCTGATTGTGAAAATAACAAAATAAAACAAACCACAATCACCTCATCTTAACAATATATATATATATATATATATATATATATATTGTTAAATGAGGTGATTGTGGTTTGTTTTATTTTGTCACAATAAAAATTTTTTTTTTTATATTTTCAAATCCTTTTAGCTAGTTGCCCTTTCATATATAAATATATATATATATATATATATATATATATATATATATAAATATATATATATATATATAGGTACGCATATCCATCGCTCGAATCGCGTTATGCTCTTCAAAAATCCCATGAAAAAAAGCACTTTCAATTTTTTCCGAATCCAATAACTTTTCTAAAAACCTTTCGTTCTATGAAAACCTTATTCGGAGTATTAAAAATAACAAAAAATGTTATGTTTTGTGTTTGGTGTGAGTGTTAAAAAAATTATAAAAAAATTTGTGTGGACACGCCCGGGCATCGAACCCTGGCTCTTGGAGCAGACGCTCTAATCACTGAGCTATTCATAAACATACTGAGAGGTTACCCGATATTGCTTTTTTTTGGCCATTATTCTTGAATTTTTCAATTTTCGGGCAACTTTCCGTAAAAACGATCCTCGGGCTAACGAAAATTTGAAAAAAAATTAGCTAAATCGGTCCAGCCATTCTCACGTTTTGCGCTCACAAAGAATAGAGATTCATTTTTATCCTATACGGGGTTATTCACGTTATTCGACAAGAAGCATTATGGCTTAAGAATTTGATTTTAAAAAAGTTTTTCCCTGAGGATGGATGGGGACCTATTAGGGCTACATTTTAAAAATATGTTCATGTTGTACAGGAACGTATCAAAGTTGTTATTTTTAAATGGAATACTTCGTATATTATGTCATTTTCGGATTTTACGATCAAAATGAAGCCAAGTTTCATTGAAATTTAATTCACCTCTAATGTTTTTGAAATATCTCTCATTTTGTGAATCAGTTTTAATGCTTGAACTCTCAACTGGTGTTTTATCTTTTTTAATCAAATTAATGCTAGAGGCTACTAAATGAACATCTTTATAGCTTGTGAAATATTTTCTAACTTATACAAGGAGTGTGATACGTTGGGTGTTTTTGGCATACCCTGTACAACATGAAAATGGCTGAATGTCTTTAGCATCACACCCAAATGTTTTTAACCATCAACTTGTCGAAAAAAAAAGTCGACCATTCTTCTGACAGAAATGGAGAAATCGACATAGTTTCTTTCCAGGACTCATCGACGGTTCCATTATCGTTCTGGTAATTCGTTCTACAACCTGGCTTAGGCTCGATTAGATGGTTTCTATGAATTTCATTCCCAAATGGAAGTGGATTGAGGAGTTCAGATACACTGAAATCAATACACGCCATTGATATTTAACAGACAATTCATAATGGTAAATGAACTGAATATTAAATCAAAATTGTCACTAATGATATGGGACTGAAACTTGCTTTTGCCTATTTTTTACTTCATACTTGGATATAACGTTCTGAATTTCTGATAAAATATTTCTTGCCTTCGCACATAAGAGAAAAATGATAGTATCTACTCACATTCATTGTTGTCTGGAGATTTGGAATAGCAAGAACAAGTACAATAGAAGTGTACCGGATTCTAGAAAGTTGCCAACGTTTCGACGTATATATGACGTCTTCTTCAGGGCCTCAAAATCTGCACAGCATCAGTGCAGACGCAAATTCTACCTGGAAAGTACGTATGGAACTGATGCTGATGAATTCGGACTGTAAAACAAAATGCCTTCAATTCACCTTCCAGGAATATTCAGGAACCTTCTTCAAGAATGCCTAAATTGAACAAAATCATTTATAAAATGAGGTCCAAACAGTTGCAAACAACTAGCCACATACAGGACGATTTTTTGGGAAAGATTTGATTGATATTTTGTGTTACTAAAGCTTTCCACTATATCAGTTGGCTTACTTTACCAAAATATTTTCTTTAGAATGAATAGAATACTTTATTAACTATGTTATATGAGGATGCATATTTATAGCAGGTCAAGGGTATATATTGTAATTAACAAATCGACAGACAATAGAATGTGTAGGGACAAATATAAGATAGAAAAAATATGTAAAAAAACACAAGCAACACAAAACATGTCAATATTTAAAATTAAAATTCAAAATTCGGTGAGTCTATTCCCATCTACAAAAAAAGTTTCTGAAATGTGCTCAGAATATTCACTGACAGAGTAGAAGCAATTACTTAATCACAAAAATTCAGTAATAGGGCACAACAAAGGTTCTGCCCAAATACTGAAAGTTTTGACAAACATATGTAATGATTCGTACGATTAACGCGCTAATGGTCACCCTATTATTTGAATTAAACTCAAACTGTAGTAACCGCTGCGTTACAAATAATTCATAGATACATATTTTATCAATGTATTTTTCGAACTGATACAATATAAAATATATTGAAAATTCCTACATGCGGATCATTTTACCACCATGTTATAACTAACTAAACTAACTACTAAAATTTCGAATCACTAAGTGGTTTATCTAACTTCTAACCGACGCACTTACGGGTATTTTGATTATTTAGGCGGCCAAAAATATATTTAGTTTGAATCTGAACAATTAGTTTTCTATATTAAATTTTATTATATTACACGTGCATTACTGCACAAAAATAATAATATCAATAATAATTAGATGATAATATAAAACAATAAGTTTAGTTGAAGTAACGACAATATAGTATAATGAACGGGTAGAATCAATATGTATTTACCTATGTAAATATAGGAAACTTAATAAAAAACTGTAAATAACAAATATAATTTATCTCTCTCTCTATCATGAGGATGACAAAACCCACGGGTTTTTCTTCATGAGGTATTTCCATTTCTGAGGGTTCTGCTTCTTCAGATTCTTCTGAATATGGGTAATTTTTTCTCTTGGGTTTTGGTCCATGTTTATTAGGAGTGGTGGGAGCTAAGCAACAGCCAAAGTTATGGATATTCCTTGTGAATTACTTAGACTATCTCTGTGATTTAATATACGAAAATATGTGGTTTGATTCTTTCATTTCGTCTTCAGAATAATTCAGATATTAAATATTATTTGCACGATATTCTGATTTTTCTTCAAAAGTAGTAAATTTGGTGGCCCTAAAACAACGTTGGATACTATTAGTGTCAAAATCTTCTCTGACTGAAGAATTCGGCATTTCATACCAAGCCATTTCAACGTTATATAATACAATATTGCGCAGCCATATGCAGCTAATCTACTGATAATTTTTTCCTATATAATTCTCATTGAACTAAAAAAAAATAATTGGGACGGACCCTGAAGTACAACAATCATCTTTAGATAACTAAGAAATCAATTAAAACGAAAGCAAAAGTAATGTGTCTTTTTTTAACTTCTAAGGTATAAAAAATTAGTTAAGAGAAATGATTGAGCCATTTAATATATGCTCACTTACCAGCATTATCAGAAACCATGGCTTAGTTTTCAATATTTTTCTGAATAATTGAAGTAAGCACTTTTCAAATTGAACGTTTTCAAAGACTGCTAAAACCTGCACTGCACCTGCACTTAGAAATAGGCCCCAGTATCGACTGATGTTTCTGTTCCACCATTACCTAAATAAAGGGTCGCCTATTGTTCTGTAGCTATTTAATTTGGTCATGATTTTTTTTTCTACCTGCAGTGAGTTCTACGAAATTGACTCGTGGCCGACTAAATAACCAAAATACTCTTCAAGAATGACCCTGTTTTTTTTTCAAAATATGCTGACCCAGTGAATAAGTCCTGCAACCGGCACTGTCGCCAATTGATGGATAACAAATGTAGTCTAATCAGCAAGTTCAAAAACGTGTTGAATAGATATAAAGCTCCTAAAAATATGAGCGATAGCTCATTCGATCCGGAATGACGTCTAGAAAAATGTTTTTAAGGGTTTATTAGCACGTAAAAAATTGCGATTGTTATTAACAAAATAATATTAAAAAAAGAAGGT